>CM035850.1:95721877-96236877 GCA_020510985.1 Pholidichthys leucotaenia | reverse complement strand
AGGCATAAAATTAATCTGTCTAGTCTAGACCTCTGCTCTTTCTTTCTGTCTTTCTTTTAACACTGACTTTTCACTTTGGAAAAAACAACAGCTTTTGTTAGTCGATGTTGCCCGGTTTGCTGTTTGACCACCGAGTTAAAATTTCATGCAGCTCTAACATTACTTTTTAAACTGTCCTGATATGTTGGGACACACACACACACACACACACACACACACACCCTGAACAGATTTCCATTCCATCACAGGGCCAACACAGAAAAACAGTCTCATATTCATGCCTACAGCCCATTCACAACCACCAGTTTGCATAAGCATGTCTTTTGACTGTGGGGGGGAAACCAGAGCCTTCCAGTAAACAACCATAGGCACAGGGAGAACATGCAAACTCCTTTCAAACCTAGGATCTTCTTGCAGTGAGACAACAGTGATCAACACTGCACTTCTGTGCTGTCCATCATATAATTCACCAATTAAAAAGAATAATAAATTTTACACTCTTGAGCATGATAGCTTACCTGTTAGATGTGTTGTGAGGTTGTTAGTGTTATGTCTGTAAAATGCCCAAGCAGGAGGCGAGTCTTCATGCAGCTACCACTCTCTATTACAACAACCTGGGTTTATATACAGATGGGCTGTGCCAACCTCATGCCACCTTGGGGGGGGGGGGGCGGGCACTACCACACACTCATATCCCACACACCACATTCTACCCCCCTTTAGAAAAATGGAAAAAACTCACACACTATTAAAACCACCTAATTTAGAACCTGAATCGCACACTAAGAACATGGGAATAACATATTATATTAGAACAAACCTATTACTTTCACACAAAACAACTCAAAATTGGACCACGTCTCTTTAAAATGTACAAAATAATCCCATAATATTCATACATTCAGTCACATGCAAACCAGCATTCAAAATATGCAAACTGTACATAATCACATATACAGTGGTACCTCTACTTACGAATTTAATTCGTTCCGGAAGAATTCTCGTAACGTGAAAAATTCGTAAGTAGAGGCGCGTTTTTACATGTAAATGCCGTAATCCGTTCCAAGCCCCCAAAATTCGGGCATAAATTTTTTATAAATCGTAAAAACGCATCAAAACATGTAACAAATACATATTACAATTAGATTACTGCACAATAAACATAAAATGAGAGTTTAAAATGAGAGAAAGAATAATAAAAGAGAAAGAATAATAAAAATTATGTTCATTTACCTTTTAACTGCGATCGTCGGCGTCGGCGTCACCTTTTGCCTTCTTTGGTTCATGTTCTGTCTCATCAGTGGTTTTTGCCTGACGTTTTGTGATGAAACGATCCAAGGACGTTTGCTTTTATCGGCTTGTAAGGGCTTCCTTTTGTTTTAATACCGTGCTGATCGTTGATGTTATTTTTTTTTCCCCAAAACTTTATTAAGAACAAGGTGAAAGTACAGAGTTATAACGTAGATGGTGATAAACATGGCAGTTAACAATTTTTTTTTCTCTAAATTGTGTAGTTCAGTCAACAGTCTTACAAGAGGTAAGAAGGATAAAATAAAGTAGTAAGAATAGTAAATAATAATAAGATAAAGCGAGATCAACCAAACGCATCCATTCGTGGCCAATGGGATACCAGGAAGATGCTAGGCGATAGCCAATGGCAGAGCAGCTACAGGTATGTTTACGTTCGGTAAAATACGGGAGCTGCGAGGAGCGCGTACTTTTTTTGCCTTTCGTATCCTGAAATTTTGTTCGTAACTAGAGGCAATATTTTCCCGTTGAGGCGTCTCGTAACCTGAAAATTTCGTATGTAGAGACGTTCGTTAGTAGAGGTACCACTGTATTCAGATATTTACACAAAAGTCTTATTTTAAGCAATACCAATGTCTCTTTGCAGCCACCATCTTCTATACCACCACAGAGGGCCTGGGCAGCCCCACGCCGTCAGTAAGCCCGGCTGCTGCCTCCCACCAGGGTTGAAACACCCCTCCCTAGCCCAAATGTCTCTACCCACCAAAACCTGTTTTTCTTCTCTGGGCCGGACCTCGCAGCCGACCCACAGGGGAACCCGACCCAGTCTCCCATGCCCACCATGTTGTCTCTGGACCTCCTTCCTGTGTCGGGCTGTCCTGCCGACCTGGTCTGAACTCTTACCCCAACAATGGTGTTTGTTGCACTGCAGAACTGCGCCAATTTGTTATGCTCCACTCTCTTGTCCTCCAGCCTCGGCAGCCTTCTTCACTGGGACCCCGCGGTGCCGTTTGGTTCCCACACCAAGGGCAATGCGGCCACCGGCACTGGGGTCAACCCTCGCTGGGTTATCGTCGCTCCAGTCACTGTCACCTCCCAGCTCGCCAGACCAGTTCATGTCCCGAACCGTGCTGTCACCCATGTCTGGCTGTAGCAGCTGTCCCTCGGGGTTCTCGGTGACACTCCCTTCGGCTCCATCTCCTGACCTGGGCATGTCGTCACTGCTCTCAGCCCCCTCGCTCCAGATGTCCTGCTGCGTCGCCTCTGCGTCCTGCTGCTTCTCAACTCCCGGAACCCTCGGTGACGCTCCCGTCAGCTCCATCTCCCGACCTGGGCACGTCGTCACTGCTCTCGGCCCCCTTGCTCCAGGTGTCCCACTGCATCGCCTCTGCGTCCTGTTGCTTCTCACCTCCGGGGCACGCATCATCACCTTTGCCAGATTTGTTCACCGACCTGGGCTCCTCATCGCTGCATCTAGCGCTCTCGGTGTTGGTGCTCCGCTGTGCTGTCACTGCGTCCTGTGGCTGCTGCTCCTCCCCGGGGCCGTCGGCCTGTCTGGTCTTGCTCACCCATTGTTCAGCCTCCCGCTGCTTGGCTTCTAGCAGCAGGGCTAACTCCTTCTGCGCCACCTCTCCGCCGTTCCCACACACCGCGCCATCCAACCCGTCAGCGCCATGGTCCCGGGTCAAGCTGGGCTCCATGGCTGGTTCGCTGTCTTCAGCGACCGGAAACTCTTCAACCCATGGTCCCAGTTCTGCCTCGAGGTGCAGTTTGGCGCCCTTAGCCGCATTTTGGTGCGGGATTAGCCTGTCCGTTGACTTCAACTGAGCCATTAGCATTCCCCAGCTAACTAGCTCCGTCACCCCTAGCGCCACCAGCTCCTTCGCCAGCAGCTCTCTGGCCCACGTTCACTCTGCAAAGTACACTGCCATGTGCCCGACGGCCTCCTCGTAGCCTTCACTCATGCCCAGCAAGTCGGGGATCCTTCGGCCCTCCGTGCCGAAGTTATGGGCCAGGAGGGCCCACCACTGTCTCCCGCCAAGCCAAGGGAGACCCAGCGAGCTCATAATACTCCTCAAACTCACGTCTTCACTGCGGCCACGGAATCACTGGCTGACCCGGGTTTTCTAGAAACAGCAATAGTTGCTGATTTAGCCAGCACGCTCCCATTCTTCTCCTCGCCGCCAAATGTTATGTCTGTAAAATGACCAAGCAGGAGGCGAGTCTTCATGCAGCTAACACTCTCAACTTTATTACAACAACCTGGGTTTATACAGACGTGGACAAAATTGTTGGTACCTCTCTGTTAATGAAAGGAAAAACCCACAATGGTCACAGAAATAACTTGAATCTGACAAAAGTGGTAATAAATAAAAATTCTATGAAAATTAACCAGTGAAAATCAGACAATGCTTTTGCATTGTGGTTCAACAGAATTATTTTAAAAAACAAACTCATGAAACAGGCCTGGACAAAAATGATGGTACCCCTAGAAAAGATTGAAAATAATGTGACCATAGGGACATGTTCAACCAAGATGTGTCCTCTAATTAACATCACAGGTGTCTACAAACTTGTAATCAGTCAGTCGGCCTATTTAAAGGGTGACAAGTAGTCACTGTGCTGTTTGTTGACATGGTGTGTACCACACCAAACATGGACCAGAGGAAGCAAAGGAGAGAGTTGTCTCAGGAGATTAGAAAGAAAATTATAGACAAGCATGTTAAAGGTAAAGGCTATAAGACCATCTCCAAGCAGCTTGATGTTCCTGTGACTACAGTTGCACATATTCAGAAATTTAAGATCCGCGGGACTGTAGCCAACCTCCCTGGATGTGGCCGCAGGAGGAGATGGATAATACGAATGGTAACAAAGGAGCCCAGAACAACCTCTAAACACATTTATGGTGAACTCCAAGGTCAAGGTACATCAGTGTCAGATCGCACCATCCGTCGTTGTTTGAGCCAAAATGGACTTCATGGAAGACGACCAAGGAGGACACCACTGTTGAAAACAAATCCTAAAAAAGCCAGACTGGAATTTGCCAAACTGCATGTTGACAAGCCACAAAGCTTCTGGGAGAATGTCCTATGGACAGATGAGACAAAACTGGAACTTTTTGGCAAGGCACATCAGCTCTATGTTCACAGACGCAAAAATGAAGCATACCAAGAAAAGAACACCGTCCCTACTGTGAAACATGGAGGAGGTTCTGTTATGTTCTGGGGCTGCTTTGCTGCATCTGGCACAGGGTGTCTTGAATCTGTGCAGGGTACAATGAAATCTCAAGACTATCAAGGTATTCTAGAGAGAAATGTGCTGCCCAGTGTCAGACAGCTTGGTCTCAGTCGCAGGTCATGGGTCTTGCAACAGGATAATGTCCCAAAATACACAGCTAAAAACACCCAAGAATGGCTAAGAGCGAAACATTGGACTATTCTAAAGTGGCCTTCTATGAGCCCTGATCTAAATCCGATTGAACATCTGTGGAAGGAGCTGAAACATGCCATCTGGAGAAGGCACCCTTCAAACCTGGGCCAAAATACCTGCTGAGAGGTGCAGAAGTCTCATTGACAGTTAGAGAAATCGTTTGATTGCAGTGATTGCCTCAAAAGGTTGTGCAACAAAATATTAAGTTAAGGGTACCATCATTTTTGTCCAGGCCTGTTTCATGAGTTTGTTTTTTAAAATAATTCTGTTGAGCCACAATTCAAAAGCATTGTCTGATTTTGATTGGTTAATTTTCATAGAATTTTTATTTATTACAACTTTTGTCAGATTCAAATTATTTCTGTGACCATTGTCGGTTTTTCTTTCATCAACAGAGGGGTACCAACAATTTTGTCCACGTCTGTATACAGATGGGCTGTGCCAACCTCACGCCACCCTAGGACGGTGGGCACTACTACCACACACACTCATATCCCACACAAAAATATATAATTAATAAATATGATCAGGTATGAATTATTTAATTTATATTGATGTATTGGAATCTGAGATCAAATCTCGTTTCATATACACCAGAAAAGTTAATAACACTCGTAGGGGCACCAGCTTCTATCTTTAAGAAGCAATTTTAATTTTAATTTCACTTTATACCTGTTTAATCACTCAATAAATTAATTAATAATCAGTCTCAAAAAATTTTCCGTGAATTCGATACCTGTGCTTGAAACAGACTCAGAATGAAATAAATTCTCAACAACTTCTCTCATTTTCACATATTTATTAAACGAAATGATTAACAGACATTGCAGTAATTTCATTAATCATAAAATCAATCTTGTAAATGATAGATTAACAATGTCAATATTTTCGGAACCAGGGTTAAACTGGGAAATGAATTTCTATCAGTTTGAGTTAACAGATTATGGAAACAACGCAAATGTATGGAGAACGTTTACTAATTATATGAAAAGTCCTGGATTAATCTTAAGAAAATAAAAACAGAATTTTAATAAAAAGAAGAGTTATGTTAATGGCTTCTTAATTTGCATCTGATTAGATACACAAATTATTACCGAACGTCAGACATTTAATTTAGCTGATGAATTAAAGTTGCAGCTCACGTGATTCCTTGTTGATGATGATTAACGTTCTGTCGTCATCCTCATGAAGTTTTGATGTGTTGTTCAGGGGCAAAACCCAGAATATTTGTCCTGCAAATATTCTCTACGATGAATGAGATGTATGAGATCGTAGGTTTGATCTCAATGGTTGAAATCCTGCAGAAGCGCACTGGTTCCTCAGCTGCGCGTGATGTGGGGAGCTGCGTCTTCTCGGAGGCCTTCGATAATAATTAATTAAAGATATCTAATCCGATCTCAAATTAAAGAGTTTCGGACTTTAGATAAAAATAATAGCTTCTGGTGTGTGATTGGTCAAGAAAATTATTATAAAAATAAAGTCAAGATTAAAACTTATATTAAAATTAAAACAAACGGTGATTTTACAGAAAGTTTAACAAAGAAAAAGAGATAAATAAAAATTGGAGTTTAACTCTGATTAAGAATTGAGCTTAAAGAAATAGGAATTCCTAGGCATTCAAGAGAAAAAGGAAAAACATTAAAATACAAAGTTACATAAATAAATTACGAGTTATCTGTTCTGTGTTCAAAAAAGCGACACGTGGTAGAAGTCTTTGTTCTTCCCAAAGTTCTTTCTTGCTGTGTGTAGACAATAGACAAAAGAGAGAGACGAACGGAGGTGAAAGAGCGAGTCCAAAAGAGGTGAATTCAAAAGAGAAAAGAGCGAGCCGAAAAAGAGATCGAGGCAGGGGGTCTTTCTCCTTTTATAAGTTCTGTTGAGCTTTCGCGGGCTTCCCGGTTGACCGGAATCTCAGCCAATGAGCGTCCTTCGTGGGCGGGCTTTATGAACTTTCAGTCCAATGAACAAACAGTCTACAAGGGACCAATAGGATGAAGAAGCTGGGGCTCCGTGAAGACTGGGTGAAATGTGATATCGGTCCACATGAACACACAAAATTTTAAATACATTGGAATATGCTTTTACACACTTATGTATAACTAAACTAACCTTAGTGTATCTTATAAGCAGTGCTTCTAAATCAACATGCAGGAATAAACATTCATTTAAACATTTTTAACATACATATATATAAAATCACAGATTAATGCATTTCCACATATTATTGATTTTCCACATTAAAAACATCAGAGTCCATTTGCTTTTCATAGTCCTGAAAAGAAGAGAAGGTTTAGAATTGAGTTTGTAATAATGTACTTTACAGTTCACTGGTTAAATCCAGCATGTCCCAAAGTTTAAGGAAATTAACTGAGTTGTGGATCTGTGTGGCCAGGTCTGTTGCATTTTTATGGGGGCAATAAAACCAAAGCTGGACATAGGTGGAATTCCTTAGGCTGGTTTTAACAAAGGAATAGATTTTTGTTGTGGCCTGGGGAAGAAGAGCAGTTTTTGACTGGCTTTCTCCTGGGTGAAACAAAATGTGTTTAAGCAGAAGAATAATTATTGCTGAGCCAAAGTGAGACGATGCTACAGTCCCCCCTCTGGTATCAATGGTGACGATTCAGCGTTGATAGCAATCCTAGGCATCAAATCCCAATTTGGCGAGGCTTGATACAAATGCTGAACTAAAGATCTGATGTTCAATTCAATTCAATTCAATTCAATTCAACTTTATTTATATAGCGCTGATGTTGATAAGTCTTAAGCTTGTAAACAGTATCTAAGTCTAAGTCTTAAGCTTGTAAACAGTATCTATTCCAAAGTGTAGGTCCTTAAATTTGGTTTTCTGAAAAACGTCTAGAAATTTTCAAAAATAATTTGGGCATGACCAAATATAAACATTGTATAATTGTCTAGGATATACTAAAGTTCTGTGTATGCCTGTAAAGACTTAAAAATTCTGGGTACAAAAAGGGTGAACTAGAAGTATGTGGGTTTTGACATACTTGATATAAATGTTTTGGGTTTGCTGAAAAATATCTATTCAAAATTTCAAAAACAGTTTAAATGTGTATAAAATCTAAATAAAGTATAAAGGATTATTTGTATATACACATGTATGTATCAAAAAAATCTTAGTCAAAAGCAAAAATAAAATTCGTTCATACTTGAGGTAGAGGTTCAGACTAATCAATATTGAGGTGACTCAAGGAGGTTCAAATTGAATTTGTTTAGTTAGACTAAACCATGGTTCCACAGATGTCCAAATCATAGGGTGTTTGAGGCTTTTGTTCAGAAAAACTGAGTGGGCATAGGATGTCGTTATCATTCTTTGGATGGCAATGAGAAGTAAATTTGGATTTACTGCAAAAAGGATATGATGAGAGAGCATATTCATTGCTAAAGCGTTAACTGAAAAGCTAATGTTTCTAGCTACTTCTGAGAGTAACATAGACATTGGCTGTGTGTGAGCATAGTCAACCTTTAACACAAAGAGCAAAGAGTTCAAGACCTTGTTGAGTTTGAAGCTTCGGAGCAAGCATTCAAAACCAACACAGTGTCTTGTAAGATTTTGGTAACAATTTGCGGTTTGACGACCAGGCATTTCGGTTTAGCGATGTTGACCGAGTTAACAGTGGGCATGCTAAGGCTAACAAGAGGCTCTAACGATGAGGCTGTTATTAAGAATCCACCCGAGGATCTTTGACCTTTTGTTTTGGCTTGGCCCAATTCTGACTGGGTAACAGTGGGTGTGATTGCTAGGCAGATGGCTAAACTAATAAACAGGAGGGCCATCATCTTGGCAAACAAAAGTGAGTGGTTTTGGATCTTAATCATCTTGTTGATCTTTCTTTAGATACCTGGTTGGCAAATAAAGTCCTCTCAGAGGTGGAATGATTTCTTTTTGATGGATGTACTTTATTGATCCCAAAACTGGGAAATTACAGAATAGAGATTAAGAGATTGAACTCTAAACCTTGTGCTTGTTTTTCACCTTTGATGGGAGTTTTAAGATTATTAGCTCAAGCTAATGGTGTTGAATGTTTTTGCGTGTACTATTTGATAATAGTAAGTTGATTGAAGTTTATTAGATTTTACAGAGGTCTTTGAAATTAGTTTAAGGGCTAATTTGGTTTTAATATACCCTTTCCTTTCTGGAGGTTTTGATGCAGTTAACTAATTGCTTGGAGAAATTTGACTGAGTGCATCTGAGGCTAGTAGTTAGCTACAGTTATTTCTCAGACGTAGGTTTGATTTTAATCTTATTTATGGACTTACTTTGACAGTGTTGTACCCGACAAGTCCCATGGGGTTTTGGTGAAGGTTACTCTGATTTTGGTGAGCCCATTTGAAAATGGGGTCCTGGGTTTGGCGCTTGAGTGGCCAAAGTTTGTTGTTCACAATGTGTGGATTCATCCACTCGGGCAGGAATTTAGGAGTGATTTTCCTTTCCTGTAAATTTGTTTCAGGTGTCTGCAGTACAAATGTGGGGTGGAAGATCTTGTCCCCCCTTTGCAGTTTGTCATGCGAGAGTTTTTGATCGTTGTACACTTTGTGTCGTTTGGCGAATCGGTCAGACTGTTTTTGAAATACAGCCTTGGGAGCTTTGTATGTCGTTTTGACGCTTTTGTGTTCTGCAGCTGGAATGTTATAGGCATTGGCAGTCATCACATGACACACCATGTCTTCAAGGGTCAGTGGAAGATAGAATTTCCGTGCCACCCCCCTCTCGTTTAAATCGCATAGGAATTGTGGAACCAGTGTTTCGACACAGAGTTGCGAAATGTCAGACGAGTGGTCTGTGACCTGTGGTTGGGCTGTCATAACAGCACCGGACTGTGTTGAGTCCTTTGGTCCTTCCTCATTTGCATGAGGGATTTTCTTCTTGCGTTTCCTTCATTTGGAACACTTGTTTTGAGTTGGCACAGCTGATATAGCTAGAATGTTAGCAGTTTTATTCTCTTTGTAGCTTTGAATCTCTGCTAGGAGGTGTTTGACAATTTCAATATCTTCTCTACTGAATGTAGGAGTTTCTTCTTCCTTCCAAGGTTTGTGATAGGTCTCTGCTTCTGAGCTTCTGTGATGTGATGGAGACCATTTGTCGCGGTTACGCGTGTCTTCGTATCGGTATCTGTCATCATGGTAGTCCGTATCGCATTCTCGTGACCTATCCCATGGATATGGTCTACGACGGTAGTCGGGTTTTCGCAAAGTTGGTCCAAAGTGATATCCAGAGGACCTAGTGTGGTTTTGACCTTGATGAGGTTGCTTGGAAAAATGCTTCGGCTGTTTATGTACTCGCAGTGTAGGAGGTGGAGAAGAGCGAGGAGCTCCTTCCAACTCCAAGGTGTTAGATGCATTGCTAATAGCTAGCACTGTGGCAGGCTCAGCATACTTGTTGCGACTTTGTTGCTGTTTTTGGAACGCATAGTGTGCAAACTCTCTCAGCTGACTTATTGAGTTTGACCTTGGGTTAGCTGTAACTCTCAGGTAATGACTCACAGTGGGATGGAGGTTTTGGATGAAGAGGGTCTTGAAATTGTGGTCTTCTTCCATCCCTGGTGTATTTTGAGATCCAAAATATGCAAGTAGGAGTCTCTGGTAGTAGGCTTGAGTTGGCTCTGAGCGTCCTTGCTTCACGGCTAGGGTTGCGGTTAGCCCTGCCTGTAGGCAGTCGTCGGAGAACTCCTTTTCAATGGCTTTGTGGAGGAGCATGTAGTCTGCTTTGATGTTTGTCGGCTGTCTGTCTATGAATTTTGATACTGACCTGTTAGATGTTAGCTTAATCAGATAGATGCGATCGTCAATCGTAGCATCAGGATACTTACGCAGGTAGTAATCAATGTCCTGTAAATAGACTTTGGCATCAGGTGAACCCGTAGGTCCTGGTTCAAATTTGGTGATATTTCGCGCAATCTTGTCAAGGTCGCGGTCTGAAGGGGCACACACACGCTGTCCACATGGTCGTCCGTAGTCGAAACGGGGATCGGGCGAGGGAGCGCGGTGGATGTCTCGGTGTTCATGTCTTTCCTTTAGGAGCAGTTGACATTCCTTGTAGTCCTTCTTCACATTTTCAAGTTGACCTTCAACTCTTCTGAGTTCCTTCTTTGTGTCTTGAAGGGCATCTTCAAGTTCATTGTTGTCTTGGTGAAGCGCGTCATTGTTATGCATCAACCGTTCCTTTTCTGACTCTGCACGGTCCAAATCTTGTAATGCTTCATCCAGTTGATTTTGAGTTTTGTCATTCTCCTCTTGAGATTGTTCCAGATTTTCTTTCAGTGTTTCATTCTCTTCTTGGAGAGATAGGATCATTGTTTGTTGATTTGCTAGCTCGTTCTCGGCTACCTTTAATCTTGCGACTAATGTTAGCGTAAACTTACCTAACACACTGGTGAGGTCCTTGCCTTCTGGTGGTTTTTCAGTGTGTCCATTCAAGAGTTCTTCAGTGAGTTGCTTCAATTCTTCGGGCTGTGTTTCCTTGACCCGTGTTGTGAAACTAGAAATTAAATTAGAAGTCCATGCTTCCAATATTGTTTGAAGGTCATCCAGTTTGGTAAATTGGTCGGTTGTCTGTTGACTCATCATGTTTAACTGTTGTTGTTATTTAGCTTTAAAAAAAAATTCAACTTGTTGATTATTCTTAAATTTGTTCGACAAGGTTTAACCTTGAGTGGTTTTATTTTACAACCGTGATAGCTGAAAGTTCCTTTAGAATTTGTTTCAACTTGTAGGCTTGCAGGATGGGAAATAGAATTTTGAAATTATTTAGAAATGTAGAGATACTTCAATTAATTCGTTCGTTGAAACTGTATGTTGATAAATAAAGTTGAATTGAAATTGGGTTGAATTTGTTTCACAAAACAAAACAAAGATTTAAATTGTGTGGATTAACTTCTTTACTTTGATTTTCAAAGTCTAGTATTGGAATTTGTTGTGGAGATGTGTGGAAGGACGAGGCTGAGTTTATTCTTCAAGACCAGTTTTATTCACAATCACATTCTCCAACATCCAAAAACAGAAAGAGGAAGGAACCCCCATCCTCTGTCCCTTTTATACCCCAGGACATCAAAGCACACAGTCACATTGTCTCTTAATCCCAAATACAATGCCTCCCCCTCCAGGTCTTCTCTTCTCCACCTAAAGTCCTGGTGGTCAGGAAATCTCTCACGGCCATCTCTCTGCATACAAAAGGCCAGACTTCACATCCTCCTGTTACCCCTAGGAGGTTCAGACCTTTTGTTCCTCTGAGACGTGAAGAATACCATCAGCATACAGCAATACACCTGTGAAGCATATGACACCCACATATGTGCACCACATGACCCCCCCCCCCCAAACGTCTAAGACGGAACAACATAACCACAGATTGCATGTCATAATAAAATCACTACATATCAGTCCACGTGCCGCTTGGGTCTCAGCCTTCTCCCGTATTTACTGTAAGCAGGCTGTACCACCCCCGCGGCGTCTTCCTGCTGTGGAGCTGCTGCCTGAGGATGAGAACTGTTAGTCAATCTCTGTGGGTGTTCTAGGGAATGCTCTCTAGGGGGTCTGCCGTGCCAAGGAGCCTTAGTCAACTGCACAACTTCGTCAGCTACCACAAAAGCGGGTTTGAGCCTGTTAATGCCAATCATTTCTTTTCTGCCCCCCAAATCTAGCAAAAAATGCTTCTCTCCTGTTTCCAGCACTGTATATGGTCCGTCATAAGGTGGGCGTAAAGGCAGACGATGGGCATCATGTCTGACAAAAACAAACTCCGCATTTTTTAAAGCCTTAGGCACAAAAACACGCGGAAAACTGTGGTGAACGGGGCCAGGTAGTATGCTCGGGCCCATGCTATTCTGTAACCGCTGAGCCGGGGAGCACTCTGGCGTTGGATTATCTGGGAGAAATTCCCCGGGAAGCCGAAGTGGCTGTGCGAAAACTAGCTCAGCTGGGGAGGCTTCTAAATCCTCTTTAGGTGCAGAACGCAACCCCAATAAAACTCATGGTAGCTTGTCCACCCAATTTGTATCCGTAAGCGACGCTCAGAGAGCCGCCTTCAGTGACCTATGAAAATGTTTGCATAACCCGTTAGCCTGCGGGTTGTACGCGGTCGTGCGGTGGATCGTTGCCCCCAGGCTGTGGGCCATCGCTGACCAAAGTTCGGAAACAAATTGCGGGCCTCTGTCGGACGTAATGTGCGACGGGACTCCAAAACGCGCTACCCATGCCGTTAAAAACGCGTGCTACCTCCTCGACTGTGGTTGACGACAGCGGAACCACTTCCGGCCAGTGCGTGGTGCGGTCAACCATTATCAGAAGATGTGTGCACCCTTGTGAGGGCGGGAGGGAGCCTACGAGGTCCACGTGGACATGATCAAACCTTTTAGCTGGGATGTGAAACAGCTCCAGGGGAGCTCTCGTGTGTCTATGAACCTTGGCCCGCTGACAAGCTATGCAGGCTGCCGTCCACTCTCTAACTTGCTTGCGCAGGCTTGGCCATACAAATTTCTCTCCCACCATTTTGACCGATGCACGCACCCCCGGGTGCACCAGAGAATGGATCGAGTCAAAAACGCGGCGGCACCACGTGGCTGGAACCACCGGACACGGCCGCCCAGTGAAGACATCGCAGATTGGGGGGGCATACCGTCTTGGAGCACCCTGTTCTCCAGCCTTAACCCTGTTGGTCCAGACTGGAGCACACGCACGTCCGCGTCTCTAGCCTGCTCCGCGGCCATGGCTGCATAATCTATCCCCACACGGACCGGGGCCGCGCGCACTTCCGCGTCGCCAACCCGCTCCGTGGCCATGGCTGCAGGGTCTACCTCCGCATGGACTGGAGCCCCCACGGCGCGCGAGAGGCAGTCCGCCACTACATTAAGTTTACCCGCAACATGCTGGATATCGGTAGTAAACTCTGATATCACGGCCAGCTGTCTCTGCTGCCGGCCCGACCAAGGTTCTGAAATATTGGCCATCGCGAAAATCAGTGGCTTGTGGTCAACGAACACGGTGAAACGGCGTCCTTTCAGCCAGAACTGGAAGTGGCGAATGGCCAAGTGGAGGGCTAACAACTCCCTGTCGAATGCGCTGTATTTTCATTCGCTGTCGCGCAGGGTCTTACTGAAAAAGGCGAGCGGTTGCCAGGCTCCGGCTACATACTGTTCCACGACCGCCCCTATGGCCACATCTGACGCGTCAGTAGTGAGCGCCACGCGGGCCGCTGGGACTGGATGTGCTAACAACGCAGTGTTTGCCAGGGCTGTTTTGACTTCAGAAAATGCGCGTTCTCGCTCGGGAGACCATTCGACTTTATTTGTGGGTTTTTGTTTTTTTAGTGCAACATACAGTGGTTGCATGAGCTGCGCTACGCGGGGGAGGAAACGGTTATAAAAATTCACCATTCCCAAAAACTCCTGTAACGCTTTGACCGTTTGTGGCTGGGGAAAATTTGTTACTGCGCGCACTTTGTCAGGCAGAGGGACCGCTCCCTCTGGGGAGACGCGATGCCCCAAAAAATCAATCTGCGTCACCCCGAACTGACACTTCGCTGGGTTAATTATTAACCCGTGCTCTGCCAACCTCCGGAAAACTGCTGTGAGGTGGTTTTCATGTTCGTCTTCGGACGCGCTGGCTACCAATATGTCATCCAGGTAGACGAACACGAAAGGGAGATCGCGCAAAACCGCGTCCATCATGCGTTGGAACGTCTGCGCCGCGCCTTTAAGCCCAAACGGCATGCGCAAAAACTCGAAAAGCCCGAAAGGAGTTATTACCGCTGTTTTGGGTATGTCCTCAGCGCGCACTGGGACCTGGTGGTAACCGCGTACCAAGTCTATTTTAGGAAAAACGCACGCCCCCGCCAAATGAACTGAAAAATCCTGGATGTGCGCGATCGGGTAGCGGTCGTGCGCTGTAGCGTTGTTCAGCCTGCGAAAATCGCCACAAGGCCGCCACGAGCCATCAGCTTTCGGGACCATGTGAAGCCCATGGGCTCTTTGAACGCCTGATGATGCCCAACCTTTCCAGGTTGGCGAACTCTTCGCGCGCTATGGTCAGTTTAGCTGAATCCAAGCGCCGAGCTTTTGCGAAAACGGGCGGTCCGGTGGTAGTAATAAAATGTTCCACCCCGTGTTTAGCCACGGTCGCCGAAAATGTTGGAACCGTGAGTGCTGGGAACTGAGTGAAGAGTGTGTGGAACTTACCACCTGCAGCTGTGACGTTGGCTTGTGCTGTCGGCGGGGCCACTCGAGCTGTACAGGGAATAGAATGAAAAGAGAGTGCATTAACCAGGCGTCTGTTAGCGAGATCGACCAACAAACCATGTGAGCACAAAAAATCAGCCCCTAACATGTTGGAATTGAGTGCCGCTATGACGAAAGTCCACTTGAATGTACGGCCGTGTAAAGACAGAAGCAGAGTCCTCTTACCGAAGGTCTTAATCGCCGAGCCGTTCGCTGCTGACACCAGGGAACCACTGGAAGGTGCTAGCCGGTTAGCGTAGGAAGGTGTGATGAAACTCAGCTGGGAGCCGGTGTCCACGAGGAAATGCCTCCCCGAGTGCGCATCCCTCAAGTAGAGCAGCTTGTTCTCCTCTCTGAGGGCCGCAGCTGCTACTGACCCCCGGTCTTGGCGTTTCCCGAGCGCTTGAAATGGCACGGTGGAATGCACTTGGGTGCCCTCTCTGCGAAGCGGCGATGATAGAAGCAAAGGACGTCGTCTGCTCCGTGTTTCCTGGCCCCTGCCGCCGCTGTCATCACTGAGTCTGGTGCTGCAGCCTCTGGCCCCCTGCCATCTTCGGACATTGCGTCTAGCTCCGCTGCTGCAGCCGCAGCCGCGCGCTGTTTATTGGCGTCGACGAGTCGTTGCACCTCCTGGCCCAGCTTGTGGTAGTCTCGTCGGGCCAACAGTGGTGAACTGGCCAGGGTCACTCTCACCGCTGACGGTAGGGTCCTGAGGAAAAGGTGGGTGAAGATGAAGTTATCATCTTCGCAGTCTCTCAAGCTCAACATCTTCCCCATCAGGTCTGCAGGTCTGTCGCTCTCGAATTCAGTCAGCGCCAGGAGCCTCTCTGCTCGCTCCTCCACTGAGGGGGTGAAGTAACTGATGAGTGCAGCCTTCAACGTGCTGTACTTCAACTCAACTCAACTTTATTTATATAGCGCCATTTCACAACAACAGTCATCTCATAGCACTATCAACTGTAGGGGGAACCCCCACAGTTGCAGAAAGACCCCAGCAATCAGGCGATCCCCTGTGAGCAAGCACTTGGTGACGGTGGAAAGGAAAAACTCCCTTTTAACAGGAAGAAACCTCCAGCAGAACCAGGCTCAGGGAGGGGCAGTCATCTGCTGCTACTGGCTGGGGGGTGAGGGGATAGAGAAGAAGAAAAGAACAGACATGTAGAGAGCAAACAGCACGATGGGGACTCAATCTATGGGAGAGAACAAACAAATGTTAATGACCAGCAAAAAAAATATTTCATTGAGAGTGAGAAAAGGAGTGAGGCCCAGTGCATTACTGGAGGTCCCCTGGCTGACTAAACCTATTAGCAGCATAACTAAGGGAGGGTTCAGAAACACATGATCCCTCCCTAATTGTAGGCTATATCAAAAAGGTAGGTTTTAGCCATATTCTTAAAAACAGAGATCGAGTCTGACTCCCGAATCCAGATTGGCAGCTGATTCCACAGGAGAGGAGCTTGATAACTGAAGGCTCTGCCTCCCATTGTACTTTTGGAGATTCTAGGTATTACAAGTAATCCTGCATTTTGGGAGCATAGTGCTCTGTTAGGATAATACGGTAGTATCAGATCTTTTAAATAAAAAGGAGCCTGATTGTTTAGAGCTTTGTAAGTAAGAAGAAGGATTTTAAACTTAATTCTAAACTCTATGGGAAGCCAATGAAGGGAGGCCAGAACCGGACAGATATGATCTCTCTTTCTAGTACCTGTTAAAACTCTTGCTGCAGCATTTTGGATCAGCTGAAGACTTTTTAAAGATGTTTTAGGACAGCCTGATAATAAAGAATTACAATAATCTAATCTCGAGCTAACAAAAGCGTGGATCAGTTTCTCAGCATCACTCTGAGACAAGATGCTCCTAATCTTGGCAATATTACGCAAATGATAGAAGGCAGTCGTAGAAACAAATTTAATATGTGAATTGAAGGACAAATCCTGATCAAAAATAACTCCAAGGTTCCTCACAGAGCTATTAAGAGAAAGAGTAACCACATCCAAACTGAAAGTTTGATTTGGAAAGGAATTTCTAAGGTTTTTTGGAGCAACAAGAATGACTTCAGTCTTATCTGAATTTAATAGCAGGAAATTACAAGTCATCCAAGCTTTGATTTCCTTAAGACAGGCTTCTAACTTGGCTAATTGATTACTATCATCTGAATCAGAATCAGAATCAGAATCAGAATCAGGTTTATTGCCATTGTTCATGTAGTACACAAACTAGGAATTTGTCTCGGTACAATGCTGCAACATTAAACATGATAAGATAAGAGAAATAAACTATACATGTAATAAAGTGTAGGATAAGATAAGTGTAGGATAATCTGGCTTCATTGACAGGTATAATTGTGTGTCATCAGCATAACAATGAAAATGTATACAGTGCTTTCTAATAATGTTGCCTAACGGAAGCATATATAAACTAAAAAGAGTAGGGCCTAGCACAGATCCCTGTGGAACTCCATGACTGAGCTTTGAGTTGAAAGAAAACTCATTATTTACATGAACAAACTGGAACCTATCAGATAAATAAGATCTAAACCACTGCAACGAAGTTCCATTAAGTCCAACATAGTGTTCTAATCTATCAAGTAGAATATTATGATCAATAGTATCTAAAGCTGCACTAAGGTCGCTGTCCGGCGGGTGGTTGATCAGGTTTGCCACCCGCTGGGCTGTGTGGTTGTCCAGCTTTGCAACCACATGGTAGAACTTTGTGGTGTCCACCGAAATCCTCCAGAGGTGGAACTGTGCCTCGACTGCGCTAAACCAGGAGTGCGGATTGCTCGGCCAGAAGTCCGGTAGTTGAACTGTGGCTGCATTCGTTTGGCTGGCTCCTGACGAGTCTGGCTCGGGAGATTCGTCTCCGCTCATGATACGTCTAAAGGCCCTTTTCCACTAGCACGCTTTAGCGTGACACGGGACGGCTCAGCACGCTTTGTACGCTTTTCCACTCGCCCCAATACGGTTTAACAGCTGCGATTCTCAGCCCCGCTCCAGGGCAGGGTACAGCAGTGCTGAGCTGTGCCGTGTTGTGACGTTAACAGACTGGTCGCCGCTGATTGGTCAGGTCGTAACCGGCGCTGATTGGTCAGGTTGTAACCGCCCCTCTCCTCCTCCTCTTCTACCGAATCTTCACAACCTTCTCAATAAAGTTTTTGAAAAAAAAAAAAAAAAGAATCTTCACGACCGCCTTTACTCAGCACGCAACCACTGTTGGCGGTTTCTTTTCAGTGTATTGCTGTGCTATTTTCATTCATTCTCTATCAAAAATGGCTTCGCGTAAAAAGGGTGTTCCATGGACCAATAAGGAGGTGCAGTGTCTGCTCACTGCATTGTCAGACGAACGTATCCAGCGCGAGTTAGACGGAGCCGCCCGGAATGAAAAAATATACCGGGAGGTCTCGACATCGGAGTCCTTTAACGGTGAGTTTTAATTTTTTTTTATTGTGCGTTTTTTCGCAAATATATTCGGTAAGACTCTCAGTTTATTTATGCAATAAAAAAGCTGTTCATTTGTGGATGATGATCGCTGCTTTATTGCAGCACACTGCGGACTAAAGCTTTTATTTTAATTATTCATGTGAACAATACGCTGAAATAAGCTTATGTATTCTTGTTAAAAACTATTGTCTTTTCTGTATATCTTGCACTTTCGTGCTGTATTTTATTGAGTGCATTTTCCTTGTAGAATCATCCCACGCGTCCGCCGCGACAGCCCGCACGGATTATTCAACCGAGCCTTCGTGACCCAGAGCTGGCAGAGACGGCTTCATTCAACCGAGCCTTTGTGACCCAGTTTGGGAAGCTGGTGTAGAGGCACTCAGTGGTCGGCGCGTATAAAATGTCGATTAACCTTCATGTTGTGTTGCAAAGTTTTTTTTTTATTTTAATATTTTGTATATAATAAAATGGAATTGTTTTGGAAAGTGTGGTTTGTCTGTTATAACACTGAATTATAAAACAGTATAATTACATAGAAATTCCATTGCCTAGTCTGATGAAAATGATAGTAGTAGTAGTAGATTAGTTTATTTGGCTGATCATCCCGTCAGGGGTCAACCATTGTAAAGGTAATGTAATTTTTAACTAGACCAAAAAACAAATCTTTTTGTAAGCTTTCTGTTCTTTTTATTGAAATATCATAAAAAATTAGCACCAAGTCAAAGTAGGTACAAGTATATGTAAATTGAATGTTCTATCGGCATTCCAAATTCAGAGATTTACAATACTTTAGAAGGAGTGTAGCATCATCTAAACGGAAAATAATAATACTGTTGTTCCAAACGTTGACCTGAAGGTGAAAAACATGAATTTTTTTTAATTCAGTACATCCAAAATGCCCTAGGATGTAAAAAATAATATAATTTGGTGTAGGCCAGTGTGCCACCGTCTCATTATTTAATACGAATAAAAACAAGTTTCAGCTCATTATTTCTAGGTCATTTGGCAGTTAATTCAAAACAAAAGTGACTTGTGTTGTTGCAGCTTAATTATGAGATAAAAATAATTGTGAGATAAAACCACAGAGTGAGCAAGGCAATAATCCTTGGATCCTCCATTTTTTGTCTCGTGTAAATAAGGACTCAGTCGGGTGCGTAACGTCACGGGAGTGTGGCCCCGCCTCGCTGGGAATCTGCCGCTGCCTCGCTTACACAAACCATCACAGCACAAGCACAACACCGTGCTAATGGAGACAGAAGCATTCCGAGCCGTACTGAAGTGAATCGAGCCATACCGAGGTGTGCTGGGCTAGTGGAAAACAGGCTTAAGGGTCACCAGTGTGGAGATGTGTGGAAGGACGAGGCTGAGTTTATTCCTCAAGACCAGTTTTATTCACAATCACATTCTCCAACATCCAAAAACAGAAAGAGGAAGGAACCCCCATCCTCTGTCCCTTTTATACCCCAGGACATCAAAGCACACAGTCACATTGTCTCTTAATCCCAAATACAATGCCTCCCCTCCAGGTCTTCTCTTCTCCACCTAAAGTCCTGGTGGTCAGGAAATCTCTCACGGCCATCTCTCTGCATACAAAAGGCCAGACTTCACATCCTCCTGTTACCCCTAGGAGGTCCAGACCCTTTGTTCCTCTGAGATGTGAAGAATACCATCAGCATACAGCAATACACCTGTGAAGCATATGACACCCACATATGTGCACCACATTGTCATCAATAACTAGCTTTGGAATTTTACAGAATGTCACTTTGAAAGTGAGGATTTTATTTACAAAAGAAATACAAAGACAGAAGAGGTTAAATGCTTTAAAGATTTAAGATTATAAGTTTCTACTTTCTTTTAAAGTTAAGGCTTTCCTTTAGTTTTATTTGTTAAAACCTATTTTCCTTTGAAGCATTAAATGTTTAAAATATTTACAAATTAGAAACAAGTGAATTGCTTGAATATTTGGTATCCAAGGATTTCTTAGGATTGAAGCCAATAGTGATCTGTCTTGATTGTCATCTATAAATTTCTTATTTACAGAATAATCAATGTTTGCACCTTTTTGACTTTTCTTTTAAATCCTGGGAAAAATTTGAAAATTATGCAGGTTGGTTAAATGTTTTTCTTTTCCTGTAGAGAAAACATGAATCAGAAATGACACAATGAGTTTAAATAACGCCTAGAGCTTCTCTTAAGCGTTAATTGCTTGGTGTGGTTTGCTAAATTTAAGAAAGAGGAAAAATTATAAATATTCAGTAAGTCTGTAAATTTGTTAAAATGCACAGATTTAATCCTACTTTAATGTTACTCTTGAGTAAACATCAGCATTAGAATCCTTAAACTAAAACTGGGTTTCTGTGGGAAGGGAATCACACCATATTACATTTAAAAACAGCAAAATAAGCATACATATAGCTTCAAAGTTTGCAACTTTTTGCTTAAAAGTGTGTAAATATGTTTGCTTTTAGCTTAAAAGATTATAATATGTGGTTACATAAGTGATTAAATACAATAGGGGTGTTTATGTATTGTGATGTCTGCAAGGTTCACACAAAGAAAATGGAGCAGATGGCTGTGATCAACCAGATTTATTTTGTACACCCCAACCCCAACTTGCTTCTGTGCTACAGAGTGGAGTGGAGGTCATTCTCCCAGACCTCCGTTTCAATCATGGTTACACACACAGATACATCTTGCCCTAATCCTGCTAAACACTGCTGGGTCATTATAATGCAGTTATAATGACACAGCAGTGTAACTCAGAGATAACACATTTAACACACACAGTAACGTTTCAAACTGGCAAAGCATGCTGGGAAATTCACTTAACATGGCCCCAACGTTACAGTATGTTCCTGCTATAGGTATCTATGCAGTGAGTGGGGTCTCACCACTGAGAAAAACTTTCAGAAGCCAACAGGTCCTTTTCCCTTTTGTTCTTGGCATAAAAGTTTGGATTAGTGTTAAATTTAGTTTATTCCGAATAATATGAATTGCTTTGAAGTTACTTTGAAGACTTAATTTGGTTATAAATCGTCTTTAAAGATTAGAAGTTTAAATAAAAATTGCAGTCCCTATGTTTCACCACAAGATGGAGGCAGTTTTCGTCTGCACTTCTGGAAGAGGAAACCCAATGACGTCACTCAGGGAGTCAAGGATTTCTACTCAAAATGGCGGCTACAGGGAACTAGACTTAAGATGGCGTTGCTTGGCCGGTCTACACATGTGGGCCATTTCCATCAGTATCACCTTGGCTTTACTTTTTTCTACTTGGTTCTCTTTCTCGCCATTTCCACCTAAGTCCTCGCAGTTTAACTGATACGATTTTTGTGCCTGTTAAGAGGCAGGGTATAACTGAGCGAAAAGCGAGGTGTGATTTGACGTCAATCGACTGCTAACCGCTGATTGGTCATGGCGTAACGTCACAAGAGCGTCCGTTTTCTGTTTTCTATTGAAGCTACACGACCGCCATTTGTAATTTCAGCGAGTAACCGCGGTGACCGGCTTCACATTTGTGTTCTCATATAACGATGTCCACGCGCAAGTTTATTCCATGGACAAACAAGGAGGTGCAAGGTGATACTGATGGAAATGGCCCTTTAAGACTTTTCTGTCCTTGGTAGCCGACGACCACATCCAGAGCGAGTTGGACGGGGCAACTCGCAATGAAAAAATATACCAGGAGGTGTCCGACCGAATGGCAGCCCAAGGGTACAACCGGACTGCCAAACAGTGTCGTGAAAAACTAAAAAAAAATGAAGAGCGATTATCGGACCATAAAGGACCACAACGGACGCAGTGGTGCGAGTAGGAAGGAGTGGAAATGTTACGAGCAGATGGACGCCATATACGGACATCGGCCTGCTAGCAATGGCAGAGAATTTGGGCTCGACACGGCCACGCAATTGGAAAACGGTGACGGTGAGTGTTGTTTTGTTATTGTCCGTCTTCTCGCCTTTCAGTCAAAAGCGCACTTTATTTAAGCAATAAAGAAAGTTGTTTGATTGTGGGCAATTGTTAGTGGTGATGGCTAGCCCGCTAACAGCTAGCTACCTCCGTACCTTGCTGCTACCTCGCATCAAGCTGCGGAATCACGCTTTTATTTCAGTATTCACGTGAACAAAACGCTGAAGTAAGCTTATTGTATTCTGGTTAAAAAGTTTTGTTTGTGGTACATGTTGCACTATGTTTGTGAGCTTTATTGTGTGTTTTTTGCTTCTAGACTCAGTTTTCACATCCCAGTGGTCCGCCTCAATGGACCGCCCGGACACTCCGGCGTCTCTCGGGGGGGGCGGGGCCCGAATCGGAGCCGGCACCATTGTCTGCCACATCGCCAGGTCCATCACCATCCGGCATGTCCCGGTCAAGTGCTGGCTCAACAAAACTGAAAATTACCACCCGGTTGTTTTTATATGTGATTGTTATTTTCTATAGACGCATAATAAGGAATTTTAAATGTCTTTGTACGTTTATAAAAATACTAGATTCAGGGGTGTTCATGGCCACCCTGGCCCAGTTTTATAGGTATGTTGGTGGTGGAAATACTGTTGTATTTTGACAAAAAAAAAAAGAAAAAAAAAAGGAGCACATGTACCGACTTCAAATCAACATGCTTGATTGAAATTCTTCACGTCAGCTAACACTATTAACCCATTCTGATTTATGAGACTACAGTATAGGGATGTGATTTGGGGTCGGCGAAATTATCTGAAAATTATCTGAAAATTTTATTTCTTATATTTTATTTATTTATGTTATATGCCTTATATTTTCTTTATTTTATGATTTTTAAGTACCAGAACTGTGCTTAAATGACATAAAACAAACAGCTGAGTACCACTTATTACTGTATAATATTGACTTATGTTCCAAGAAGATAGCATTCCTAAAATATTCCAACAAGCATTATCCATCACGTGTGACGTTAAAAATATTTTTTAAATAAAGTCCAAAACATCTTCAGCAGGCAAGATGAAGAAAAGTGAAAAGTGAACTCCTATGGCAGATATAAAGCGTTTGATCGCCTCTAAGGCGTTTGATCGTGTTAATCACAGGATATTGTTTAGGAAAATGATTGACAGGGGGGTTCCCAAGTACTTAGTACGTATCCTGATTTATTGGTACGCACATCAGAAGATGCTGGTGAAATGGGGGAAGAGTCATTCATCCCCATCTGGTGTGAGCAGTGGTGTCAGACAGGGCAGGATATTGTCCCCTATTCTATTTAATCTTTATATACTGTAGATGAGTTGTCAAAGCAACTGAATGCCTGTAAAACTGGGTGTTTAATAGGGAATAAGTTAGTGCATCGTTTTATTTACGCTGATGATAGTTATTCTCAGTCCAAGCAGTGCTGGTCTTCAGGAGTTATTAAGAGTGTGTACTGCTTATGGAGAGGAAAATGACATAAAATATAATACAAATAAGAGTTGTGTGCTGATTTGCCGCACTAAAGAAGATTTGTTAATGAAATTCCCTGTCTTTGAATTGGCAGGCAGGGAATTAATTGTCAGGGATAAAATTAAATATCTGGGACATTTTATTAATGATAGAATGACTGATGATGATGATATTTTCAGACAACGCTGCAAAATCTACATGCAAGCAAATATTCTTGCACGCAGGTTTGGTTTTTGTTCAGATGAGGTGAAACTGGTTCTTTTTAAAACCTATTGTACACCTTTATACACTGCTCATTTATGGATAAATTATAGGAAACAAAGTATGCAGAGATTACAGGTTGCTGACAATGATGCTTTAAGAATTTTACTTAAAAAGCCTCAGTGGTGCAGTGCTTCTGTGTTATTTGTCTCATCACGTGTAAATACACTGCATGCAGTAATAAGGAATCTTATGTATAAATTCATCTGTCGGCTTGATGTATCTAAAAATGAAATCATTCAAGCCATGTCTAGCATTAAGCTCAGTTCTATTCACTGTCAGTCACAGTTTAGAAGGCACTGGTACAAGTCTTTTTAAAGCCTGTACTGTCTTTGTACTTTTAGTAGTTGTGTCTTATTGTTTTGTAACTTTTTGATTGTTTTTCTTATCTGTTTTCAACTGTCTTGTTTTATTTTATTTATTTATTTTATTTTTGATGGACCATGAGTCTGGAATAAAGTCTTTGATTGATTGATATAAAGGTCTACATTTAACCATGAGAAACTCCAGGTTAGCTGAGCAGTGTCTCCCAACAGTGACAGAGTTCGTGCACCAAGCCTTGTTAATATAAATGCATACTCCCTCACCTCTAGTCTTACCGGAGTCATCAGCTGCTCTGTCTGCTCTGTCTGCCCGCAGAGTGTGCCGTCCGGGCAGCTCGACAGCACCGTCAAGTAATTCAAGTCAATTCAGCTTTATTTATAATGCGCCACATCACAACAAAAGCCATCTCGTGGCGCCACACAAGTACTCCACTTTGTAGCGATATTTCCGTGAAAATCATGATATTGCAGTTCATAAGTTTCTTATTGTTGGTGATCCGAAGCCGTAGCTTATTCACTGTGACAGTTGAGCTTAAATGCAGCAACGAAGCATCCCACCACAGGCTTTCAACAGTTTAATTCCATAATATTTTTTCTGACATGTTTTGATCTAGTGTTATCTAAATACAATGACTTCTGTCTTTCATATAGCCAAGAGGAAAAGGTCCAACAACATTGCAGACCTTGCATCAGTGATGGTCCAGAATCATGCTGAGGAGATGCGGATCCATGAAAGGATGCTCGAACAGTGTGAAAGGATGCTCAGACAGCATCAATGGCAACACGAACAGTGCGAAAGACACCTGCAGTTATCCCAGGAGCAGGAAGCCGCATTAAGAAGGGATGAGCTGACAGAGACGGCTTCCTTCCACGGAGCCTTCCTACACCATTTTGGCAGTTTGATCGAAGTACTGAAAGCTCCCCATTTGTAAACATGTTTTGGGAATATTTGTAATGTAATAAAATGTTAGTCTTTTGGATAAAAGTGTGGTTTGTATATTATAACACTGGATGATAAAGGCGAATAATTACATACACATTCCATTGCCTCATATGACCCTAATGCTGCTGTTCAGGCATAAAGGTGTCAAGATTTTTAATGGTAATGTAATTGTTATTGTTAAATTTAATAAATATTACCACTGCTGTATCCATTGCTCTACATTGGGTACAGTTTTTAAGTAAAATTGTAATCAGTTGCACAGGTGTAATTTACATTCAGCAGTAGACACTGATAAAGGTAAAAGTCGAATTAGGTAAAAGGTAAGTACATGTGAATTGAATGTTCTATCGGCATTCCAAATTCTGAGAATTCCAATACATTATAAGCAGTCTAGTATAATATAAAGCAAAAATACCCATACATGTAAACCCAAACGTAACATTTTCAATGTTGTAAACGTTGACATGAATATGATAAACCTATGCTATTGTGATTCAATAGATCCATAGTGATCTTCGGTTTGAAAAAGAAAATTATAATTTGGTGTTGGGCAGTGTGACAATGTCACAGTATTGAATAGGATTAAAAAAAGTTTCATCATAAAATTTCTAGGTTCATTGGCAATTCCATCAAACCAAAAGTGAGTTGTCTAGCTGCAGCATTTTTTTTTTGGAGTCATTTTCTACGTTGTTTTAGCGTGTAATTAGCCACCACTGAACAGATAACTCTTATAAATAACAATAGATGGGAAAAATGATACTCAAATGATACACAATACACTAAATGGGCCTAGATTTGGATTGGCTTTTTTATAATATTATAAATTATTTTGTAAGTTAAAGTTAACTGGAAGTATAACAAGTTTCCACATACAATTACAATGTCAATTGGCAATTTCATCAAACCAAAAGTGAGTTGTCTAGCTGCAGCATTTTCTTTGCAGTCCTTTTCTACGTTGTTTTAGTGTGTAATTAGCCATCACTGAACAGATAACCCTTATAAATAACAATAGATTGGAAAATGATACTCAAATGATACACAATACAAAAAATGGGCCTAGATTTGGATTGGCTTTTTTTTATAATATTTTTAATTATTTTGTAAGTTAAAGTTAACTGGAAGTATAAAAAGTTTCCACATATAATTTCAAGGTCAATTGGCAATTCCATCAAACCAAAAGTGCGTTGTCTAGCTGCTGCTTTTTTTGGAAGTCAGTTTTTACGGTGTTTCAGCGTGTAATTACCCACCACTGAAGAGATATCCATTAACAACAATAGATTGGAAAATGATACTCAAATGATACACAATACACAAAAATGGGCCTAGATTTGGATTGGCTTTTTTATAATATTATAAATTATTTGAGAAGTTTAAGGGGTTTAGGATTAAGCTTCTGCATTATTTTAAATTACTCCGGTGTTTGAGCATTTAATTACCCGTCCCTTAACAGTTAACCGTTTTGAACAACAGAGGCGACGTAGATGAAAAGTGCACAACATTTTATTTAAAAAACACATCTTTGACATATGTATGCACGTGAAGAAGAGAAGAATAGTGACCACCGTGGAAATCCTCCGCTCGTAATCCGCCATTTTTTTTCTTTGTTGTGGAGGATTCGGTCGCGTCCTTTACGTCAGCAGAGTGTGGCGCTGCCTCAATCCCGCCCACCCCCAGCAATACTTGGCTTTATACGGTTGTGATGGAGGCACAACCGCGGGAGAAAAGAGAAGTAAAGAAAAGAAAAGAGTCGAGCAGAACTATATAGTGGAAATGTGGCAATGCACAATTTTCGTGCACAGCTTGACGGTCGCGTGCGCGACTGAGCATGCACGTGCCACGTGAATGCAGCTCGAGCTTCAGTCCATAAAACCACGCCTTGCTTTCCAAAGGCGGGAAAACTTCTGTCTCCCTAAACTTTATTCAACAAGTTTATACAATGGTTAATTCAATTAAATCCCCCAAGGGTTTGCTTCGCCTGTGGGGTGTTGAAATAACGGGGAAAACAAATAGGATTTCTTCGCTATTTTGTTCCCAGGCCTATTTTAATTATTCAGCGTGTAATCACGCTTCTTAAGCATGCAACAAGTAACTGAACAGGGTGGTGGGGTCTCTTCACCCCCACCCCTCTTGGTCAGCTCACACACACAGCAGTAATAAGGGGGGCGAATTCACCCCCTCCCCCTCGTGACACAGAGACAAAGACAATAGACTGGCTGCAGACAAATGAACCACCTTTGTAAGTTATAAGTCGACCAAAATCACACACAGCTTATGTATTAATTTCTTTCATTCTGAGTGAGTCAAGTTCAACCATGCTCTCACGCAGAGCACCATAAAAATGTAGGGGAAAATATATAATTAATAAATATGATCAGGTATGAATTATTTAATTTATATTGATGTATTGGAATCTGAGATCAAATCTCGTTTCATATACACCAGAAAAGTTAATAACACTCGTAGGGGCACCAGCTTCTATCTTTAAGAAGCAATTTTAATTTTAATTTCACTTTATACCTGTTTAATCACTCAATAAATTAATTAATAATCAGTCTCAAAAAATTTTCCGTGAATTCGATACCTGTGCTTGAAACAGACTCAGAATGAAATAAATTCTCAACAACTTCTCTCATTTTCACATATTTATTAAACAAAATGATTAACAGACATTGCAGTAATTTCATTAATCATAAAATCAATCTTGTAAATGATAGATTAACAATGTCAATATTTTCGGAACCAGGGTTAAACTGGGAAATGAATTTCTATCAGTTTGAGTTAACAGATTATGGAAACAACGCAAATGTATGGAGAAAGTTTACTAATTATACGAAAAGTCCTGGATTAATCTTAAGAAAATAAAAACGGAATTTTAATGAAAAAAAGAGTTATGTTAATGGCTTCTTAATTTGCATCTGATTAGATACACAAATTATTACCGAACCTCAGACGTTTAATTCAGCAGATGAATTAAAGTTGCAGCTCACGTGATTCCTTGTTGATGATGATTAACATTCTGTCGTCGTCCTCATGAAGTTTTGATGTGTTGTTCAGGGGCAAAACCCAGAATATTTGTCCCGCAAATATTCTCTACGATGAATGAGATGTATGAGATCGTAGGTTTGATCTCAATGGTTGAAATCCTGCAGAAGCGTGCTGGTTCCTCAGCTGTGCGTGATGTGGGGAGCTGCGTCTTCTCAGAGGCCTTCGATAATAATTAATTAAAGATATCTAATCCGATCTCAAATTAAAGAGTTTCGGACTTTAGATAAAAATAATAGCTTCTGGTGTGTGATTGGTCAAGAAAAATATTATAAAAATAAAGTCAAGATTAAAACTTATATTAAAATTAAAACAAATGGTGATTTTACAGAAAGTTTAACAAAGAAAAAGAGATAAACAAAAATTGGAGTTTAACTCCGATTAAGAATTGAGCTCAAAGAAATAGGAATTCCTAGACATTTAAGAGAAAAAGGAAAAACATTAAAATACAAAGTTACATAAATAAATTACGAGTTATCTGTTCTGTGTTCAGAAAAGCGACACGTGGTAGAAGTCTTTGTTCTTCCCAAAGTTCTTTCTTGCTGTGTGTAGACAATAGACAAAAGAGAGAGACGAACGGAGGTGAAAGAGCGAGTCCAAAAGAGGTGAATTCAAAAGAGAAAAGAGCAAGCCGAAAAAGAGATCGAAGCAGGGGGTCTTTCTCCTTTTATAAGTTCTGTTGAGCTTTCGCGGGCTTCCGGGTTGACCGGAATCTCAGCCAATGAGCGTCCTTCGTGGGCGGGCTTTATGAACTTTCAGTCCAATGAACAAACAGTCTACAAGGGACCAATAGGATGAAGAAGCTGGGGCTCCATGAAGACTGGGTGAAATGTGATATCGGTCCACATGAATACACAAAATTTTAAATACATTGGAATATGCTTTTACACACTTATGTATAACTAAACTAACCTTAGTGTATCTTATAAGCAGTGCTTCTAAATCAACAAGCAGGAATAAACATTCATTTAAACATTTTTAACATGCATATATATAAAATCACAGATTAATGAATTTCACACATAGTATTCATTTTCCACATTAAAAACATCAGAGTCCATTTGCTTTTCATAGTCCTGAAAAGAAGAGAAGGTTTAGAATTGAGTTTGTAATAATGTACTTTACAGTTCACTGGTTCAATCCAGCATGTCCCAAAGTTTAAGGAAATTAACTGAGTTGTGGATCTGTGTGGCCAGGTCTGTTGCATGTTTATGGGGGCAATAAAACCAAAGCCAGACATAGGTGGAATTCCTTAGGCTGGTTTTAACAAAGGAATAGATTTTTGTTGTGGCCTGGGGAAGAAGAGCAGTTTTTGACTGGCTTTCTCCTGGGTGAAACAAAATGTGTTTAAGCAGAAGAATAATTATTGCTGAGCCAAAGTGAGATGATGCTACACCACAGTTAGGTCTTGTTCACTCTTCGTGTTTGGAATAATTTACAAAGTTACTGCTGTCATACCATCCAAGTAAATGTATGAATCTCTGCCTGTAGGTATTTATTAAACTCACAAGTGCTGACCATGTTAGTGTTTAAAATGGAAGGCTACTCAGGCATTTTCTTTCGCAATCCACCCTTGCTATTCTTTAAGGAGAAAACCCAATGCAAGATTTAACAGCAAGACTTCCCTGTTGTTCCCAGTTCATAAAATGTACCAGCAACTTCATTTACCCTTTTCATAACTAATTAAATTGTGGCCTACGATGTGCACTATAAAGGCCAGCATAAAAAAGAGAACCTATACATATTAACCAAAACATAACCACTCACCTAAAAAAAAAAAAAAAAATCAGTTTGATTATTGCCACTATTGGGTTCTTCCCAGTAATCAGTTTGTTGTGACCATATAACTGGGGTCAATGTGTTTGAAATTGTAAGGTAAACTCTCTAGAATATTATTGTATGGATCACAAAAATCAGGAGAGCCATTAGAGCATGAGGACCTGCCATCTGTGATGTCCACTTGAGGAAAAAAAAGGAATGTAGAGAGGGCTGTTTTATTTTCTCTTGAATACAGTTGGAACTTTTGTGATTTCCTCTTATTTTACTGTAAAATTAGGTAGCAGTGTGGGAACATGAGACTAAGCTTTGAGGTTTTTTTTTTTTTCGTTTTTGTCTTATTACCCACACAATTTTCTAACTTGATAATAAATGAAGCTGGGGTCATCAAACAGCAGACAGGTAGACTTTAGGGCCATTGAGTCTTTCTTTTAGAGTTAAACGGTCAAAAGTCACAGGCTCAAAAAAGTCCAAATCTATTTCAGGCCAGCAGACCAAATGTGAAAATGTTACATCTAAGGGTGCATTAAGTGCCAAATTACCTTTAACTTTGGACATTAGGGTCTAAGGCTATGGGGAATGAGCAGCCTATTGGGAAATATTATTATTTCCCAATAGGCTATATAATATTATTCCCTCTCCTCTCGGCGCCACACCAGTCGGCTGCCTTTTGCAACAGCGGCTCGATTCCGAGTTTTTTTTCCCTTCCTCTCTCTTTTGATCACTTTTTTTTTTTCACCCCACTTATATCACGGACACACAGATCATCCCAAATGTCTCCTGAGCCGGTGGACGGAGCCACTGTTTATAGCAGGATACGATATAACAGGGAAGAGCTGCTAGCATTTAACCGCCACCCGGTCCCACTGGAAAAACTCGACATACCGAGAGAACTGAGGCGAAAACGCCGCGGCTGCCGGGCTGGAGTAAGGCGGAGGACAAAAAATATAAGGTACAGACCCTCCCTTCCATCTGTTGTCATGGGAAATGTACGGTCGATACTGGGAAAGTTAGATGAGCTAGCGGCTATCTCCCGTTATGATAGCACTTACCGGGAGTGCTCTCTCCTTTTGTTTACTGAGACGTGGCTAACTGAACTAGCAGCAGATGCTAACATTGAGCTGGAGGGTTTTCACACGATACGAGCTGACCGAACACCAGAGAGTGGCAAAACTAGGGGCGGTGGAGTGATCATGTATGTTAACAACAACTGGTGCAGACCGGTACATATCACTGTTAAACAACGACACTGCAGCAAAGACATTGAGTTGCTAGCTGTTAGCATGAGGCCTACATATCTCCCGAGAGAACACTCACACGTGATCTGCATTGTTGTTTATGCAAATCCGACGGCGAACGCTGGGACAGCGCGTGACGTCATCCATTCAGTAACCAGCAGGCTGCAGACAGAACACCCAGATGCTCTTCTCCTCATCTCAGGCGATTTCAACCACGTTTCACTGTCTCCCATTCTGCCCACTTTCACCCAGTATGTCACATGCCACACTAGAGACAATAAAACACTGGATTTGTTCTACGCAAACACTAAGGAGGCGTACACCTCATCACAACTCCCCCCACTTGGGAGATCGGATCACAACTTGGTTCATCTCCGACCGGTGTACAAACCCCTAGTGCACAGACAACCTCCGGCCATGCACACTGTGGAGTTATGGTCTGAGGAGACAATGGACACTCTAAAGGACTGTTTTGAAGCCACTGCCTGGAAGCAGCTCTGCGATCCACATGGTGAGGACATCGATGGCCTCATTCACACCTTCACGGGCTACCTCAGCTTCTGTGTGGACAAATCCGTTCCCACCAAGACCATACGGCGTCACTCAAACAACAAACCCTGGATCAACCCTGAGATAAAAACACTTCTGAGAGAGAAGAAGAGGATCTTCAGGTCGGGAAACAGGGAGATGCTGAAGTCCGTACAGAGGGAGCTGAGGAGAAAGATCAGAGAAGGCAAGGACAGCTTCAGGAAGAAGATGGAGGACAAGCTGCAACAGAGCGACATCAGCGGGGTCTGGAGAAACCTCAAAACCATCTCGGGGCTCCAGAATACCTCCCCCCAGGCCACGGGGGGCAGGGAGTGGGCGAACAACCTGAATCTGTTTTTCAATAGATTTGACCAACCGCCCTCCCCCCTGTCTGCACAACAACCACTGCTGCCTCTAAGAAATCAAGTCCTGCTACCCACTCCCCACTCCACCGACACCCCCCCCCCACTCCCAACACACAGCCCCCCATCCTGACCCTGACCAAGACCCAGGTGAGGACGGAGCTGAGGAAGATCAAGGCGAGGAAGGCGTCGGGACCGGACGGCATCAGCGCAAAGCTCCTCAAGTCCTGTGCAGACCAGCTGTGTGGGATTGTGACGTATATCTTCAACATGAGCCTGAAACTGGGGAGGGTACCACAGCTGTGGAAAACATCTTGTGTGGTACCTGTACCAAAAACTTCCCACCCCAAAGACCTGAACAGCTTCAGACCGGTGGCCTTGACGTCCCACTTGATGAAGACCCTGGAGAGACTGCTCCTTGCTCATCTCCGCCCCCTGGTGGAACCAGCGATGGATCCACTCCAGTTCGCCTACCAGCATGGCATTGGGGTGGAGGATGCGGTGATCTTCCTCCTTCACCGTTCTCTGTCCCACCTGGAGAAGCCCGGGAATATGGTGAGGATCATGTTCTTTGACTTCTCCAGTGCTTTCAACACCATCCAACCGATGATCCTGAAGGACAAGCTGCTGCGCGCAGGGGTGGACCAGCACCTGTCATCATGGATCCTGGACTACCTCACGAACCGGCCTCAGTTTGTGAGAACCCGGGACTGTGTTTCCGACACGATCATCAGTAGCACGGGGGCCCCCCAGGGAACGGTGCTGGCTCCCTTCTTGTTCACTCTTTATACTGCGGACTTCTCACACAACACAACACATTGCCATCTACAGAAGTTCTCTGATGACTCTGCGATCGTTGGTCTCATCTCCAGCGGAGATGAAGCTGAGTACAGAGGGCTTATCCAGGACTTTGTGGACTGGTGCCATCGGAACTGCCTCCAGATCAACGCGAGGAAAACTAAGGAGCTGGTGGTGGACTGCCGCAGGCATGGGCAGCCCCTCACAGCACCAGTAAATATACAGGGAACAGACATCGAGATGGTGACATCCTACAAGTACCTGGGTATTCATCTGAACAATAAACTAGACTGGTCACACAATACTGACGCACTCTACAAGAAGGGACAGCGCAGGCTGTTCCTGCTGAGGAGACTCAGGTCTTTTGGTGTACAAGGGGCGCTGCTGAAGTCATTCTATGACACGGTGGTGGCATCAGCCATCACTTTTGGAGTGGTCTGCTGGGGCAGTGGCATTACTGCAGCCGATAGGAAGAGACTGAACAAACTGATTAAGAAAGCTAGCTCTGTCCTGGGGCAACGCCTTGATCCGATGGAGGAGATAGGAGAGAGAAGGACGGTGGCTAAACTGTCATCTCTGCTGGAGTCCGAGTTCCACCCTATGCAGGACATACTGGATGCACTGAGGAGCTCATTTAGCAGCAGACTACATCATCCCAGGTGCACAACCGAGAGGTTTCGTAGGTCCTTCCTACCAACGGCTGTCAGACTGTACAACCTAAGCAGGGCTGCTCGCAGAGATAGCAAAAAGACGTAACAAACTAATAGTTTTTGTTTTTTTTGTTTTTTTGAATGCAAAAGATGCAATAGACTTACACAATGGTCCTCTCCGGCATACAACTAGGAACATACCGGTCGCTATGGAGGGTGAGAATATGTATGGGCACATAATCATACCATGTAGGATAACTAAATAGACGGTTATGCTGTTTCATCCCACCTAGCAACAATGCTCTGCACTGTGTGTGTTTATATATTTACATATTTATTCCATCTAGCTACAATGCTCTGCACTGGGTGTGTTTATATTTATATATCTATATATTTATTCCATCTAGCTACAATGCTCCGCACTGTGTTTTTATATATCTACATATTATTCCATCTAGCTACATTGCTCCGCACTGTGTGTGTTTATATACTTGCATATTTATTCCACCTAGCTGCAATGCTCCATACTGTGGGTGTTTATATATTTACATATTTATTCCATCTAGCTACAATGCCCTGCACTGTGTGTTCATATATTCATATATTTATTCCATCCAGCTACAATGCTCTGCACTGTGTGTCTGTGCGTGTGTGTGTGTATATATATATTTTATAGTAATATGTACATATGTATATTAGCTGCTCTTGCTTGCTTGTTTTTTCTTGCCTTCTGATTGTTGCTCTGAGTGTTGCTATCCCTGTGCTGTTGCAATCCTGGAATTTCCCCGTTGTGGGACTAATAAAGGCTTATCTTATCTTATCTTATCTTAAATAACTGAAATGGGCAATGGTATCCGTAACCTAAGGGCCACTTTAGATCTGTGTCTCAATTCCTCCGTTCAGTGCCTTCCAGTCATTCAAGCTTGCGCATTTGTGAGAAAGAAAACAAAAGAGAAATGAGAAATGTGGGGAGTGACAAAGAGCACATTGGTGTTTGCAAAGAGACTCGGGAAAGGTGAACTAATTATCCCCATACTACAATGTGATGGCTTCTTCTTCCTTCGGCTGTTCCCTTAAAGCAGGCGTATTCAGTTAGTGGTCCGTGGGCCACATGTGGCCCAGAACCAACCTCCAAGTGGCCCAGGCCATGCCAAGGAAATATAAATTTAAGAAAAAAATATGAAGGAATCACGGTCTGCAAGCATGCACACGAACAACGCGTGTGACCGTCATCCGCACAGAGTTTAGATGTGCCCCACCCACGTGAGTGTTCCAGTCGGCAGGCAGTGTCTCTAGCATTGCTGTCTGAGAGAAGCATGAGCTCATTAAAGTACTTTAAACGCAGAAAAAAGCGAGGTATGTAATCAGTGGAGGCATTTATGGTGGTTTTAACCCACTGGTAATGGGAGCAATAATGGAAGAGTCGCTTAGCAAATGTGTGATTAAGCTTCATACTGTATGCAGGGAAAGGCAAGAGTGACTGAATCATTGAGGACTGACTTCACCAGCTACTACAATATCCAACCATGGATGGATGAATTGATTATGTACCTGGCAAGTTAAGATGACCGAAATTCACGAAGTCACTGACTTTAATCTGTCCACAGCCTTCAGACAAACTAAATGTGCCAATATTTGGATTTCAAAATAAGGGATGTTTTTCCTGCTGTCTGGGTGGTGAGGAGATTTCTGAAAAAAAAAAAGAAACAACAAGAAAAAAAAACTATAAATATATAGAAATATTTTAACAGAAATAACTGCATCTTTGGTCATTTAAGTTAATTTATTTCATTAAATACAATTTTATTAATATTTTTTTCTTTGAAATCAGAGTTAAATTATTGTTCTGTTCTGGCTCTGCAAAATTATGGTTAAAAGTGTAAATTGTATAAGGAAAAAAAGTCAAAATTTTACCATCTGTTTCAAATTTATTTTAAAAATTTTCACTTTATTTTAAAAAAATAAACAAAAATTAGCCATAAAAAAATCCACAAATTTATAATAAAGTCTCAAATGTACAAGAAAAGTCAATTTTACATGAGGAAATTACAAATTTGAGGAACATGGTTTTAAATTTAGATAAACTAGTGCACACCGGTGCATGCCTGTAGAAACCAAGTATAAGCAAGCATTTCTACATGGCCGTAGAAAGTTACTGTTACCATGGCAAAAGTAACCATGGAGATGCCTGTCTTTGATATTTGACATCACCACTCGTTCAATGATGCCCGCCTTTGAGCTTTGACCCATGCATGCCCGTAGAAACCAAGTATAAGCAAGTATTACTGCATGCCCGTAGAAACCAAGTGTAAGCAAGCATTTCTGCATGCCTGCCTTTGATCTTTGACATGGTTACCATGGCAACAGTAACCATGGTGAAACCTGCCTTTGATCTTTGCTGTTACCACTCGTTCAGTGATGCCTGCCTTTGATCTTTGATGATGTTATAGTGAGTCCTATGACGGCTGTGTTGTTCACAGTCATGTCTGCGACGTACTGCTCAAACCTCAGATGTTCATCTTAACGGCATCTTTTGTGACATGCAGCAGTTCTCCTCACTCTATTGCTCTCCATCTTGTGGGTCTTCTTCCTCTTCTTCTTCTTCGTTCAGACCACTGGTTGAGGGATAGGTCCGTCGTAATTGCAGTTCATGGACAGGATCATGAAAATAGATCTGATTTTCTGGAATCCCTCTATACGGTGTCTATATGATGTCACATAGACATCATGTGGACTTCATAGGAACATCATAGGCCACTGTATACTATGGTGTCTATATGACGTCATATAGACTTTGATCTTTGATGACGGCATTGTGAGTCCTATGATGCCTGAGATCATAGGATCATCATATGACATCAGGCAGACATTATAGGCCATCCTACGATGTCCTATGATCGTGACAGAGATTTCTTGTATTTATAGATTGATTTACAGAGAAAAGTAGAAAATTATAAGAAAATTGTTATAAATTTTAGAGAAAAACCTCAAACTTTCAAGACTGAAGTCATTACTCAAGTTTTTAAGATGGAGCTACCAGTCAGGAGAAGAGGAAGACCACAGAAAATTGATGGCTGTAGGGAAGGAGGACATGGAAAAGGTTGGTGTTACAGAGGAAGATGCAAGGGATAGAGTGAGATGGAGGCAGATGATCAGCTGTGGCGACCTTTTAAGGCAGGGCTATTCAGTTACAAAATCAGTTGGGCCACAATTTGAAATGAAGACATGTAACTGGGCCGCACATGTTCAGCGATCTGTTGAATGACAAATTTCAAACCAACACAGATCAAGATGATGAAAAATATGCACTTTTTATTCATTGTCTTGGTTTTAAATGTACGCTTGGTACATGACAAAGGCACATCAAAAGAGCATAAAAACACAATAACAGTGCTGGGGTTGAGCAGAACTTGAAGTAGTAGAAATATTTTTCCTCTTGAACAACAATTAAATAAATAGAATGAAAAAAATTCTGTAAATAACCATTTTGGTCACATCTTATCAGGTACACTACCGTTCAAAAGTTTGGGGTCACCTCAGACAATTTTGTGTTTTCCATGAAAAGTCAGACTTTTATTTACCACCATGAGTTGTAAAATGAATAGAAAATATAGTCAAGACATTGACAAGGTTAGAAATAATGATTTGTATTTGAAATAATAATTTTTTCCTTCAAACTGCTTTCGTCAAAGAATCCTCCATTTGCAGCAATTACAGCATTGCAGACCTAACATGATTGCACAAGGGTTTTCTAATCATCCATTAGTCTTCTGACACAATGAGCAAACACATTGTACCATTAGAACACTGGAGTGATAGTTGCTGGAAATGGGCCTCTATACACCTATGTAGATATTACACCAAAAACCAGACATTTGCAGCTAGAATAGTCATTTACCACATTAGCAATGTATAGAGTGTATTTCTGATTAGTTTAAAGTTATCTTCATTGAAAAAAAGTGCTTTTCTTTCAAAAATAAAGAAATTTCTAAGTGACCCCAAACTTTTGAACGGTAGTGTATATCTCAAAGTGCATAAAAAGTCAATGTGCACTGTTAGTAGCATTAACATTTGTTTCCTTTTTGAAATAAAATATACTACATCCTGGTCATAACTGACCTTGGCACATAACAAATAAAAAATGAACTGTCAAAGACTTCAGTGCACAACCCCCCCCCCCCCAAAGAAAAGATTGATAACATTCACAAACACTAGTACATACCTATGCATACCCTTCCATGCCCGTAGAAACCAAGTATAAGCAAGTATTTCTGCATGGCCGTTGCTAAAGGGTCTCCTCCTGTCTGAGACGGCTGTGTTGTTCACAGTCATGCCTGCGGCGTACTGCTCGAACCTGAGGTGTTTCATCTTCACGGCATCTTTTCTGACATGCAGCAGTTCTCCTCATTGTATTGCTCTCCATCTGGTGGGTCTTCTTGTTCTTCTTCTTCTCCGTTCAGACCACTAATTGAGGGATAGGTGCATTGTAATTCCAGTTCATGGACAGGATCATGAAAATAGATCTGAGCAAAAAGTGGTTTTCGACCCTGTTCAGGAAGAGCCGTGCATGCCCGTCGAAACCCAGAAACCAGAGCACCCAGAGAAAATCAGTGCTTTGCTTGGCATTTTACACATTTGTAGTGTAGACTGCCATTCTTCATGGGTACTGCTTTGAATGGGTGTGGTTTAAAGTAGTGTGTCCTATTCTTAATGGGGTGACAGACTGACACACTGACAGAGATTTCTTGAATTTATAGAGTGCTTTCTGCCTTACTGAGTGAGATTTCCAGATTTACTGCTTTGAATGGGTGTGGTTTAAAGTAGTGCGTCCTACACGGTCTCAGTTTCTCTGTGCCTTGCCTGGCGTGCAGCGTTGGTGTCCAGCCGACTATTCCACATCTCCTCGGTCTCAGCTTGTCTGTGCCTTGCCTGGCATGCAGTGTTTCTCGCTTTGCGGGCATTTCGGGCTTTTTGTGGGCATTTGTGGCACTGCTCTCAACTGGTTTAGATCCTATCTGTCAGACAGGACTTTTAAAGTTAGCATGTCTGGGCTTGAATCCTCTTCTGCTTTTCTGCCTTACGTGGTCCCACAGGGGTCAATTCTAGGGCCCATGCTTTTTTCTCTGTACATACTTCCACTGGGTTCCATTTTTAAAAAACACGGTATCTCTTTCCACCTGTATGCTGATGACTGTCAGATTTATGTCCCTCTAAAACAAAAAAGCTGCCTCATCAGTAAACTCACTCCTGGCATGCATTGAAGACATAAAGTCTTGGATGGCCTTAAACTTCCTAAATTTTAATGATAAGAAGACCGAAGTGATGGTGTTTGGACCTAGTCGCCCCTGTGAGTCCCTTCCTGTATACTTGGGCCCCCTTACTCCTTATGTTAAATCCACAGCTAGGAACCTTGGTTTTATCATGGACAATGATTTTAAATTAGACACGCAGATTCGTTCTGTGGTAAAATCCAGCTTCTTTCAGCTAAGGCGTTTAGCAAAAGTAAAACCCATTCTCTCTAGACCACACTTGGAAACAGTAATCCATGCTTTTATTTCATCTCGGCTGGATTACTGTAACGCACTTTACGCCGGTGTCAGCCAGTCATCTCTTTCCTGTCTGCAGCTGGTTCAAAACGCCGCTGCTCGTCTTTTAACAGGTACACGTGGAAGAGATCACATCACACCCATCTTAGCTTCACTCCACTGGTTGCCCGTGTATTTTAGAGTTCATTTTAAAATTCTTTTATTTGTTTTTAAATCCTTGAATGGTCTTGCTCCACCTTACCTCTCTGAGCTTCTGCATCCCTACGCCCCCACCCGGTCCCTTAGGTCAGCTGAAAAGCTGCTTTTGAATGTACCAAAGGCGAGGCGCAAGCTCAGAGGGGACAGAGCCTTTTCGATCATGGCCCCCAGGTTATGGAATGATTTACCCCTGGACATTAAACAAGCACCTTCACTGTCCATTTTTAAAACACATCTTAAAACACATTTTTACTCCCTGGCCTTCGACCCAGTATGAGACATGGATTTTATTGAATGAAATGGATTTTTATTTATTTTACTTTTTATTTTATTTATGATTTTATTTTATTTTTTTTTTACTGTGATTCTTGTGTTAGCGCCCTTTGTGTTAGTGCCCTGCTTTTATGTTCTCTTGCTGTACAGCACTTTGTGTAGCGAGTGTTGCTTTTAAAGTGCTTTATAAATAGTTAATTGATTGATTGATTCAAATGACTCAGCACATGCATGGCGCACTGCCACACGCTTCCTGTCTGTCTGTGCATCCCTTGTCTGTCGTACCCTATGATGTGCTCGAACCTCAGCTGTGTCATCTTCACAGCATCTTTTCTGACGTGCAGCAGTTCTCCTCTTCTTCTTCTTCTTCTTTCTTCTTCTTCTTCTTCTTCTTCTTCTTCTTCTTCTTCTGTTAGATTTGATTGGTGGTTGGCAACCAGCTCAAAGGTGCATTATTGCCACTGACTTGATTATTATCACTCTATATCTTTGTATGTAAGTTCTTATAAGGAGTTCTGAACAGCTCCTCATGTGAAAAAATTATCCATCCTTTGACTGTGTCCAGGAGCTGGAATTTCATCTCCAGCAGTTCTCCTCCTCTTCTTCTTCTTCTTCTTCTTCTTCTCTCGGTTACTGGCGGATAGCAAACAACTGAAAGGTGCATACTGCCACCTACTGTACAAGAATGTGTAACATTATGTCATCTGAGCCCGACCCCAAAATTCTATGACTTAATCCTGTGTTATTTAAAAAAGACAAAAGAGCCTTTATCATGATTCTTATTGCCTCTCCATCTTCATCTGTTCCCAGAATCCCAGTTAAATCCCATTCCCTACTGGTCCCTCGAGCTTCATTTTCCATTATCTGTCTTTCATTTCCGTATTTGTGACAGTGTAATAAGATGTTCTCGACATTTTCTTTTACTCCACATTCTCTACATTTGTCACTTTTGCTTTTCCCCATGGTGAATAAAGTGCCGTTTAAACCTGTGTGATCCAGTCTGAGACTTACCATAATGATGTCTTCCCTCCTTTTGGTTATTATGAAATTCTTTATTGCAACAGATTTTTGTATTTTGTAATACAATCTACCTTTATGATCTTCATCCCATCTTTTTTGCCATAGGTCAGTTCCTTTTTTCTTAATTACTGCTTTCCCTTCATCTTTTCCAAGAGACAATGGTATAGGTATCTCTTTTCCAAGAGCACTTTTTGCTAATTTGTCTGCACAGTCATTCCCTTTCAACCCTTCATGTGCAGGAACCCAACAAAACTGAACTTCTCCACCACCCCTGTGTACCCTAAATAAACTGTGCTATAGCTCAATCACCAAGTCTTCCCTTGTAGATTTTATTGTCTGTATGGTTTTTAGCGCTGCAAGTGAGTCCGTGCACACCACCACCCGGTCCGGTCTGACCTCCTCCACCCACTGCAAAGCAATTATTATTGCCACCATCTCTGCTGTAAACACGGATGTATTGGTCACTTTAAATTCTGGGATGTATACTCCAACTCAAACAGAGACCTCTTTATTCTTTGAACTGTCAGTATAGAGCTGTAAGAAGTTATAGTAATTGTTCCTGAGGTAAATGCTTGTTTTAACACCAACTTCACTCATACTGTATGCCAATCCTTTTTCCTCATTAGCAGACTAGCGTCTACTTCTATTCCCGGAAACAGCCAAGGGGGAACATTACTCACTGCACTGGTGTTAGCTATATCAATAGTGTGCAGGCCATACATTCTGGTCCTTCTTTCAACTGCCCATCCAAACCCATGTCCCTGGAAATTAGAGTATTCCCAGCAGTCTTGCAGTGTTGTTTTTGAAATATTTGCTTCATCACTTCCTTTCAGCTTGACCCAGTATGATAATGCCAGTTTATCTCTTCTCAAATCCATTGGCATTTCTCCTGCTTCTATTAAAACTGCATTGTTTGGTGTTGTTTTGACGGCTCCAATGCACAGGCGAAGCACTCTATGCTGCATTCTATTTTTTCCAGAGTTGTCTTTGCCGCTGCTCCATAAATCATGCATCCATAGTCTATTGTCGAATGCATTAGTGATCTGTAAATGTCAATTAATGCCTGTTTATCTGCACCCCATTCATGTCCAGCTACAGCTTTTATGAGATTAATGACTTTTTTGCATTTTGTCTCCAAATTTTCAACATGAACTCTCCATGTGTGTGCACTACCAAACCACAATCCTAGATATTTGAACTCACTGACTTTCTCTATTGGTTGATTATATAATGTTAATGGTTCTGTACCAGTACTGCGTTGTTTTGTGAAAGTCATATAGCAGGTTTTACTGTTTGAAAATTTAAAATCCCCAGTCATATGACCACTTTTCCACTTTCTCCATTGCTTTCCTGATGTTTTTGAACACAAATTTCTCATTTCTTCCCCTCATCCATATGGCTCCATCATCTGCATATAGTGCTGTTTTGATGGATCCCTCTTGATCCTCAAACATGTCATTAATCATTATATTGAATAAAACAGGGCTTATCACACTCCCCTGAGAAACATCATTTTCTATTTCAAAGTCATTAAATACTTCTGATCCTACTTTAACCCTAATTGTCCTGTGTGTTAAAAAAAAAATCCATTATCTAATTATACATCCTACCACCAATGTCCATTTTATTCAATTTCATAAGAAGACCAGCCCTCCACAGTGAGTCATAAGCCTTTCAATATCCAGATAAACTATAACCATTACTTCTTTCATTTTGAGAGTCTTTTCAATATCATTACTTACCCTAACTAGAGCATCCACTGTGGATCTTCCTCTTCTAAAACCATTCTGATAGTCATTTATTTATCGTTTTTGCTCTAATACATATGAGAGTCTTCAAACACCTTCTCCATCCATTTCCCTAAATGTGACATTCATGATATTGGCCTGTAGTTGTCTGGATGAGCTGAATCTTTCCCTGGCTCATTAAATGGTAAAATTACAGCCTTTTTCTGTCATGGTCTGAGCGCTGATTCTGTCCGTGCTCGGGCTGTCCGGTGTTTTCTCCGTTCTGTGTTGTCATATGGCCTTCCAGGGCTTTTATTGTGACAGCGTCACAGCGGGTCTTCCGGCTGTCAGAGTTGAGCCGCGTCGTGACAGCTGGATCACATTCCATTGATTACATTCTCCTTTCCTGATTAGTCCTTAGGCATTATTTAAGGGAACAGCTGAGGCTTACTCCTCGCTGCAACCTCGCTTAACATTGGTTCCACACAACGTTCGGCTGGAGTCCCTAACCCCAGCTCCAGTCACCCTCTTGATTCATTGTATCCGAGTAAGTGTTTCCCCTCAGAGTCTGTATCCTGTGTCTATAGTCTTAGCCATAGTCATAGTTCGTGTATTTGCCCCACGTGGCTGTTCTTTTGTCATTTGTATCTTTTGTTAATAAATATGCAAACTCATCGGCTGCCTATAGCGTCTCATTAATGGCCCGCGAGGGCCATCCATGACAGTAGGTCGCAGCCAAAATGAGACGCCGGTCACCATGAGTTTGTGTTTTTCTGGGCTTGTAGTTTTTCACTGTTCTTTCCGTGTACCAGCGTGTTGGGAAATGATGTCACCAAGGAAGGGCTATGTTTTGAGCTTGGGCTACAAGCTAGTTATGTCCCTCATCAAAATAGATGGTATCATCTCGCAAGATCGCAACGACCCCTTTCCCAACGGTTCACGCTGGTACTTGGACCTTGCAGAGGCAGCAATTAACCGCAATACTCGCCATGCCAACCATGCCGAAGTCAGGAAGAGGATGGCGGAAATCACGGCACTCCGGGAGAAGACCCGTGGACCGGAGGGGAATTCCGGCAGGAAGCCAAAGGTGAGGCATTTCCCACTCCTCGCCCCGGGATCCAGTTCCTGTCACCTGTCCAGCCCAGGAGTCTACGTCACCCAAGTGCCGTTCCCATCCACAGCGGATGAGGAGGTCAGCCTGGATTCCCCCAGAACAGACAGAATGGGCAGTTGAGCTCATCCGGGGCTGTGTGGCTGAGGCTCGCTCCACCGTCCATCCTACTCAGATCATAAAGCATGTGGTGGCGGCAGTCGGACTGGTGGAGGCCCATCCCAAACTCGATGATTTTCCCGAGTGCGCTGAGCTGTCAGCCTCCATCTCTGCGCAGCAGCGGCATTTCCCAGATCTAACCTTTGCCTCGCCCTCTGCCGGTAAACGTCGTCACCCTGCTCATAATCAGCCTCTGCGAGATCCCCGTCTGGATCCAATTCTGGGCTGCCGAGAGAACTCTGCGTCCCAGCCAGCTGTTGCCCTTGCGCCACGACGGAAGGGAAAGACAACAGCCTCCGCCTCCGGGTCTTCTGTTTCCGCTGTTCCGTCAGCTCCTCGTCCCTGGACTCCCTCAGCTGCTCCTCCATCCTCCTTGTCACTCTCTCCAGCTGCTGTGAGCTTCATGAGTCCTGCCCCGGCTGTGCCCGTCACCGATCCTGTGCGAGCGGCTCCTCTTCGTCTTCCCAGGGGGCCCTCCGTCACCATCCGTAGGGGAAAGGGAGGAACCAAGCCCGTTACAGCAGGCACCATCGGCCCTCTGGAGAACAGGCAAGTGCTGTTTCATTCTCTCACGCCACATAATGAATTGCCTTGTCTGACTCCTGGGGGTGGAGTTCGGGGTTCATAGTCCCCCGAGCTTCCTCCACCTGCTGTAGCTATTAACTGTGAACCTGCATCCTCTGTGTCTCCTTCCCCTGAGCATCCCCCGGTGCCAGGAATACACCGCCGGACGAAGAAGGGGCCTACGGCCCTGGAGAGCCTGGTACCAGTTCCGCAGCCACGTCATGGGCAGAGGAGGAGGGTGGACTGCCGGTTGGAGCCTGCGTCGACGATCAAGCATCCCCGGATCTTTGTGGAGGAGCAGTTCGACCCAGCGGGCCACGGATAACCTGCCACCAAGCCGTGCGGGCCTTCAGCGTGGACCTCAGTGCCAGGGAGTCCCCAGACTGTGATGACCATGATGCCAGCTGTGGAGCCCGCTGCAGTTGAGTGGAAACCAGGAGTGGACCTCCAGATCACTGAGCCTGGATCATCAGAGTCCTGGACAGCGGTGTAGCCTGAGATCAGGCAAGTGTTCTATTTTGTCTTTCTCTTCTCTATTCTGGAGCATTATTGCCTGTCTCTCGGGGAAACGAGCCGGGTGCAGCCGACCGCTGCATCTGAGCTTGTCTTTCCGGGCTCTGCTGTTGCAGTGATCCTGATCCTGGTTCTTTCTGTTCCTCTGAGCCTTCTCCCAGGGTCACTGGTGATGAGTCTGTTCCGGTCTTCATCGTGGAGGTTCCAGGTTTGTGCTCGGAGGTCATCCCTGGTGCTGCGCTGGCCCAGTCGGGGTCCGTCATGGGTGCAGCTCCTACCCAATCGGGGTCCGTCGTGGGTGCAGCTCCGACCCAATCGGGGTCTGTCATGGGGGCTGCTCCAGTCCAGTCGGGTCCGTCTTGGGTGCTGCGCTGTCCTGATCGGAGTCCAGCAAGGACGCAGCGCCGGTTCGGTTCATGGTTGGTGAAGGAGCTGCAGATTCTCCGCTGTCTTGACGCCGGACTGGCCCCTCTTCTTCCCCCCTTTCCTTCTCCACCGGGTGCCGCTGGGGTTTCCCGTATTCGGCTCAGCTTTCCCTCGCTATCCCTCTCGGTAGGGGGGCTGCCTCTAAGTTCTCCCCTCTGGTCCTGGTGGCCAAAAGACGCAGGTCAGCCGCCTGGGAGACTTCTTTGCCGGCGTTCTGGGTCGGCCACCCGAAGGACTGGCTTGTTGGTTCGGTGGCCTGGTCCAGCCGCCAGAGGTACTGTTTCTCTGGGCCTGGGACTGGGGTAGGCCTCCCAAACTGTTTTTTTCCCTGCCTGCGATTTGGACTCTGGATGCGGGTAGACCACCCGAACGGCTTTTCTTTTTCTCTCTCTCTGTGCTCTGCCTGCCGGCATCCCTGTAAGTGGTGTTTTTTTTTTTTTTTTCCCTTCCTCTGTAGTTGAAAGAGATGCTCTTTTGTTGTTGTCTTTGCCTGTTTATAATAATGGACTATATTTGTAGTGTTGCTGCTCTACTGTGTAGCTTTTGAGTTTTTTTCTGGTGTTTATAAGGTACTGTGTATTTTGGTATGTACCTGTATTTTTGTTCCCTTATCAGTCGGAAGGTTATGTATATTCTTTTGTGTTCTTCTATGCTCTAGGATTATTTGTAGCATGTTCTGCCTTGTGTTCCTTTTGTGTTTATGCCTCATCATTTTGGTTATCGTGGTTGTTCTCCATTGTGTTTTTTTTTTTTTTTTCTGATTCTCTCCCTCCTGGCCTGTTTCCCCCTCAGCCCTCCCTGGGTCAGCCCTGGTAGCCTCCGGGTTGGGGGGGGGGGGGCTTAGATGCTATGTTTGCACTTGGAATGCGCCTTTTGAGTGGGGAGTACTGTCATGGTCTGAGCGCTGATTCTGTCTGTCCGCACTTGGGCTGTCCGGTATTTTCTCCATTCTGTGTTGTCATATGGCCTTCCAGGGCTTTTATTGTGACAGCGTCACGGCGGGACTTCCGGCTGTCAGAGCTGAGCCGCATCGTGACAGCTGGATCATCACATTCCATTGATTACATTCTCCTTTCCTGATTAGTCCTTAGGCATTATTTAAGGGAACAGCTGAGGCTTACTCCTTGCTGCGACCTTGCTTAACGTTAGTTCCACACAACGTTCGGCTGGAGTCCCTAACCCCGACTGCAATCACCCTCTTGATTCATCGTATCTGATAAGTGTTTCCCCTCAGAGTCTGTATCCTGTGTCTGTAGTCTTAGCCATAGTCATAGTTCGCGTTTTTTCCCCATGTGGCTATTCTTTTGTCATTTGTATCTTTTGTTAATAAATATGCAAACTCATCGGCTGCCTATAGCGTTTCATTAATGGCCCGCGAGGCCATTAATCGGCTGCCTATAGCGTCTCATTAATGGCCCACGAGGGCCATCCATGACATTTTCCACCCACCTGGGATAACCCCCAACTTCCATATCCTGTTAAACAATTTCAGCACCAGTTGCATTGATTGCATAGGCAACTGCCGGAACATAGCATAGCTTAACTGATCATATCCTGGAGCTGTGTATCCACTATCTTGCAAAGCTCTCTTAAGCTCTGACATTGTGAGCTCGAGGTCTAACACAGTCATGTCCTCTTTCACTTCATCTTTTAAGTTTGCATTTTCTCCAAGTTTATGCTGCCTTTTCTGTCTTTGACTCTCACCAAGATGGTCTCCTCTATGCACTGCTGCAAATGCTGTACCTAGGACTTCTGTCTTTTCTTTGTCTGATACAGCCATCTTGTCCCCATAAACTAAAGCTGGAATTTTAACTGATATCCTTTTCCCACTCATTTTTTTTAAACATACCCCAGACATCACCTAGATCTGTTTTCCTACCAAGGGTGGAACAAAATTCTCTCCATGTTGACCTTTTCCTGTTTTTAATAATCCTTTGAGCTACTGCCCTTTTCTTTATATACTCTATTAAGTTTTCACTAGTCATATTCTTCCTCAGCTCTCTGAATGCCTTGTTTCACTCTTTTATTGCAATACTACATTTGTTATTCCCCCAGGGTACAACCTTCTTCCTACCCATAGTGCTATGAGATGACTGTTGTTGTGAAATGGCGCTATATAAATAAAGTTGAATTGAATTGAATTGAATTGAATTGAATTACCCTGTGTTGTTTTCTTAGGTATACTTGCTATTGCAGCATTCAGAATATGATTGGTTACCTGACTTGAACACTCTTCTATGCCACCTTCTAATGTTATCAAATGACACGATTGAACACAGTATTGCCAAAATTTTTCCCAATCTGCCTTGTCGAAACACCATCTTGTAAAACATCTTCCCTCTTGTATACATACTTCAGTTTTAATGAAACTGAAGTGATCACTTCCCAAAGTTGTCCTGTTCATAACCGTCCATTCACAGGTGCTCACTAAAGAATCACATATCAGGTCAATATATGATAATGTGCCCCTATGCACATCCACCCTGGTACCTTCACCACTGTTTAGACAAATTAACGATCTTTCATCTAATGTCTCTTCCACAACATTTCCATTGTAATCTGTATGTGTGCTTCCCCACAAGCTATTGTGGGCATTAAAGTATCCACACCATACCTCTTTCATATGCCCTTCCCCTGCCATAACACTGAAAACATCTGCTGTTAATGTCCTACATGGGTTGTAATAATTAATCAGCTTAATATTTCCTTGTCAATTTGGCCTACATATTTCAATAATACTACACTCTATATCCTCAGGGGAGGGAATCACCCTATACGCCAGGCCATCTTTAATGAAAGTGGCATATCCTCCTCCATTTATGAATGAATGAATGAATGAATGAATGAATCTTTATTTCGGATAGTACAGGTTAAAAGGAACTGAATAATATAGCAAAAGGGGGAAAGAAAATCCAACGAGGTCAAATTAGACAATAACTCCTCTGATTATACAATTCAACATAAGTTATCCGAAATGGGTGATGGCTGAAGCCACAGCTTATATTGCCCACCCATATTCCATCCAAGAATTCAAAAGAAAAAAAAACAAAAAAACAAGACAAGAGCGATTACAATTCAAAAAAAAAAGAAAGAAACAAAGCCACTTTTCCACTAGCCCAGCACACCTCGGCACGCCTCGATTCACTTCAATACGGTTCGGCACGCTTTTGTCTCCATTACAACCGTGTTAAGCTGGGGTGGGTGGGATTTCTATAACAGCGAGGCGGCGCCACACTCCCGTGACGTAGAACACACGACCCAAGCAAAACATAACACATACAGCTGTACAAGGCCACTCCTCAGTCTGTGGCTTTTTTCACCGTAAACGCCAAAAAGGACCGCCAGACAAGGGTACAAGCAGCGAGATGAAACACTCTGGAACAGTTCTGCAGCTTCTGGGAGAGCCAAAGGCATGAGGATACAAACTAGGTCATATATGACGGTAAGCTAACATTAGCTAATGTTGCTAATGCTAGTTTGCTATAAGTACGTCGTACTACACTTTAATGTCTACAAGTTATCGCTGTTAGGTACTAAAATATGTACGCTGTATGTGTTTCAGATGGCTCTGATATGGGGAAATTACTGCTTCATTCGCTCTGGGCGTTCAGCACAGCCTGTCACGGATGTCATCAGCCTGTCACTGATGTCAGCACAGCTTCACAAACGATCAGTGGTTGTAGAGCTTAAGAATGTCTGTAGAAACGTTTATTTCCTGTACAACAAATTGTTCTGATCTGCTTGAAAATCATGGAGAGACTGTTGAGACATCATGCACGTACCTGCTTCAGCTGCAGAGTCTGAGGTGGTGTCATAGAAAAAAATGATCAGCTGACACAACTTGATCGCCAGGTTAATAACTATATTAGCCACAAAATATATATTCAAAAAGTAAACTTTACTGAGTTTGGTATAATAAGATACACTACCGTTCAAAAGTTTGGGGTCACTTAGAAATTTCCTTATTTTTGAAAGAAAAGCACTTTTTTTCAATGAAGATAACTTTAAACTAATCAGAAATACACTCTATACATTGCTAATGTGGTAAATGACTATTATAGCTGCAAATGTCTGGTTTTTGGTGCAATATCTACATAGGTGTATAAAGGCACATTTCCAGCAACTATCACTCCAGTGTTCTAATGGTACAGTGTGTTTGCTCATTGTGTCAGAAGGCTAATGGATGATTAGAAAACCCTTGTGCAATCATGTTAGGTCTGCAATGCAGTAATTGCTGCAAATGGAGGATTCTTTGACGAAAGCAAAGTTTGAAGGAAAAAATTATTATTTCAAATACAAATCATTATTTCTAACCTTGTCAATGTCTTGACTATATTTTCTATTCATTTTACAACTCATGGTGGTAAATAATTCAATTCAATTCAATTCAAATTAAATAAGTGTGACTTTTCATGGAAAACACAAAATAATTGTCTGGGTGACCCCAAACTTTTGAACGGTAGTGTATATTTGACAGTTATCATGCATTTTAGGCCAAAACAAACTTGATCTAGGATTAAAAGCAATTAAAATAATGCAGTCACAAGGTTACATGGAAAATACTTGTTTTACTAGATACATGTACTGTAGAAATATATATTCTCTGCATCAACAATGTACTAGACATGCATTCATGTCGTATTGCACTGGGAATTGCTCTGACAATAAACCTCAGAAGTTTTTGCAGATGTCTCTTTTTTTATATGTGAAGGTTACCACCATGTGGTATAAATTAAATACTGAATGACTGGAAAAGCTAAGAATAATCCAGCAGTTTGAGAAATCACTTTTGGTTTGGTGTAAATCTGTCAACAGAATTATGAACCATAAAGCAGTTTGTGTTAAAATGTTAAATCCCATTAAACCTAATCCGGGGGCTTCCAATCATGTGTCATGGGGGGCCAAGACCTGCAGGTTCTCTTCTACCCAGTCTCTTCAGCAGGTGTTCTCACTGATTAGTCAGTGGAAGAAGTTCAGTGGAATCTGCTGTTGAAGACACTGGTTGGAGGTAAAGCCTGCAGGATCTTGGCCCTCCATGGCACATGATTAGACACCCCTGCCCAAACCCATTATGATGAAGAGCAGATGCTAATATGACCCAGAATTCCTCCATATACTGGTACCGTCACTAAAGTATGCAGGGTCTTCTGTACAGTCTTCTAACAATATAGTCTTCAGTTAATAAAATAATTGTTTTGGTTACTTTTTTCTTAAAAATGAGCCATTATTTTCAAGGTCACCGATTAATCCTTTGTACATTTGACTCTTTTCCCACCGGTGTCTTAACAGACAAAATAGAAAATCATGATGCAAACACATAAGTCACTAAATTGTTTATTACAATCAGGAGCAAATTCCAGATTATTCAGAATGTGCAAAATTCAAACTGTAAAAAAAAAACTGGAATGGTCACACACGGCAGCCACGCTGCCTCACTGAGAAGCAACTGGATCGGCCCATCGTACTGGTCCTGGTTCAGCAGCTCTTCAGCCTGCATCTCTGTAAATAGTGAGGCAAGGTCCAGTTGGGGTGACAGTTAACCTCTTGCCTAGACAAAAGACAAATGGGTGGTGGTTAATTAAAGCAAGTTTAAAACTTATTTGGGAAATACACTTGTTGCTAAAAGCCAGTGGTGGAATGTGAATTAATGAATGAATCTTTATTTCGGATTGATTAAAAGTAAAGATTAAAAGAAAATAGAATAATATAACAAAGGGGAAAAAATCTAACAAGGTCAAATTAAACAATAACTCCTCTGATTATACAGTTCAACATAGGTTATCTGAAATGGGTGATGGCTGAAGCTGCAGCTTATATTGCCCACCATATTTCATAGAAGAATTCAAAAGAAAAACAAAACAGGAGGGATTACAATTTGAATGTGACAATAAAGTACTTCGTTGTTGTATTTAACCGCAATTTTCATGTAGCTGCGCTTCGGTAGATTTTACAAGGGCTGGGTTACAGTTAAAATCATCTCTTTTTACTGTGGCCTCAGCAATCAGAATGAATTAATACATTCACTTGAATGGAATCTAGTACTTTAACTGAAGTTGTGCATCATCCATTAATGGAGTCGCTCAGTCAAAATATGAAGTTTTTATCAATAAAAGTTTGTCTTGTCTGTAAAAGTGTAAAAGTGTCTCTTGTTGCCCTGGCTTCATGTGTGGGCGGTGTTTTGGACTAGCATTGCTAAAATATAAAAGGAAGCACTACAATGGGTCTCGAATATTTGTAATGTGTCCTGTTACTGCAGGAGTTTATTGATGATAGACTATAAACTACACATATAAAGTAAATTATATTGATGACTGAACATCTCACATTCGCCAAAACATACAGTTATGAACATAACTCACAATGGATCACACAAGTGATCTGACAAAAAATAAATACATCAACAAGCGGCTTATTTTACAGTTGATGTGCCATATTCACACAATCAAATAAATCTCAGTTCAGTCCCTTTTATATTAAGTGGAAATTGTGCTACTTTGTTTTTGACACTTTACCTATAAAAGCAAAGGATTTTAGTACGTTCCACAGTGGCGAGGTCCGTTGTTGAGCGGCTGATTTCCTCCTGCCTAGATAAACGACAGAAATGGATGATGGTTACTTTCAAGCAAGTTCAACACTTATATAGGCACATCTCAAAAATTAGAATACCATGAAAAAATTCAATATTTTTTTCACTCATTTCAGAAAGTGAAACCCATATATAGATTCATTACAGGGACAGTGATATATTGCAAGTGTTTATTTTAATATAGATGATTACGGCTACAGCCCATATTAACCAACACCTCAGCGGCCAACATTTATATTTAAAAACTATTTTTCAAAGTTAATTTTATGTAATATTCTAATTTTTTGCCAAATTGAATTTGGGGTTTTCAGGGGCTGTAAGCCGTAATCATCAAAATTAAAATAAATAAGCGCTTGAAATATATCACTGTCTGTGTAATGTGTAAAGTGGTGGGATGTGACAAAAATGCCCTGGCTTCATGTGTGGGTGGTGTTTTGTACTAGCATTGCTAAAATATAAAAGGAAGCACTACAATGGGTCTCAGATATTTGTAATGTGTCCTGTTACTGCATGAGTTTATTGATGATAGACTATAAACTACATATATAAAGTAAATTATATTGATGACTGAACATCTCACATGTGCCATATTCACACAATCAAATAAATCTCAGTTCAGTCCCTTTTATATTAAGTGGAAATTGTGCTACTTTGTTTTTGACACTTTACCTATAAAAGCAAAGGATTTTAGTACGTTCCACAGTGGCGAGGTCCGTTGTGGGCTGGCTGATTTCCTCCTGCCTAGATGAATGACAGAAATGGATGATGGTTACTTTCAAGCAAGTTCAACACTTATATAGGCACATCTCAAAAATTAGAATACCATGAAAAAATTCAATATTTTTTTCACTCATTTCAGAAAGTGAAACCCGTATATAGATTCATTACAGGGACAGTGATATATTGCAAGTGTTTATTTTAATATTGATGATTACGGCTACAGCCCATATTAACCAACACCTCAGCGGCCAACATTTATATTTAAAAACTATTTTTTAAAGTTAATTTTATGTAATATTCTAATTTTTTGCCAATTGAATTTGGGGTTTTCAGGGGCTGTAAACCGTAATCATCAAAATTAAAATAAATAAGCGCTTGAAATATATCACTGTCTGTGTAATGTGTAAAGTGGTGGGATGTGACAAAAATGCCCTGGCTTCATGTGTGGGTGGTGTTTTGTACTAGCATTGCTAAAATATAAAAGGAAGCACTGCAATGGGTCTCAAATATTTGTAATGTGTCCTGTTACTGCATGAGTTTATTGATGATAGACTTTAAACTACACATATAAAGTAAATTATATTGATGACTGAACATCTCACATGTGCCATATTCACACAATCAAATAAATCTCAGTTCAGTCCCTTTTATATTAAGTGGAAATTGTGCTACTTTGTTTTTGACACTTTACCTATAAAAGCAAAGGATTTTAGTACGTTCCACAGTGGCGAGGTCCGTTGTGGGCTGGCTGATTTCCTCCTGCCTAGATGAACGACAGAAATGGATGATGGTTACTTTCAAGCAAGTTCAACACTTATATAGGCACATCTCAAAAATTAGAATACCATGAAAAAATTCAATATTTTTTTCATTCATTTCAGAAAGTGAAACCCATATATAGATTCATTACAGGGACAGTGATATATTGCAAGTGTTTATTTTAATATTGATGATTACAGCTACAGCCCATATTAACCAACACCTCAGCGGCCAACATTTATATTTAAAAACTATTTTTTAAAGTTAATTTTATGTAATATTCTAATTTTTTGCCAAATTGAATTTGGGGTTTTCAGGGGCTGTAAGCCGTAATCATCAAAATTAAAATAAATAAGCGCTTGAAATATATCACTGTCTGTGTAATGTGTAAAGTGGTGGGATGTGACAAAAATGCCCTGGCTTCATGTGTGGGTGGTGTTTTGTACTAGCATTGCTAAAATATAAAAGGAAGCATTGCAATGGGTCTCAAATATTTGTAATGTGTCCTGTTACTGCATGAGTTTATTGATGATAGACTATAAACTACACATATAAAGTAAATTATATTGATGACTGAACATCTCACATGTGCCATATTCACACAATCAAATAAATCTCAGTTCAGTCCCTTTTATATTAAGTGGAAATTGTGCTACTTTGTTTTTGACACTTTACCTATAAAAGCAAAGGATTTTAGTACGTTCCACAGTGGCGAGGTCCGTTGTGGGCTGGCTGATTTCCTCCTGCCTAGATGAACGACAGAAATGGATGATGGTTACTTTCAAGCAAGTTCAACACTTATATAGGCACATCTCAAAAATTAGAATACCATGAAAAAATTCAATATTTTTTTCACTCATTTCAGAAAGTGAAACCCATATATAGATTCATTACAGGGACAGTGATATATTGCAAGTGTTTATTTTAATATTGATGATTACAGCTACAGCCCATATTAACCAACACCTCAGTGGCCAACATTTATATTTAAAAACTATTTTTTAAAGTTAATTTTATGTAATATTCTAATTTTTTGCCAAATTGAATTTGGGGTTTTCAGGGGCTGTAAGCCGTAATCATCAAAATTAAAATAAATAAACGCTTGAAATATATCACTCTGTGTAATGAATCTACGTATATAATATATGGATTTCACTTTCTGAAATGAGTGACAAAAAATATTGAAGTTTTTCATGACATCCTAATTTTTGGAGATGTAACTGTATTCGGGAAATACGAAATTCAGTGGTGGGATGTGACATGCTTCATTTCCCTGACAAGCACTGCAGGATCCACAGAATAGGTGTGTGTGTCTATTCTGACGGTTTAGAAAATTATATGAATGACTTTATAAATCACTGGTTTGAAAAAGCAGTTTTAATATGACGAGATTTCGGCTCGTGTGGTCCATTTCACCAGTATCCACAACAGGGAGGCTAACCCCTGGGCATGTGGAAACACATTCTAGCATTAAATTGCACACAATTTAATGCGCAGCACAAAAGTGCAACACAAAACAAAAACCAGGACTTTAACCAGGATTAACATATTTCATCGTTTTGCTCTCACAAGCGAATATTTAGGAGAAAACAAGCGCGAATCAGCAGTTGGTACTAGCTAGCTACTAGCAAAAAAAAAACGTTAGCTAAAACGAGTTAGCCAGCACAAAACAGCACTGTATGGCTCAAAAAAAGTGAGCTTACCACCAACAGGATAAATAAGCAAACTGTGGTGTAATCTAGGCATTACATATGTGGAGCCACTAGGGGGCGACACAGACCGGATGTTGTCAGGTGTACAGCATGATAGAGAATAATATGGCGGAGTTCGTGTGTTGGAGTTTGTGTGTTAATGTGTTGCAGCCAGTCAATAAAAGAGGCTCCGTGTTCACCCAAAACAGCAGTCTTTATTTATAAAAGAACCCAACACAACATGGTGTCAGAAGTTGGTGCGCTTTGAGGTGAGAAAAGTCAGCTTTGCAACCGGCTAGCGGCTATGCCAGATGAAGTTCAAAGAGCTGCAGCTGTGCCAATTGATCCAGTAATGGCGGCGGCTACTCCAGCGGCAACCTTCACCATTAAACCACCGGAGCCCTTCGACTTTGCGAGACCCCAAGAGTGGGAAAAGTGGATAAGACGTTTTGAGCGTTTTAGACTGGCAAGTAACCTGAATAACTCAGCTGAGGCGAACCAAGTAAATACGCTGGTTTATTGCATGGGAGATGAGGCTGACGACGTGCTAAGAGGGCTCGAGCTAACGAGTGTGCAGCGCCAGCAGTACGATGCCGTTAAAACAGCCTTTGATAGACAATTCGTTCCCAGAAAGAACGTGATTTATGAACGAGCAAAATTCAACAAGCGAGTGCAACAGCCGGCAGAACCAGTAGACTCGTTCATAACAGCACTCTATGCGCTGGCAGAAAACTGTGAGTACGGTGCACTTCATGATGACCTTTTGAGAGACAGGCTTGTAGTGGGTCTAAAAGATTTGTCGCTGTCAGAAAGAATGCAGCTTGACAAAGATCTTACCCTAGCTAAAGCTATAACAATGGCAAGACAATCTGAAGAAATAAAACAACAACAAACTGACCTAAGAGGTGAAACTAGCATTAACAGAACAGCCGTGGATGCGGTACACATCAGAAAAGCCAAGCCAAACAAGTTCATAATCAAGGAACAAAAACAGATTAAGTCCTCAAGGCATCAGCAGACAAAACAAGACAGTAAAGTTTGTTCCAAGTGTGGCAAAGCACCAGCACATGCAGCAGTACAGTGCCCAGCTAAAAACGCGGAATGCCATAACTGTAAAAAACGTGGACACTATATTAGAGTCTGTAGGTCCAACCCAACTGTGAATGAGGTCACTGACAATGCAGACGGACTTTTTCTGGGTGAAGTGGATCTAGGGGAGGATCCATGGCTGGCAGACATAAATGTGAGAGGAAATAAAGTGACTTTTAAGTTAGATTCCGGAGCGGACTTCACAGCGGTTTCTGACCAAACATTTGAAATCTTCAAGAAGAAAAATGAACAGTTGGAAAAGGCACAAAAACCACTCGACGGACCGGGTGGAACTGCACTAACCGTGTTGGGGTCTATGACAGAGACTATTACATACGGTAACAAGAGTGCTACTGAGAAAATCTATAGTCAAAAATCTGCGCATGGCACTACTGAGTAGAACAGCTTCCGTGAGACTGAAACTAATTGCCAGAGTTGACACTATAGACCAAGAGACAGTGAGAAAAGCATACCCCAAGTTATGCGATGGACTTGGGCTTGTTCAAAAGCCATACACAATTAAACTGAAACCTGATGCTAAGCCCTTTTCGCTCAAGGTGCCAAGGCGTGTGCCACTGCCGCTCATTGGTAAAGTGAAAGAAGAGCTCGAGAGGATGGAAAAGTTGGGAGTCATCAGTCGCGTGGAGCAGCCAACAGATTGGTGCTGTGGCATGGTTGTAGCTCCCAAAAAGGACAAAGAAAAGGTGCGTATCTGTGTGGACATGACATCTTTAAACGAGTCAGTGTGTCGCGAAAGATACATCCTCCCGTCTGTGGACCAAACGCTAGGCACGCTCACAGGTGCTCAGTATTTTTCAAAGCTTGATGCAAATATGGGATTTTGGCAAATACCACTGTCTAAAGAGTCGGCCTTTCTCACCACATTCGCCATTTGGCAGATACCACTTCAACCGTTTGCCATTTGGTATTTCCAGTGCTCCTGAACATTTCCAAAACATGATGGTGACAGAGGTTACATCGGGTCTCGACAGAGTCGTCTGTCACATGGACGATATCCTGGTCTGGGGATCCACCAAGGAGCAGCACGACGCAAGACTGCACGCTGTCTTGAAGCGCGCGGAGAAAGCCGGCGTTACGTTGAATATGTCAAAATGTGAGTTTGGCAAAAGAGAGGTCAAATTTCTTGGGTTTATTGTTTCAGCAGAAGGAATGAGGCCAGATCCAGACAAAACCCAAGCTGTTCAGGACATGAAAGAGCCAAGCAACGTGAGTGAGCTCAGGAGCTTTCTCGGAATGGTGAACCAGCTGGGGAAGTTCATTCCGAACCTTTCTGAAAAGGACAAACCATTGAGAGACTTGCTTTCAACAAAGAACATGTGGTACTGGGGGCATGAACAACAAAATGCGTTTTGTAATCTCAAACAAGAACTGTCCTCTGCTCCTGTATTGCAGCTCTATGACCCAAACAAACCACAGAAAATATCTGCAGATGCCTCTTCATACGGATTGGGGGCAGTCATGCTACAGAAGGAGAGAGATGTGTGGTCACCAGTTGCTTACGCTTCTCGATCATTGACACCTACAGAGCAGTGCTACGCCCAGCTGGAAAAAGAAGCGCTGGCTCTCACGTGGGCCTGCGAAAGATTCAATGACTTTATCCTGGGTCTGCACTTTGAACTAGAAACTGATCATAAGCCACTAGTGAGTCTACTGGGAGGACAAGCTTTGGATGCGCTTCCACCGCGTATACAGAGATTTCGTATGCGCCTAATGAGGTACTCATACACTATAAAGCACATCCCGGGCAAAAGTCTCACCACTGCCGACACGCTCTCACGCTTACCGCTCACAAACAGTGTTACTCACACAGACACAGATCTTATGGAGGACACTAACATTTATGTTGACTCTGTGCTAGAGGGACTCCCTACAAGCAGCAAATATCTTGCAGATCTCCAAGAGCATCTGCAGTCCGACAGCGTCTGTTCACAAGTCATGAAATACTGCACAGAAGGCTGGCCGGATCGTAACCAGCTACAGGGAGCGGTGAAGCACTACTGGTCTGAGAGAGCCGTTTTGAGTGTGCATAACGGACTACTACTGAGAGGCACAAGGTTAGTTATCCCTGCTAACATGAGAAATGCAGTTTTGGACAAGATACATGAGGGCCACCGGGGGGTGGTTAAATGCAGAGAGCACGCCCGTCAGGCTGTATGGTGGCCAGGTTTAAGCAACCAGATTAGTGAAATTGTACTCAAATGCAGAAAGTGCATACAGGAAAGAGTTAATGTGAGAGAGCCTTTAATGCCCACAGATTTACCAGAAAGGCCATGGCAGAAGTTGGGAGCTGATTTGTTCACGCTACAAGACAAAAACTACCTGTTATTAGTGGACTACTTCTCTAGGTATATAGAGATTGCCCAGCTCAGCCCAACTCGCTCTGCCAATGTCATTGTGCATTTAAAGTCAATGTTTGCACATCACGGAATACCGGAGATACTGATCACGGATAACGGCCCGCAGTTCGCAAGTCAGGAAATGGAAGACTTTGCAAAGGAGTACTGTTTTGGGCACATGACCAGTAGTCCCAGGTACCCCCAAAGTAACGGTGAGGCAGAAAGAGCTGTCCAAACAGTCAAAAACCTTATCAAAAAAGCCAGTGATCCATACCGAGCACTGTTAGCCTACAGAACCACAGCGTTGGCAAATGGCTACAGCCCAGCACAGCTTCTCATGGGGCGTAGGCTTCGTACCACCCTGCCAATGCTTCCAGAGGCCTTGCAGCCATGCGTGCCAAATCTGCAACAAATTCGTCACATGGAAAAGGAGAGACGGATGAGGCAAACAGAATGTTTCAACAAAAGACACAGAACGAGAGATTTGGATAAACTGTTACCCGGAAACTCTGTTTGGATTACAGATGCGAAAGCACAGGGCACAGTGACATCTGTCCACAAAACTCCACGGTCCTATGTCATCAGTGGACCACAAGGGACAATCAGGAGGAACCGCACTCATCTTGTGTCTATGCCGATACCAAAGACTGAGATGGAACCACAACGGACCCAGTCAAATGGAAAAGACACTCCTACAGAAACTGTTTCTGAGCCCAATGCACAGGAAACACCAGGTGTTGTTAGAACCAGGTCTGGTAGAGAAGTGATAAAACCAAAGAGACTGGATCTGTAGAGTTGCATGTTAATATTCGTGAAAGCAGAGTTGAGTTCTAAAAATGCCTTCCTTAAATAGAAAATAAGAGGCCTTTGCATAATATGTTCTTACATGGCAACAGTGTGAAAAAAAAAGAAATGTTACAGATTTGTTAAAGGGGGTGATGTGTTAAATTTATGCTGTCATAGTTAGTTGACAAAAGGGAACGGAAAAAGATCTCATATAAAAATGTATTTTGTGTTTTCAGCTAAAAGGGGTCAACCTAGCTTCAGTAAGGGGGATGTGGTGTAATCTAGGCATTACATATGTGGAGCCACTAGGGGGCGACACAGACCGGATGTTGTCAGGTGTACAGCATGATAGAGAATAATATGGCGGAGTTCGTGTGTTAATGTGTTGCAGCCAGTCAATAAAAGAGGCTCCGTGTTCACCCAAAGCAGCAGTCTTTATTTATAAAAGAACCCAACACAACACAAACAGATGCACATTATTACAAATCACTCACCATCGATGGTTCTCTCACGATCGTCTTCAGCTTGCCCATAGTCCGGTTTCTATGCTGGCCAGCCATATGGGTCCGGGTCACTCTTCACTGTGGATCTGCCACCAAGCAGAGAAAACTCTGCACCCCTTCGTTGGACCACGGTGTAGAGTTCCGCAAAACCTACAACGCTGTCTGTATTAATATCGTATTTACTCCGTGACCAAGTTAGTCCGTGAAATATTGCATATGGCGGTTGTGTATCAGAAGACGGCGAAGATGGTCACTTTCGTGACGTTAAGACCTGACCAATCAGCGGCGACCAGTCTTTTAACGTCACAACACGGCACGACTTGGCACGACTGGACCCTGCCCTTGAGCGAGGCCGAGAATCGCTGCTGTTAAACCGTGTTGGGGCTAGTGGAAAGACTTACAAAGCGTGCTGAGCTGTCCCGTGGCGTGCTAATCCGTGCTAGTGGAAAAGGCCCTTTAGCCTCTCGTGAACACACTGGGGCTAATTTACATCCACAACACACAGACAGTAAGCACGTTCTTTTACTTAGCTGTGTATTCGCCTTTCATTCAACACAACGGAGCCTCTGTCGGCTGGTCACTCTCAGCGTATTCGGTCCTGTGCTGCCGCTGTCAATCACCACACCTGCGCTTCCTCCGTCCTTTCTCCGCTCCTGCACTCCTGCCCTCCTGCCCTCATTTCCTCCATGCTCCTCGATAATACGCTTTCACAAATCCTCCGGTCCTCTGCACTTGAAGGCTCCTTGACACCTTCTCTAAGACTTCTCTCCAGACTTCCCTAGATTTCTTTGCTTCTCTGCTAACAGTCACGCACCATCTTTAAATACGTCCTTCTGGACAGAGAGTTCACAATGGAGCTTGCTAATTGGCTCCTGCTGATTTGATCAGTTAGCGTAGGTGTAACTCATAATCAACTCAAATCAACAAAAATACACTCACACAAATATATACAAAAGAAATCAATAATCCAATATACATTACATTAACCTCTTGCACTCCGGTGTACCGCGGACGGGCACGTCTCTGCATCCTAGAGTGCACGAGGGTGCTGCGTCCAAGAGCGCACTGAAAAAAAAAGCTGCATTTCTGTTCTTCCACTACAGACACAGCCGCAAACAGATCAGATATGATTGACCTCTCATTCGACTAATAAGTGCCTTGAATTGGGTTTCTGAAACCTTGAAGAACCAATGACTGAAAACCTAGCAAGAAGGACCCGCCTACCAACACTGCGAATGCAGCGAGCCAATTGAAGCACAGAAGTTCGAAAGCTGTTTTGTGTAAGGCTGGGTGGAGAGACTGACTGCTGCAGCAGATGAAAAAAGGACTTGCAGGAAGAACCGCCATAGACCCAGCAGCACGGAGACCACCCACAAGTGTGACCTGTGTGACAGGGACTGCCATTCGCACATCGGCCTGTTCAGCCACAGGCGGTGCTTTTTTTTTTATTCCAGCAGAATAGATGTTTAGGATTCTCTTCCATGGTCATCATAGACCGACGGAGGCCGACGACGAAGGCTGGGTGACACACACGCGTTCGCCAGTCTTTTTGAATTACTACTGTTATTTGTTTTGAAAAATCGTTCGCCAAAACCGCAATCATGGAAGCGCAAAACCGCAATAATGGAATTATGTTTTGACCGGGTCGCGAGACCAGAACCACGAGTCCGCAACAAGCGGACCAGCATTGCGTTCATCTGACAATGAGGAAGAGAAGTTCGCCAGCTACGCTGCTGCTGTGAACAGGTAAGTGTTATAAGCTAAATTATTCTTTATCCCTGAAAATTGTAATCAAAAATGACTTTTGACCGATCGGTAAATTACAACTGTGAGGCGCACGAAGTCCGAAGTCCGTGCGCCATGGTACACGGTTCGTGCGCCGCGTCCAGACCGTGAACGCCCCCCCCCCGCTACTCTTCTGTAGCGAGGGGGGGGGAAGCCGCGGTGACCGCGGTGACTGCACCGTGGTCGCCACATCGCCACATGACTATTCCGTCATGTAGCGATGGCCAATGTCCGTCCTCTGTAGCGGGGTGGTGGGGTGGTGGTGGGAGTTGTTATCTTCTACATTACAAATATTTTAGAATAATTTTTAGTGCACTGTAGGTTATTTTTTCTTGTAAAAAAAAAGCCACACATTTTTTACGTGGCATGCTTCTTTGTGTGTGGGGGCTTGTTTGTTCATTCATTCATGAATGAATGAATAAACAACCCCCCCCCCAACACACACACACACACACAGCCCTGAGTGTCACCTTTCATTAGAGCCCAAGATGAAGCTTCTATATTGAATCATTCAAAAGTTACAGACGTTTTTCCAAACTGTGCCATTTGGCACAATTTGGCACAGTTCAAAAACGCCTGGGAACTACCTGAGAACAAAGCTGTGTAATATATTCATTTTTTTGTGGTATTGTTACAAAATTTTGACCTCAACTGGATAACACTTGGTTCTACATTTCTGTTGCATTTTCCAGCCCGGATCTGAAGCTGTTTGTTATTTGCAAGCATTTGTATCCAAAAAAACACCCAGGCGAAATTTATTTTCTTCAAGTTCAGTATGTTTAGATGACTGTTACTCAGTGGCTGGAGCACTTAGAGAGATTATGACTGTTTTGCCAAAAGATTCAAAGTGTTTTCTTTTAAATGAGACCAACCCCATGAAGATGCTGCAAAGGGTTGAAGAACAACTTTTGATTTACTTTGGGCACATTATTTTTTGGCGTTTTTAGGGAAATTGACCGGAGTGCAAGGGGTTAATAATATCATTCACTCTGAACAGCCTTAAAGTTGTAACAAACCAAAAAAACCCAATTTACACACACAACTCTAAAATGCTCTACCCTGACATTTCTCCCCTCAGCTTTTTAAATAGTCGTCCCTGACTATTAACTTCCATCACCATATCTAACCGGCTTTTTTCCCAAATTGCTACGCTGAGAGCGCCTCAGGGGTACCTGTTCCTGTGGGGACTCTGAAGTAGGTGGATCAGATACCTGCACCACATCTTGCAAATGTTCCACTTCCACAGCTGGACTTGGGACTAAACTGGGCCCTGCAAGAGGCAAAGACACAGGCAGGAACAGGTGTGCTCCAATATTCTCAGGCTCAGCTGGTGGCACTAGCACATCCTTTGGTGGATCACTGGGTCTGATGGGGCAGGTCTGAGGTTGTTCCTGTGGATAGTCCTCTCTGGCCCACTCAGCCCCTCTGGTCAGATCTTGTACGCAGGTGTGTGTGGACCCAACTGAGACACCACCACAAAAGGGGAGGGTTGCCATCGGGGGGCAAGCTTATTCTAATCATGACATCGAAAATTCCTCAGCAACACCCTCTCTCCTGGCACCAGCAGAACATCCTTGGCATGACGACCATACCTCTGCTTGTCCTTGTGTTACTGCCGCTGCGTTTTGGGCCAAGACTCGTTTGTGGGCTCCATTCAGAATCCTGTGATGATGACGAACCCACTCCTCCATTGTATACCGTTCAGGCTGGGGGCAAACTCCCGTGGCAATCTCCACCGGCAACCTTGCATGCCGCCCTGTCAGAACAAAGTGAGGGGTCAAACCTGTGCTGCTATGGATTGTGTTGTTATAGGCAAAGAGCAAAGCAGGTAAACTTCCTGTCCATCTGGTCTTCTCCTCCTCAGTCAATGAGCACAACAAGGACAGCAAAGTTTGAATGAAGCGTTCACATGCCCCATTTCCCTGGGAATGATAAGGGCTAGTGTGCACCTTTTTGCAGCCATATAAAGCACAAAGTTGCTGCAACACTGCAGACTCAAAGGCAGCCCCTCTGTCTGACAGACTCCTCTCAGGGCAGCCCCATGTTTGAATGAGGTTCTGCCACAGTACCTGAGCCGTTGAAACCGCCTTCTGGTCTTTAGTTGGCACTGCCCATCCATACCTTGAAAACAAGTCAGTCATTACCAAAATATATGGATAGGTGCCTTGAGGGTTTCCTAAAGACAGGAAGTCAATGGCCATGGTCTCCAGAGGATAAAATGAGACAACTGGCTGAAGGGGTGCCCTTACTTCTGGCCTGGCCTTATTCTCACAACAAGTAGGGCACTCTGTAGCCCACTTGTGCACGTCCTCACTCATCCGAGGCCAAAAAAAACCACATTCTCAAAGGAGCCTCAACTCAATTTGCTCCCATGTGGCCGCAACAGGCATGGAACCGTTCCCACAACAGCCTCGCATTCACTAAAGGGACCACAATTTGGTACGCCACCTGGCCTGTTTGTGGATCCTCTACCTTCCTCTGGAGCAGGCCTTGACTCAACCGTAACCTTTTCCACTCCCTCAACAACCGTCGGGCCAGAGGTTGAGCTTCCTGCTGATGCTCTCTAGACGGCCAGTTACCCTGTTGGAGCCATGCATAAACCTGCTGCATTGCCGGGTCCGCCCTTTGATGAGCAGGCCAATCTTCCGTATCCTCTGGGATAGCCATCACAAAGTCCGTGCCAGTCTCAATTTGGGATTCATCCTGTGGGAGCCTGGACAAGATATCAGCGTTCCCATTTGCCACTCCAGGTCGGTATTTTATGGTAAACTGATAATTGGACAGCTGGGCCACCCACCTTTGCTCCACTGCACCAAGCTGCACTGTGTCCAGGTGAACAAGGGGGTTGTTATCGGTGAAAGCTGTAAAAGGCACCCCCCACAAGTAATCCTTAAACTTTTCTGTAACAGCCCACGTTAGTGCCAACAACTCCAATTTAAAGAAGCTATAATTTTGATCATTCCTTTCTGTGGGATGAAGACTTTGGCTTGCATAGGCAATCATCTTCTCACGCCCATCCTGAACCTGGGCGAGCACCGCTCCCAGCCCTTCCAGACTTGCATCTGTATAGAGATTGAAGGGCTTGGAGAAATCAGCATAAGCTAGCACTGGAACACTCAACAGCACCGACTTAAGCCTTTCAAAGGCGGCCTGACATTCCGGAGACCAAACTATGGCTTGATTTTTCCCGCATGAAACTGCCTTCCCCACCAGAGTAGCGTGTAAAGGTGCTGCGATCTTTGAGAACACAGGAATAAAACGCCTGTAGTATCCCACAAAACCCAGGAATTTTATTTTTTTTTTCCCGCGTGAAACTGCCTTCCCCGCCAGAGTAGCGTGTAAAGGTGCTGCGATCTTTGAGAACACAGGAATAAAACGCCTGTAGTATCCCACAAAACCCAGGAATGATCTAACCCCTTTCACTGTACTAGGTGGCTCCCACTGCTGGACCACCCTGGTCTTCTCGGGATCGGTAGCCACCCCATCCTTGCAAATGATGTGCCCCAGATACCTCACTTCACGTTGGAAAAGATGGCACTTCTGTGGCTGTAGCTTCAGTCCATGTTTAGCCAGACGCTCAAAAACCTGTTCCAAATGGGTGACATGGGAATGGAAATCAGGTAAGAAAACAATGACATCATCAAGGTAAATCAGAATGAAATCATTCACCATACTGCCCAAGCACCGATGCATTAGTCTCTGAAAAGTGGCTGGGGCATTACAGAGACTGAATGGCATCCGCTGAAACTCATACAATCCTGTAGGTGTTATAAAGGCGGTCTTCTCCTTGTCCCTTGGGTCCACTTCCACCTGCCAGTACCCACTGGCCAGGTCAAGGGTGGAATACCAACATGCTTGTTTGAGACAGGTTAAGGACTCCTCAGTCCGTTTTAAGGGGAATGAGTCTTTGTGGGTCACAGAGTTCAATTTCCTGTAATCCATACAAAAACGCCCATCCTTCTTCCTTACAAGCACAATTGGTGCAGCTCAAGGACTAGCGCTCTCTGTCACCACTCCTCGTTCCAACATACTCTGCAGCAGACTTCGCAACTCAGGATAAAGAGAGGGGGGGACAGGCCAATGTCTTTCTCGGCTTGGAGGTGCGGTTCCGGTTGGTATCTGGTGCAACACCGCAGTAGTATGGCCAAAATCCTCCTCATCCTTAGCAAAAACAAAGCTCCATCAGCTTACCAGTTGTTTCAACTCTCTTTGCTGTTCTGGACTAAGGTTGTCCCCCTCAAAAGTCCATGACACAGGTTCACTGGTTCTAGGCGCCTGAACAGTCCGAATGTCCACCTCCACCGTGTCCTGGTCAACAACCTGCAGCGCCAACTGCTTGTCACCATATATCTGATCAGGGGACAAAGAGTACACAGAGGCCAGAGCCTGTCGCGGTGGCAGACCGATGGGGTAAGGATTAACATTACATACCTTAATCGGTACTTTACCTCATTCCAGGTTAGTCACAGCCCGGGCAACTTGACACTCCATACTATCAGACACCCCTTCCACCAAGACAGGTCCACTTGGAAGGTGATGGCCCCCCAACACAGGGTCCCAAATCACCATCTCGCTACAGCTGGAATGTCTACTGGTAACTGCTTGGACAACCGTGCCACACCTATTTTCCCATCCACTGATTCCTCCTGGGCCACCCGACTACAGACCACAAACGCTCTTTCCCATTGCCCTAAGGCAGGTGGAGATACTGTAACCTTAAAAGCAGAGACACCAGGATGGGGTCCCTGAAACAAAAACTTCCAGCAGCTAAAGATCACATTCATTCCCAAAATCCCCTTGTCAGAGCCTAAACAGGCATCCTTCACAATGACCTCCCCTTTATTCGGTACCACAACTCCTGCAGCCTCAAAGTCAAGCAGCACATAACCCACATAGGGAATATTCAAACCATTTGCTGCTTTCAGAGTCAGCCACTTCAGCTCTCCTGCGTCTGCCAAGGGGACATGGCTTAACCACTTCTGGAAGAACGTTTCAGAAAACAGTGTCACTTGAGACCCTGTGTCTAGAACACAAGGAACTTTTGTGCTGGCCACCTTTACTTCTACACCTGGACATGAACCATTCATTTTTTCCTTCAAGGTCCCGGTTTCGGGTTCCTCAGTCACTGGCCCTGTAGCAGGTGGGACAACTACTTCGGAGACCTGTGCCTGTTGAGTTCTATCCGGACAAAACCTTTGAATATGGCCTGGTTTCCTACAGCCTCTGCAAATTGGATGGCCCTGTTCATCCCAATGGAAGGCTGGCCTGCGGTAGGAAATAGAAGATTTCCCTCTAGAGGAAATATCCCCTAGTGAACGACTGTGGCACATAACGGAGAGTAACTGTTTCACCTCTTCCATCACAGTACGGCTGAGTATGGAGATTTGTTCCTGCACCCCATGACGTATTTCCGCCTTGAACCTCTCTTTCCAACCATCGGTTTCTGGCCCACAAACAGTCTGTGCAGGTGCATTTATGCTTGATGCCCATGCTTCCTCTTGGCCCAGACATTCTCCGTCCAACGCTCTAGCCTCATTACAGACCTCAACAAAAGTCATTCGTGGGTCACGTCTCACCAGCCGCTGCAACTCTTGTTGGACAGCACCAGCCCTCAGACCCAGTATTAGCTGATCACGTGCTGTGCTTTCATCCTGTGCTGAGCCATCAGGTTCCTGCTCACGCCACCTGCCAAACAGTTCTCGTAGGCGCAGGATAAAGGACCCAACACTTTCTCTGTCCCCCTGCCTACACTTGAAAAATTGGACCCGTAATCCAGCTAAAGGGGTTTGTGCACCATACAGCCATTTCAAGTGGGACAAAATTTCTTGAACATTCCTTCTGGAGCTAGGGTCTAACAGCTGAATTTCACTCCTGGCATCACCTTCCAATGCCCCAATCACAAAGTCGGCTTTCTGCTCATCACTAAGGCCCTGAGCTCTCAAGAGTGCTTTGATCTGCCACAACCATTCCCCAAACTTGATCTGGCTCATCTCCCCAGAAAACTTTGGGACCCAAGGTACCCCCATGAACAATGGCATAGCATCCATCCATCCATCCATCTTCTTCCACTTTTCCGGAGGTCCGGGTCATGGAGGCAGCAGTTCAAGCAGAGAAGCCCAGACTTCCCTCTCCTCCGTCACCTGCTCCAGCTCTTCAGAGAGGATACCAAGGCGTTCCCAGACCAGCTGGGAGATAGTCTCTCCACCGAGTCCTGGGTCTGCCCCGGGGTCTTCTCCCAGTGGAACGTGCCCGAAACACCTCAAGTAGGAGGCATCCTAATCAGATGCCCATACCACCTCAACTGACTCCTTTCAATGTGGAGGAGCAGCGGTTCTACTCTGAGCCTCTCCCGGATGACTGAGCTCCTCACCCTATCTCTGAGGGTGAGTCCAGCAATCCTATGGAGAAAGCTCATTTCAGCCGCTTGTATCTGCAATCTTGTTCTTTTGGTCATTACCCAAAGCTCGTGACCATAGGTGAGAGTAGGAACGTAGATTGACTGGTAAATTGACAGCTTTGCCTTAGAACTCAGCTCCCTCTTCACCACAACAGACCGGTACAATGTCTGCATCACTGCAGATGCTGCTCCAATCCATCTGTCAATCTCTCGCTCCATTTTCCCCTCACTCGTGAATAAGACCCCAAGATACTTAAACTCCTCCACTTGGGGCAGGATCCTGTCCCAAACCCAGAGAGGACAAGCCACCTTTTTCTGGCTGAGGACCATGGACTCGGACTTGGAGGTGCTGATTCTCATCCCAGCCACTTCACACTCAGTGGCAAACTATCCCAGCAAGAGCTGTAGGTCATTGCTGGATGAAGCCAACAGGACAACATCATCTGCAAACAACAGAGATGAGATCCTGTGGTCTCCAAGCATGACGTCCTCCATTCCCTGGCTGCGCCTAGAAATCCTGTTCATAAAAATTATGAATAGGATCGGTGACAAAGGGCAGCCCTGGCGGCGTCAAACTCTCACTGGGAATGAGTCTGACCGAGTGTTGGCAATACGAACCAAACTCTCACAATGGTCGTACAGAGACCAAATAGCTCGTAACAACAAGCCCGATACCCCATACTCCCGAAGCACCCCCACAAAAAACCACAAGGGAAATGCCTTCTCCAAGTCCACAAAACACATGTAAACTGGTTGGGCAAACTCCCACTAACCCTCGATAATTCTCGAAAGGGTAAAGAGCTGGTCCGATGTGCCACGGCCAGGACGAAAACCACATTGCTTCTCCTGAATCCGAGGTTCAACCAACGGCCGAACTCTCCTCTCCTCTCCAGTACCTTGGCATAGACCTTCCCAGGGAGGCTGAGGAGTGTAATCCCTCTAAAGTTGGAGCACACCCTCCGGTCCCCTTTTTTGAAGAGAGGAACCACCATCCCAGTTTGCCATGCCAAAGGCACTGCCCCCGACCTCCACGCAATGTTGCAGAGGCGTGTCAACCATGACAGCCCTACAACATCCAGGGCCTTGAGGTACTCAGGGTGAATCTCATCCACCCCCGGGGCCCGGCCACCAAGGAGATTTTTAACCACCTTGGCAACCTCAGCCCCTGTGATAGGCGAGTCGTCCCCCTCATCCACAAACCCTGCTTCCTCTGTGGAAGGCGTATCAGTGGGATTGAGGAGATCCTTGAAGTATTCCTTCCACCGCCCAATGATATCCTCAGTCGAAGTCAACAGCGCCCCATCCGCACCATACACAGTGTGAACAGGGAGCTGCTTTCCCCTCCTGAGCCGCCGGACAGTTTGCCAGACTGTCTTCGAGGCCGACCAAAAGTCTTGTTCCATGGCCTCACCCAACTCCTCCCATACCCAGGTTTTTTTCTTCAGCAACCACCCAAGCTACACTCCGCTTGGCCTGTCGGTACACCTCAGCTGCTTTGGGAGTCCCACAAGTCAACCAAACTTGATAGGACTCCTTCTTCAGCTTAATGGCATGGCATAGCAACCGTGTTAATTACAGTTTGATTGTTCACAACTGAGGTCGAGCATTCATCATGCTCTTCCAAGTTTATATTGTGTGGTAAGAGAATCCTGCCGACAACGCCAAATAAATGTCACAGTTTGGAAGTGCCAATTACTGTGAACATTATGAATAAAATAAATGATTCTCGGGCCACAACGACACGAACACCCAGGAAGGCTGCACGGTGGCGCAGTGGTTTAGCACTGTGGCAGCACAGTTTACCCTCGCCCGGGGGATCGCGGGGATCATGAGACCGTGGGCTCGATCCCAGCCCCCGACCAACAGTGAGCTGTGTGGAGTTTGCATGTTCTCCCCGTGTTGCGTGGGTTTACTCCGGGATTTCTCCGGTATCCTCCCGCATACCAAAAACATGTAGGTTTAGGGCGCTCGCGCACGCAGCGACCGGCAGCCGGTGGCTTGTCACCAGACTGCAAACCAAATCTACCTACGGGTACAAATAAGTAACAAAAAAAAAAAAAAAAAAAGGGCAGGAAAGCAATTATACAACTTTATTAGTCAATTTCTTAAAATGGTTATAGACTACAACACTACCTAATAAGAACCATAAATCCCCAAATAAGAATCATACATTCCCAATAAGAACCATAAATTTCCCAATAAGAACCATACATTCCCAATGTGCACAGTTTAAGAAACTAACCCCTCAATAAATACTATAAATACCATAAATACCCTAAAATGCACACAAGGAAAAAAAGCAATACAATTCTCATTCATGAAAAAATTCACTTCCTACGTTACATGAAAAAACCTTCAGACCGTCCGCAACAGAGCGTGATGCATTCACTGGCTGTCAAGCCAGGAACTCACGCTATCGTCCTGGAAGGAAAGTACCGTCTGTCTGGGCTCGTCCAAGACCCTCCTGTACGCCTCGAAGAGGGAGTGCTCTGTGCTTGAGGAGAGGTGGCGAACAGGCGGAGAGAAAAGGAGCGGCTCCTTCATATCCGTCGTCTGGAGGAAAACCTGCAGCACACAGCGCAGCACTAACTTAGCCTCCCGTGAACACACCGGGGCTAATTTGCATCCACAACACACAGACAGTAAGCACGTTCCTTTACTTAGCTGTGTATTTGCCTTTCATCCAACACAAAGGAGCCTCCGTCGGCTGGTCACTCTCGGCATCTTCGGTCCCGTGCTGCCGCTGTCAATCACCACACTTGCGCTTCCTCTGTCCTTTCTCTGCTCCTGCGCTCCTGCCCTCGTTTCCTCTGTGCGCCTCGATAATACGCTTTCACAAATCCTCCGGTCCTCTGCACTTGAAGGCTCCTTGAAGGCTCCTTGACGCCTTCTCTAAGACTTCTCTCCAGACTTCCCAAGACTTCTCTGCTTCTCTGCTAACAGTCACGCACCATCTTTAAATACGTCCTTCTGGACAGAGAGTTCACAACGGAGCTCGCTAATTGGCTCCTGCAGATTTGATTAGTTAGCGTAGGTGTAACTCATAATCAACTCAAATCAACAAAAATACACACACAAATATATACAAAAGAAAACAATAATCCAATATACATTACATTAATAATATCAAAAGGATTAAGCGGAAGAAGATGAATGAATGAATGAATGAATGAATGAATGAATGAATGAATGAATTCACTTCCAACAGCCTTAGAGCTGTAACAAACCCAAAAAACAATATACACACACAACCCTAAAATGTTCTACCCTGACATACACACACTACTTGTGGAACAACTAGTTCATAAAGATACTTCTTGTGTTCTTGTCCGTTTGCTATAAGACTCCTTGCATTCCACTGTAGTATGTGTAGTACTATAATTAAGGTCTTGTTTCAGCATGTGCAGTCTCCCCAGATTCAGCTTTCAATAAAGCATGAATCTGGTCAGCTGTAATATCTTTCACATCTAGGAAGCTTTCTGCTGCTTCCACAATGGTTTTGATTCTGTCGCTTTTCTTCCATAGCTGTGCAGCAACATTCATGGTGTGGCAGATAAAAGCTATAAAGTTTGTCCTCTTAACTATCAATGTGTCATCTGTGGGCAACATATGTTGGTTACATATGCTCCACAAATATATTGCTGTGTGTTGACTGTATTGTGTGCTGCACGTCTCAAGGAACAAAAGGACTGAGCCTCCGAGAGAGCCTCCGGGAAGTAATGGGAGAGTGCGAGGTTTGACCTTTGTTTCAGGGAGATGACCTGGAGAGATTTCCAGACCACCGGAGACTAAGGGACAATGGAGTGAAGATCAGAAGAGTTACATTGTGACTGGGATTAAGTACCATGTGACTGTATGTTTGATTAAACACCATGTGACTGCAGTTTTGATGTCCGGGGTATAAAGGACAGATGTGAGATAATTCATCCTCTTTTTCTGCTTTGAAATTGTTGGAGTATGTGTTTGTGAATAAAGCTGAACCTGAGGAATAACTCAGTCTCATCCTTCCGCACATCCTCCACACTGGTGACCTTACGACGAAGCATGAGCAGAAATAATTCTCCCGAGCGGGGCTCGGCAGAAGCCAGCCTGATGACTGCCGCCACGTTCCAGCTGCCCGACTTCTGGCAGCATAGTCCGCGCTCCTGGTTTAGCGCGGTCGAGGCGCAGTTCAACCTCCGGAGAATCTCGAGAGATGACACGAAATTCTACCATGTGGTGGCGAAGCTGGACAGCCACACAGTCCAGAGGGTGGAGGATCTGGTCAATCACCCACCGGACAGCGACAAATACAGCGCATTGAAGGATGCGCTTATCAGCCATTTCACCCCCTCGGTGCAACAGCGAGCAGAGGGGCTCCTAGCGTTGACGGAGTCGGAGAACGACAGACCCGTAGACCTGATGGTGAAAATGCTGAGGCTGAGAGACTCCGAGGATTGCGATTTTATCTTCGCCCACCTTTTCCTCCGGACCCTGCCGCCAGCGGTGAGAGTTACCCTGGCAGACTCACCTCGGTTGGCCCGGCGAGACTACCATGGGCTGAGTAAGAAGGCGCAATGACTCGTCGACGCCCACAAACGGAGTGCGGTTTCGGCCGCAGCAGCAGTCAGGACCAAGCGACACGGAGCGGACGACAGTCAGGACCAAGCAACACGGAGCGGACGACGTCCTTTGCTTCTATCATCGCCGCTTTGCAGAGAGGGCACACAAGTGCCTCCCACCGTGCCACTTCAAGCGTTCGGGAAACACCAAGACCGGGGGTCGGTAGCGGCTGCGGCCCTCGGGGAGGAGAACAAGCTGCTCTACCTGACGGATGCACGCTCGGGGAGGCATTTCCTCGTGGACACAGGCTCCCAGCTGAGTTTCATCACGCCTTCCTACGCGGACCGGCTGACGCCGTCTAAGGGTCCCCGGGTGTCAGCAGCGAACGGCTCAGCGATTAAGACCTTCGGTGAGAGGACTCTGCTTCTGTCTTTGCAGGGCCGTGCATTTGAGTGGACTTTTGTTATAGCGGCAGTCAATTTCAACATGTTAGGGGCTGATTTTTTGTGCTCACATGGTTTATTGGTTGATCTTGCTAACAGACGTCTGGTTAATGCACTCTCTTTTCATTCTATTCCATGTACAGCTCGAGTGGCCCCGCCGACAGCACAAGCCAACGTCACAGCTGCAGGTGGTAAGTTCCACACACTGCTCACTCAGTTCCCAGCACTCACGGTTCCAACATTTTCGGCGACCGTGGCTAAACACGGGGTGGAACATTTTATTACTACCACCGGACCGCCCGTTTTCGCAAAAGCTCGGCGCTTGGATTCAGCTAAACTGACCATAGCGCGCGAGTAGTTCGCCAACCTGGAAAGGTTGGGCATCATCAGGCGTTCGAAGAGCCCATGGGCTTCACCGCTTCACATGGTCCCGAAAGCTGATGGCTCGTGGCGGCCTTGCGGCGATTTCTGCAGGCTGAACAACGCTACAGCGCACGACCGCTACCCAATTCCGCATATCCAAGATTTTTCGGTGCATTTGGCGGGGGCGCGCATTTTTTCTAAAATAGATTTAGTACGCGGTTACCATCAGGTTCCAGTGCGCGCTCAGGACATACCCAAAACAGCGGTAATAACTCCTTTCGGCTTTTTGAGTTTTTGCGCATGCCTTTTGGACTCAAGGAAGCGGCGCAGACGTTCCAACGCATGATGGACGCGGTCCTGCGCAACCTCCCTTTCGTGTTCGTCTATTTGGACGACATTTTGGTAGCCAGCACGTCCGAAGACGAACACGAAAGCCACCTCACAGCAGTTTTCCAGGGGTTGGCAGAGCACGGGTTAATAATTAACCCAGCGAAGTGTCAGTTTGGGGTGGCGCAGATTGATTTTTTGGGGCATCGCGTTTCGCCAGAGGGAGCGGTCCCTCTGGCCGATAAAGTGCACGCAATAACAAATTTTCCCCAATCTCAATCGGTCAAAGCGTTACAGGAGTTTTTGGGAATGGTTAATTTTTATAACCGTTTCCTCCCCAGCGCAGCGAGGCTCATGCAACCATTGTACGCTGCACTAGAAAAACAAAAACCCACGAATAAAATTGAATGATCTCCTGCGCGGGAGCGCGCATTCTCTCAAGTCAAATCAGCCCTCACAAACGCTGCTTTGTTGGCACACCCAGTTCCAATGGCCCGCATGGCGCTCACCACTGACGTGTCCGATTTAGCCGTCGGGGCTGTCGTTGAACAGTATGTAGCTGGGGCCTGACAACCGCTCGCATTTTTCAGCAAAACCTTGCGCAATGCCAAGCAAAAATACAGTGCGTTCGACAGGGAGCTGTTGGCTCTGCACTTGGCCATCCGCCACTTCCAGTTCTGGCTGGAAGGGCACTGTTTCACCACGTTCGTGGACCACAAACCGCTGACTTTCGCAATGGCCAAGATTTCAGAACCTTGGTCGGGCCGGCAGCAGAGACAGCTGGCCGCGATATCGGAGTTTACCACCGATATCCAGCATGTGGCAGGTAAATATAATGTAGTGGCAGACTGCCTCTCACGTGCTGTGGCGTCTCCGGGCCTCGAGGGGGCAGACTCTGCAGCCATGGCCGCGGGCCAGGGTAGCGACGCGGAAGCGCGCGCAGCCCCGGTCCGCGTAGGGTTAGATTATGCAGTCATGGCTGCGGAGCAGGTTAGCGATGCGGACGTGCGCGCGCTCCAGTCTGGACCAACAGGGTTAAGGCTGGAGTACAGGGTGCTGCAAGATGGTATGCTCCCCCTAATCTGCGATATTTCCACTGGACGGCCGCGTCCGGTGGTACCAGCTGCGTGGCGCCGTCGCGTTTTCGACTCGATCCATTCTCTGGCGCACCCGGGGGTGCACGCATCGGTCAAAATGGTAGGAGAGAAATTTGTATGGCCGGGGTTGCGCAAACAGGTCAAAGAATGGGCGACAGCCTGCGTAGCTTGTCAGCGAGCCAAAATACACAAACACACTAGAGCTCCTTTGGAGCCTTTTCACATCCCGGCTAAGCGCTTTGATCATGTGCATGTCGACCTGGTAGGCCCCCTCCCGTCGTCACAGGGGTTCACACACCTTTTGACAATGGTGGACCGCACTACGCGTTGGCCGGAAGTAGTCCCACTGGCATCAACCACAGCCGAGGAGGTGGCGCGCGCGTTTTTAACAGCATGGGTAGCGCGTTTTGGAGTTCCGTCGGACATAACGTCCGACAGAGGTCCTCAGTTTGTGTCCGAGCTCTGGTCAGCGATGGCCCACAGCCTGGGGATAACGATCCACCGCACTACCGCGTACAACCCCCAGGCTAACGGTTTATGCGAACGTTTCCATAGGTCATTGAAAGCAGCCCTCAGAGCGTCGCTTACGGATACAGATTGGGTAGACAGGCTACCATGGGTTTTATTGGGGTTGCATTCTGCACCTAAGGAGGATTTGCAAGCCTCCCCAGCTGAGTTAGTTTTTGCACAGCCTCTCCGGCTGGCCGGGGAATTTCTCCCGGATAATCTGGTTAAGTAGTTACTTAAAGAATAGATATCAGTTTGCATGTGTTAACAGCAAAAACTCAGAGTTACTGAAGGTCACCTGTGGAGTCCCACAGGGTTCAGTTTTGGGACCATTATTATTCAATATGTATATAAATGATATATGTAAAGTTTCAGAAAAAATGGACTTAATATTGTTTGCTGATGACACTAATCTGCTATGCAGTGGAAACAATTTGGAACAACTTCTGGATACACTCGGAAAGGAATTAGGAAAGCTGAAACTGTGGTTTGATTCAAACAAATTAACGCTCAATTTAAGCAAGACAAAATTTATAGTCTTTAACAACCATCGCAACTACCCAGTACCCAAACTCAGTGTAAATGGTGTAGAGATTGAAAGGGTATCCGAAACTAAATTCCTTGGAGTAATAATTGATAACAAACTGTGTTGGAAGCCACATATTAATTATATAAAAGGTAAAGTATCCAAATCAATTGCAATATTACACAGAGTGAAAAATTTGCTGAATCAACCCACACTATACACCTTGTACCATTCATTAATACTCCCATACATGACATATTGTAATGAAGTATGGGGAAATACATATAAAACAAACATATATCCACTCTTTATGCTTCAAAAGAGAGCTATTAGAATAATCAACAAAGCAGCTTACAGGGAACCAACAAACCCACTTTTTCTTAAACAAAAAACTCTCAAGTTGAAAGATCTGATTGACTTTAAAACCACAATAATAATGTTCAAAGTGAAGAATCTATCACTGCCCGCAAATATCCAAAAGTTGTTCCAAACAAGGAAGAAACGATATCACTTCAGAGGAACATGTATATTTCAAAAGCCTACAGTGAGAACAACCACCAAGCAACACTGTATTTCAGTGCAAGGAGTCAGATTATGGAACGATTTTGGACCTGAATTAAAATCATGTACAAAGCTTGGACAATTTAAACAAAAACTAAAGGAAGAAATACTCCAAACATATTTACAAGACGACATGTAAACTCACATAAGGATTGACATTTCCAGCCTGTGTTGTGTTGTAGCTTAGTTTTTCTTTTTTTCTTTTTTTCTCTGTGACACTATGTCTTAGATTTGTTTTTGAATAGTAACCGCTTAACTTAGACTAGCTCAGTTTTCTTTTTTCTCCCAGCCACATTTTGTCTTAACCTTGTTTTAAATTGTAATCGCTCTTGTCTTGTTTTCTCTTTTTTCTCCTTTGAATTCTTGGATGGAATATGGGTGGGCAATATAAGCTGCGGCTTCAGCCATCACCCATTTCGGATAACTCACGTGGAATTGTATAGTAGAAGGAGTCTTTGTCTAATTTGACCTTGTTGTTATATTATACAGTTTCTTCTAACCTGTAATGTACTATCCGAAATAAATAAATTCATTCATAAATTCATTCATCCTGCGCCAAATTGCCCCCCCCCCCCCCGCTCAACGGCTGCAGAGCGACACGGGATCAAACACGCTTCCTGGCCCAGTTCATCACAGCTTCCCACGCGTTTTTGTGCCGAAAGCCTTAAAAAATGCAGAGTTTGTTTTTGTCAGACATGATGCCCATCACCCAAACTTGCGGCCGCCGCACGATGGACCGTTTAGGGTGCTGGAAACAGGAGAGAAGCATTTTTTTGCTAGATTTGGGAGACAGAAAGGAGGTAATTGGTATTAACAGACTCAAACCCGCTTTTGTTTTGGCGGATGAAGCTGTGCAGCCGGCGAGGGCCCCCCGTCGCAGCAGACCCCCTAGAAGGCATTCTCCAGAACACCCACAGAGATTGACTAACAGTTCTAATCCACAGGCAACAGTCCCACAGCAGACTGCAGAAGCAGTAAAGCCGGCTTACAGCAAATACGGCAGAAGACTTAGGCCTAGGCAACGGGTGGATTGATATGTAGTAATGTTATTATGTCATGCATCTCTAGTTATGATTGTTCCATTTTAGACGTTTGGGGGGGGTCATGTGGGCAACATATGTTGGTTACATATGCTCCACAAATATATTGCTGTGTGTTGATTGTATTGTGTGCTGCACGTCTCAAGGAACAAAAGGACTGAGCCTCCAAGAGAGCCTCTGGGAAGTAACGGGAGAGTGCGAGGTTTGACCTTTGTTTCAGGGAGATGACCTGGAGAGATTTCCAGACCACCGGAGACTAAGGGACAATGGTGTGAAGATCAGAAGAGTTACATTGTGACTGGGATTAAGTACCATGTGACTGTATGTTTGATTAAACACCATGTGACTGCAGTTTTGATGTCCGGGGTATAAAGGACAGATGTGAGATAATTCATCCTCTTTTTCTGCTTTGAAATTGTTGGAGTATGTGTTTGTGAATAAAGCTGAACCTGAGGAATAACTCAGTCTCATCCTTCCGCACGTCCTCCACACGTCATCCATTTTGCATTTGTGAACACAAACATTCCTTGCAGCTGCACGATCCTGTGCTTGCATGGAGCCCGTTGATTGCTGGGCTTCCATTTGAACTGAACTTCTTTGAGGAAGGCCTGTTGTGTTTCTGACTATTCCTACCTCTCTAACTGTCTTTAGAGCTTCCGCATACGAGATTTTCTTAGTTATTCTGATTTCCTGGACTTGACTAGCTTCCCTCTGCACAACACATCCTCCATATGCAGCACTGTGCTCACCGCCGCAGTTGCAACACTTTACTTTGGCGTCCTTGTCACATTTACCATATTCGTTTTCCCCTCCACATCTAGCACATCTTAGCTTTCCCCTAGATTGCTGAGCAGTGTGACCCATCCTTTGACATTTGTAGCACCTGAGTGGCTTTGGGACGTATTCTCTGACACTGAAGTACATGTATCCTATTAGGACTGATTTAGGGAGTGTTTCCTCAAACTGAATCATGACAGACTGTGTGTCCTTCAGCAAACCTTCTTTTTTACTCTGTAGCCTTTTCACATCCTTCACCTTTCCTCCTTGGATCTCGTTTTTCACTTCTTTCATAGATGTGCACAAAGGGACACCTGATATAACTCCCCTCAAGTTAGCTGTTGCTCCAGGGACATGCACCTTCATTTGTTCTCCGTTTAGACATGTCATTGTCAGTATTTTCTGTTGCTGTTGTTTACTTGTGGCATGAATTAACAGCCTGTTATTCTCCAAGAGCTTTGCAAACTTAACTCTCCAATTTCTTTCTCAATTGCTTTTGTTAGCTTAACCGGGTGATAGTGCCTCCCACCGTGATTGAACTCAATGACAACCTTGCAGTCATTCCCTACATCCTCAAACTGCCATCCATTTTGGCCAGTTCATGTTTTCTTCGTATTGTTACTTCCTCCCACATCACTTTCATCTGACCCGCTTCTAGGTCTTGGTGCCTCCCTAGCTGCTCTTTTCCGGCCACCAGGCCTGGATAGTGTCTAGACCACCTCATCTTTATCATACCCATCAGAGCTAGATGCCATAATGTTACAGACAGTGTACAGTTTTTGCTATCCGCCACAAACAAATCAATTCTACCGCTAGCCGAACACAGACGTAAATGCGGTCCCAATCTTCTTCTACTCTTCGACGCCTTCCAGTCCTCCCGGTAGTCTTGTGTGTGAAGAAAATCAGGAGAAGTGTCCTACTCCCAGCAGTTCTCCTCACTCTATTGCTTTCCATTTATGTAGCGTCTGGTTGGTCTATATGACATCATAAAGACATTGAGGCAGGCATCATAGGACACTACATTTTCTTCTTCTTCTCTCAGTTACTGGCGGATAGCAAACAACTGAAAAGTGCATAGCGCCACCTACTGTACGAGAGTGTGTAACATTATGTAATCTGAGCCCGACCCCTAAATTCTATGACTTAATCCTGTGTTATTTAAAAAAGAGAAAAGAGCCTTTCTCGTGATTCTTATTGCCTCTCCATCTCCATCTGTTCCCAGATCCCAGTTAATCCCAGTTAAATCCTATTCCCTACCGGCCTCTCGAACTTCATTTTCCATTATCTGTCTTTCATTTCCATATTTGTGACAGTGTAATAAGATGTGCTCGACATTTTCTTTTACTCCACAATCTCTACATTTGTCACTTTCGCTTTTCACCATGGTGAATAAAGTGCCATTTAAACGTGTGTGATCCAGTCTGAGTTTTACCATAATAATGTCTTCCCTCCTTTTGGTTGTTATGAAATTCTTTATTGCAATGGATTTTTGTATTTTGTAATACAATCTACCTTTATGATCTTCATCCCATCTTTTTTGCCATAGGTCAGTTCCTTTTTTCTTAATTACTGCTTTCCCTTCACCTTTTCCAAGAGACAATGGTATAGTTATCGCTTTTCCAAGAGCGCTTTTTGCTAATTTGTCTGCACAGTCATTCCCTTTCAACCCTTCATGTGTAGGAACCCAACAAAACTGAACTTCTCCACCACCCCTGTGTACCCTAAATAAACTGTGATATAGCTCAATCACCAAGTCTTCCCTTGTAGATTTTAGTGTCTGTATGGTTTTTAGCGCTGCAAGTGAGTTTGTGCACACCACCACCCGGTCCGGTCTGACCTTCTCCACCCACTGCAAAGCAATAATTATTGCCACCATCTCTGCTGTAAACACGGATGTATTGTTGGAGTCTTTTTGAGATGGTCACTTTAACTCCTGCCCCAAGTGGAGGAGTTTAAGTATCTCAGGGTCTTATACACGAGTGATGGGAGAATGGAGCGAGAGATTGACAGACGGATCTGAGCAGCATCTGCAGTGATGCAGATGTTGTACTGGTCTGTTGTGGTGAAGAGGAAGCTAAGCTCTCAGGCAAAGCTGTTGATTTACCAGTCAATCTACGCTCCTACCGGTCAGGTGCATGGAAAAATCCTGGATGTATGGGATGGGGTAACGGTCATGTTCGGTGACATTGTTCAAGCAACATAAATCACCACACAGCTGCCACGAACTATTGGACTTGGGCACCACGTGCAGCGGGGATGCCCAAGGGCTGTTGGAGAGCCTAACGATCCCTAGGCATTCTAAGTTAGCGAACTTCTCGTGTGCAATGGCTAGCTTAGCTGCGTCAAGGTGGCACGGATGTGCAAAAACTGGCGGGCCCTTCGTGGTGATAAAGTGCTCGGCCCCATGCTTGGTTACAGTCGCGGAAAAGGTGCGCACCATGAGTGCGGGAAACTCGGCAAGCAAACACTGGTACTTATCCCCCGGAGCTAAAACATTTGCATGTGGTAGTGGCCCAACTCCCCGAGCTATGCAGGGCAATAAGGAAAAGAAAACAGCATCCACTAAATGTTGGTTAGCAATATCAACAAGGAGACCATAAGCACACAGAAAATCAGCACCTAAAATAGGGACCGGACATGCAGCTACCACAAAGTTCCACTCATAATTGCGTCCATGCAAACATACAGTCACCAACCTTTCACCAAACGTCCTGATGGGAGATCCGTTTGCAGCTGTTAACAACAGACCGTAGCCTTGTGCCAGCCTGTCCGCACTGGCTGGCAAAATGAGGCTCTTCTGGAAGCCAGAGTCCACCAAGAACTGTCTCCCAGAACGTGTGTCCTTGATGAAAAACAGCTTCTCCCTGTCGCCAGTGGCTGTAGCTGCTACTGACCACTGGCTGGCCCGTTTCCCAACTTCTTGAAGTGACACAGCGGCAGTCAATGTTGCTCCTCAGCGCCAAAACACGGGTGATAAAAAACACGCCCTCCCATTCCTGCATCTCCATGTCGTCATCCCAGCCACCACTAGCAGCTCCTCGACCTCGTTGGACTCCTCCCGAGATCCTGGTCCCACTGCCAGGACACTGAAATTCCTGTTTGCCAGGATGATGCAGTCTGCTTCATCTGCCAGCATTCAGTAATCCTTGGCCACCAGCAGCAGTGAGTTTGCTAAGATCGCTTGCGCCGATGCCAGGAGCTTCTTGAGGAAGAGGTGGGCGAAGAGCAAAGACCTGTCATCCGTGCCCATCAGCGCAAGCATGCTCTCCATCAACTCCACAGCCGATCTGTCCCCCAACTCGGTGTGGGAAAGAAGTTTTTCTGTCCTCTCTCTGTCGGAAAGGGTGTAATATCGCAGCAGCAGCTGCTTGAGGGTGTCATATTTTCCTTGGGCTGGAGGAGCTCGGAGTAGGTGCATTGCGCGCTGAGTGGAGCGTGAGTCCAGCGAAGCCACCACATGATGGTACTTCGTGTCATCTGTCGAGACTCCGCGGAGGGCGAACTGGGCTTCCATGTGGATAAACCAAGCGATCGGTTCGTGGAACCAAAAGTCCGGGAGTTTGACTGCAACGGCGCATGCAGTGGGGGGAGACTCCAGCAGGAGTGTCTCCATGGAGGTGCTCGGTCCGTTTTCCATTTTCACGTCTCTAGGTCACCAGTGTGGAGGATGAAGCAGATGAGACATGAGCAGCTAAAGACACATGCTTTATTTCCTCCAACAAGCAGATCAGACTGACCTGGGTGCCTGAGCGAATCTCTTTATTCCAGCTTTATTCCTGCCCTTGGCACCCGAAGTACACACATTAACATATACGACAATAGTGCATCACTCAACACAATACTTTTGTGCCCAGCATACCCAAGGTGTGAACAGCATCTTCCACCCCACACAATAGGTTCATGCCTGGCATACCGGGAGCGAAGGAGCATCTTCATTTGGTTTATTACCCCCATCGCTCTGGCGCCCGTCCTTGGTTCCTCTCCCTTCTTCTCCTCATTTCCATCCCTCACCTCCTTCCCCCAATTCCCCAAAGTCCTGGGTGGAGTGCGATCTCCTGTTGTGTCACCACAATATGAAGAATTAGAGACACTGAGGTTTAAATAAAACTCAAGCTTACTTAAGATCTTTCCATAGACATTTACCTACCTCAGAGAACAGTATAATGGTGGTCTATTGTTTCAATTGGAGTGTGCCAATTTCAAATCTGAATTGGCTGTAGACAATCAGTTTGCCATGGTGATCCTGTTCTGTAGGATAGAAATTACAGAATCTGAATACTGGACTTTTCCTGGCATACGTAAGCAATATTACATCAGAGGGAGTACTGTATCAAAGAATATAGTAACTGCATATGTGATACTTTAATGCCCTAGTGCCTACTAAAACACGGAACAAACGGTACAGTATGGAACGCTCTGCCAGTGTCCCATACAGAACATGTTCCGTCAGCGTGTTGTACGTGACATCTTCCATACATGGGACGGGATGTCAACTGAGCCAGCCTGCTGTCTGTCCTACTAGCTAGCGGTGCCAAGTGTGCTACAAACATGTACATGCAACGTTAGATACGGAACCTTCCTTACGGAACGCTAGCCTTGAGATTCTGCTATCACCGGAGTAAAAGTATCAACATTGGAGAGTAAACTAGTTTGAAAATGAGACTGACACTCACTTGGAGACAGAAGTACCAAGAGCTCTGCAGATGAATTGGAGTGTCTGAGTTTTTTATCCACTGACTCCTGCCACGGACATGGTAACAAGGCTAGCAGACTAGTAGTGTAAACAACCCATCATCCAGGTGAAATTTTGGAGGCAGGGACAATTTTCTCAGGTGAGACTCCCTTCGGATAATGTAAACCTAAGCATGCCTGTGTTTTGGGAATTTCCAAAGCAGGTTGAACACAGATGCAGCACGATGGTGCAGTGGTTAGCACAGTGGCAGCACAGCAAGAAGGTCATGGGATCGATTCCACCTTTGACCATCATGGGTTTGATCCCACCCCCAGACCATCGATGACCCTTCTGTGTGGAGTTTGCATGTTCTCCCCGTGTCTGCGTGGATTTACTCCGGGGACTCCGGTTTCCTCCCACATGCCAAAAACACGCAAGTTAGGTTAATTGGCATCAAAACTGGGGATTCTAAATTGTCCTTAGGTATGGATGTGAGAGTGAATGGTTGTCTGTCTCTCTGTGTTGGCCCTGCGATGGACTGGCGATCTGTCCAGGGTGTACCCTGCCTCTCGCCCAAAGATGCTGGGATAGGCTCCAGCCCCCCCGCGACCTGAAAGGATTAAGCGGTAGAAGATGGATGGATGGATGGATGGAGATGGATGAAATCAGTGAGACAGGAGTTGACTTATGTCATGCAAAGAACTGAACTTTATTGGGACTGGCACAGAATAAATACAGCAGCCACAACCCACCTGACATCATCCCACAGGGCAGCTACGGCAAGCCCCAAGGGCCAAACTCACATACAACAGTAATGTGTTTTTCGAAGTCTCACCAGGATAAAGAAATAATCAAAAAAATGACCATATACAGCAAAGGCATTGGTGGAGCTGATTCATTTATCAGGTCAATCTGTCAAAAGTGTCAAGTGTGTCTGGGATAAAATGGTACTGAAAATGTTAAAAAAAAGGCACCAACAAACAAACAAAAACCAGGTTAATGGCTCAAATAGTTTTGTATAAAATGCTAACAAAGCCAAATGCTAAAAGATGTTAGCATGAGCACAAAAATACCAGTTATGGTGTCTTTTTTCCCCACATATCGCACCTTTGGGCTAAGGCTTGCTAACATGATATAAAGTTGTCATTTTTTTGGAGTAGCCTCTGTAATGGAAAAACTTTTATCTCTAATTTTTGCCTGGTGCTTTGATTGAACCTTTACAACATAATTGGTAGTTATTTCTCATTTAAAAAAAAACTATAATAAGAGAACTATGAATGATGACACAAGGAATAATTTCATATTGGGGAAAAAAAAGCTTGCTCATAATTTTATACCAAACAATTCTTATTTGATATGTCATTTGTAAGAGTGTGCATCTATTGAAGATACAGAAGGACTAAAGCAGTAAAATGTTACATCCAAGTGGCAAGATGTAAAACTGAAATTAAAGTAAAACTCATTACAAAATGAAATATCAGCATTATAGAAACATAAGGACTATAATTTTAGTATTAAAGTATCAAGTAACTTTGAATTCTTATTTGAAAGACAGGATTTACTTTGTTATATAGCCAATGAGATCAGTGTCATGTTGACATAGAATATTTGGTGCCTCTTCCCTTCTTGACATCATCATAACTAAAAATCATAAAAGCGATCTCTTCAGTTTCACTGATCTCCCCTCTCTCCCTCAGACAAGCAAACCTGCCATCCCCAATGTAAACCAGGTCTGAGTAACCACTGGGTCCCTGGTTAATGATCCAGGGTTTGCACCACTTATTTTTCTCAGTTGAGGATTTGTTCAGATACACACCCAAATTCATCCTTTTATCCTTAGCAGTTGGATGGGCAAAGAGCAGCCACTGAGGGTCCTGACTTTGGTCTAACCCTGGATTTGCTCCCTCATTTTGAGGTGGAAAAGAAACCACACTTCCCTGACAACCATGAGAGGTTTCTGGAAGCGCCTGACATTTGGAAATGATAAAATCTTCACCATTATTCTCACTGAGTGTTTCCACCCTATAGCATCCTTGATTTCGAGCATTGCAGTAGATAAGCCTGTGGCCTCTGTCATCACAAATCTCTGTCATTTGACATTCATTTGATTTGTTTTTAAGCAGGTGGCCAAATTTCCAGGCATCACCCTTGTCATCACTGTAAAGGCTGAGTGCATATGAATCAGTGCAGCACTTGAAATGAACATAAGCATATGCTGGAACAATCAGTCTACCACTGTCTGACTGAAGGCCATGGCCTGGCCCAACACCAAATGTGCTCCACTTCTTAATTTCAGGCAGTGAGTCGGTCAAATCGGTCACTTCACTCCAGCTTTGACCAATGTCAGTGCTTGTGATGTAGCAGAGACGAGTCTTATTGATCTCATGTTTGATCTGCCACTGCTCTGACACAGTGCCCTCAACACAGATGAAGAAGAGGAAGAGTTTTTTGTTGGTTGTGTCATACAGTGAGCAGGGGTTCATGGGACGATGTCCATCAAGATGAGCCTCCTTCACCTCTATGAACTCTGACCAATGAAAGATATCATTCATGTATCAATAAGGTTGAAGAGATTGTCTTCAAAACATACCAACAAGTGTTTGAGAGATGTACCTTAACTGTCTCTTTATTGCTTTCGTCATTCTCCACCACTCCTTTTTTCATGACCAGTGCCACGGTGCTTACATCATTTGAAGACATTCGTTTCTCAGCAAAGGCGAGAAAGATTTTTTTCTCTTTGTCATATAATAGAGCAGGAATCCTGTAGACTTGGGATGGAAAGAGTGCTGTTGTGTCCTTCTCCAGGTCATGATTCGTAATTCTTGATTGCTTGTTACCCATGGTCCTCTGTGAGTGAAATGTTCAGACAGTCAGAAAATATCAATTCTCAATAGATGGCTGGAGACAGTAGACAAAGGTAGCTTAATAATTTGTCTGAACTTCCTGTAGATTTCTGTAAAACCTTTCTCTGGTTCCTGGTCTCTTTCCTTGAGGGGCTTTCCCCATGTCTAGTTTGTTGTGACTCATTGCTTCAACTCTCTGAAAGACTGATTATGCTTGTTATCCATTCATTCATCTGAGCAACTCTATATCTACCCAGGCTTTTTATCTTGGCCTCGCCCACCATTCAGTCAAAGTACTGTATGTAAACATTACTTTAGTTTTTCCTTGTTTTCCTGCTCGCGCTAAGATGGATTACTTTCTTCTTTTGTGCACCAGATCAGTGTACCTGCTCTCCTCCCTGGTTCAGTTTGTATTTTTTTCTTTATTTTTTTTTACCTCTCCTGTCCAGCAGTTTGGCAAGCAGAAAAGAGACCTGCTTTCCTTACTGTGCCAAAAGGAGCTCTGCTCCTATTTGATATGTGCTGTATATAAATAGCATTTATAGTGAAGGTATGACACCGTCTGATGACATCAGTTCCAGGCTGAAGGCCACATTTGCTCTAAGAAGCAACTATTTGTGGCATCTTTGGATGTATTAAGCAAACTATAAATGCCAGATTCCCCCTGCAAGAATATTCATTTTTTTAAGTTGAGAGAAGGAGCAAGTCATAAATTAATAAGAAACCTGTGTAATTTCCGCATTGTAGCACACACAGAGCTACCAGGGGACTGGCCTCCCACTGTAGCTTTCACTACTTACAGTAGCTGTGTGGCCTAGGGTCAGATAAACGGAGATAGGTGCCGCCCCTATACACCACATGGTGTCCCACATGCTGTGGAAGGGAATTAACTAAGAAGAAGCCAAGTTTTACTGTCATTCAGTCCATACAGCCAGTCATATACAGTCGAACGAAATTATGTTTCTCCTATCTACAATGTTAATCACATCTACAGTAGAATCAGAGGGCCCGCTGCCATGCAAGGCGCCGCCATAAACAACTTTTTCCTTCCCCCATTTGATTACACTGAGTACAAAGCTAGAAGGTGGGAAGAACCGTTTTTATATGGTCTTTGGTATGACCCGGCCGGGGCTTGAACCCACGACCTGCCAGTTGTGGGGCGGATGCTCTATCAACTAGTAACTAACTTATCTTAATTGCGGGCAATAAAAAAATCTGACTTACTGACAGCTGGTTTGAATATTGATAAGAAATCTTCACTCATAATGTTTAGAAAAGAATTACAAGTAACAAAAAAAATGCAAATAATTTGCCATTGTTGTGCATAAAATGGTAAATGATAAATGGCATTCACTTATATAGCGCTTTTATTTTCATCTCTTGATGACCAAAGCGCTTTACAGATCCTGCTATCCACCCATTCACACACACATTCACACACTGATGGCGGCATAGAACGTGCATTGAGTTCTGTAGGGATCTATGTACCCATGCACAACAATGGCAAATTATTTATTTATTTATTTTTAATTTTGTGTACTTTTCTGATCCCCAGAGGGGAAATTCAGGGCATTCACCTAGATAGATGAAGCAACCAAAGTATGGTGCCACCCCTTGACCATTCACACACCCATTCACACCTAGGGTCACTTTAGAGTCTCCAGTTAACCTAACTTGTATGTTTTTGGCCTGTGGGAGGAAACCGGAGTACCCAGGGTACATCCACGCAGACATCAGGTTCAGGTTCAGGTTCAGGTTACTTTATTTGTACCCGTAGGTAGATTTGTTTTGCAGTCAGGTGCCATCCATATTTACAAACCATAATTACATTCATCATGAACACAAACACAGGCACACATGAGGCTGACTATAAACATGATAAAAGTACTCAAGACTCCATCAATCAGGACATAAGACAAAGATATAAGAGAAAAAACAAAGATATAAGAGAGAACGGTCATATTAAAAAGTTAAAGACTAGTCAAAGAGGTTAAAAACTCAAAAGTCTAAAACCCAATAAAAGATTTAGAACCCAAGTGACATCCTACAAAAATAAGTAAATATAAAATGAAGTTAATACATAGGTAACTAAATTATGTGCAATATATTGTTACAACTTGTTCAACTCTTTGACAGCAGCAGGGACAACGCTGTTTTTGTAGCGCTGGGTTTTACTTTTTGGGACAGCAAACCTCCATCTGGAGGGAAGAAGCTGAAAGTGGCAGTGCAAAGGGTGGGAGTCATCATTTAAAATGGAGGTAGCCATCCTCTGTACTTGTCTGGTGTACAGGGATGTCAGGTTCAGCTGTGACTCCCCAAGCAAACGACTGGACCATCTAACTACCTGATCCAAGGATTTCCTCTGTTTCAGTTTTATCTGACCAAACCATGACACTAAAGAAAAGGATTAAACAGATTCAATAAAAGCCCGATAAAACATTGTCATTATGGTTCAGTCAATTTGGAAGCGTGCAAGTTTCCTTAAACAATGCAAATGTTGCTGACCCATTTTGCACACCCTTTCACAGTTCTCTTCAAAGTTTAAATTACGATCAATAATTGTCCCAAGATATTTGTAGGATTGTACATATTCAGTGGTCTGGCCTTTTAGTACAGTGACTTCGTGCCTGGGAGTTTTCCTCCTAAAGTCAATAATCATATCTTTAGTTTTTGTCGTATTCAGCTGCAGGTAGGAATCCTCACACCAGTGAACAAAATCATCAACTACTGGGCCGTGGCCACTCTCACCATCCTGGAGGAGACTGACAACAACTGAGTCATCAGCATACTTTATAATGTGTCTGTTGTCATGTCTGCTCCGACACATGTTTGTGTACAGGATGAAGAGTAGTGGTGACAACACACACCCCTGCAGAGAGCCAGTAGAAGAACACTTTTGGTCAGACAATGTACCATTGACCCTTACTCTCTGTGTCCTGTTGGTTAAAAAATCCAGAATCCAACCCATCAGATTAATACTCAAATCAAATTGTTGCAGGAGCCTTTCAACTAAAATATGAGGTTGGAAGGCGGAAGAAAAGTCCACAAATAAAAGCCTGGTGTGTGTCCCATTAAAATCCAGATGTTCAAAAAGCATGTTAAACAGCGTGACAGTGGCATCCTCCACTCCTCTGTGAGGCCTATCGGCAAACTGCAGAGAATCCAATGCATGCTCAGTCTGCTTTAGGACCTCAAATCTGACCAGTTTTTCAAAAATTTTCATTAAAATTGAAGTCAAAGCAACTGGTCTAAAATCATTTACCGTTTTAGGACAGCTGGATTTTGGAACAGGGACAACCACGGCATCTTTTCAGATCTTAGGCACATGTTGTGTCTGTAAGGACTTATTGAAAATATAGTGAAATACAGGACTCAGTTCATGTGCACAGGACTTTACCCAGCGCCCACATATATTATCAGGGCCCTGACGTTTGTTCACTTTTACAGCACAGAATGCCCTTTTAATATCCTGCACCTCAATATTAAAGTGCTGATTGTCTTTGAGTTTCTGTTTCAAATCTTGGGTTTCTGTGCTAAAATCAAAGGAATCAAAACAACCATAAAAACAATTAAGAGCATTAGCCAGCTCTGTGTCTGAATTAAAATCATCTAAAAACACATGATTACTGCGCTCTGTGCTCAGAAGGCCTGCAATAATTTTCATACTGGCCCAGGCTGAACCAAGCTTCTTTGTTGCCATCTTGCTTTCCAATTTAAATTTATAATTCTGTTTTGCTCTTAAAATTTCGGCCTTCAGCCCTTTTGTGGCAACCTGTAGCTCCGAAACATCCCCCTGTTTAAAGGCAAGTGCTTTCCTCTGTAAGCAGGATTTAACTGATTTTGTAACCCATCGCTTCTTGTTGGGATATATTTTGACACATTTACGTGGAACGATCATATCTCTACAGAAAGCCATGTATGAGCATGTGACGTCCACCAAAGAGTCCAAATCTTCTCCGCAGGCCAGTGTGTGTTACGACCCGAGCGCTGGGTTCTGTCCATGCTCGGGCTACGCACAGCTCACTGCCGGAATACAACCCACAGCTGTGGGTTGTATTCTGGCCTTACCGGGCTCTTATTGTGAAGGCGCTTGGTGGGGCTTCCGCCTGTCAAGGTTTGTCAGCTGTCTGTCATTACTGCTCGTTAGTGTTCGCCTTTATAAGGCGGGCACTGACGGCAGTTAGATCGCAGGAGTATCGTCAGACATCCGGACAAACAATCCTCATGAGGCCTCGTTAGACCTTCATGTCAGGTTCGTGTTCTTTCTTCTCTTGTCATAGTTTAGCTCATAGTGGCTGGGGTTAGCCCTATGAGCCCTTGTATTGCTTAGTGTGTGTTTTTGCCCTTAGCGGCTCATAGCCTTGTGTCTTGTCTTGTTTTATTAATAAATTACCATCATTGCAAAACTCACCGGTGGACTCTTGGCGTCTTATGGTGATCCGCAAGGGTCACCGCATGACAGTATACTCCTGCCAGACGTCTCAACGGAGACGCCACACCGAGACGCCTTTTTCACCGTGAGTTTTCGCTTTTTGGACGTTTGTTCTTTTTCTGTCTGGGTACGGTGTGCTGGAGGAATGCCGTCGCGGAGGGGCCGCGCTCGGAGTCCGAGCCACAAGCTGGCAGACGTCCTAGAATACGTGGATGAAACACTCATCTCTGCTTCCCTTCTCGACTACGACAGCGAGGTACGCTGGTACCTGGACTGCGTTGAGGATGTGCTTAATCATCTTTCTCCCCGCTACGCTGACCACCCTGAAGTCGGCGCGAGGAGGACTGACATCGCCGCACAGCGCAAGATACTCCGTATGTTGGAGGAGGACTACGGCAGGAAGCAGCGGAGGAGGCATCCTCGCTCCCCGTGCTGGGGTCCTGCTCCTGCCCTTGACCCGGTCCAGGAGTTTGCACCATCTGGGGGCCGACGACGACGTCGGCGCCGCGGCCCAGGCAATCCTCAGCAGAGTCCCCAGCTGGACCTGCTGCCGGCGAAGCCCGTCAGCGAACCTCTGAGAGCGGCTCCACCTCGTCCTTCCAGGGGGCCCTCTGTCGCCATCCAGCGGGGAGAAGGAGGAACAACGTCCCCTACAGCAGGAACCATTTCTTCTCTGGGAGAAAGGCAAGTGCATGTTAATTTATTACATCATGATTGTAACCTTCCTTGTCTAACTCCTGGGGGCGGAGTTTGGGGTTCGCAGCCCCCCGAGCTCCCTCCAACTGCTGTAAAGATAATGATTAAACCTGCTGCTCTGTGTCCCCCCGTTGAGCGGTCCGCGATGCCAGGCCAACGTCGTCAGATGAAGAGGGGGCCTGCAGTGCTGGAAAGTCTGGATCCAGCCCTGCAGCCACGTCGTGGACGGAGGAGAAGAGCGGACTGCGGCCCGGAGCCTGACCCGACGATGAAGCGTCCCCGGGTCTCCTCGCCGGAGCGGTCCGAACCAGTGGGTCGAGTGTCCTCTGCCCCCACGCCTTACGGGTCATCGGCGTGGACAGCAGCGGGAGCCTGAGGTTCCTCCCGGCTGCAGACGACATCTTGCCAGCTGTGGAGCCCGACGCAGCTGAGTTGGAGCCTGCTGACGAGAGTTGCCGCCCTGAACCTGGATCGTCGAAGTCCTGGGTGGCAACAGAACCCGAGTGCAGGCAAGTGCTCCCTCTAGTGTCTCTGTCCCCTGTTTTGGAGCATTTTTGCCTACCTCTCGGGGAGGCGAGTGAGGAGCAGCCGCCTGCTGCGCCCAAGCTCGTCTCGCTGGGTTCTGTTGCTACCGGTGATTCTGATCCCGGTTTTCTTGTTGTTTGTGAGCCTCGCTGCAGTGTCGCTGGCATGTAACCAGTCGGAGTCACTGGGTTGGAGGTCCCAGGTTCGGGGGTGGAGATCGTCAGTGGAGCTGCACCGACCCAGTCGGGGTCCGTCGCGGAAGCTGCTTTGGCCCAATCGGGGTCCGACGTGGGTGCGCCAGAGGCCCAATCGGGGTCCACTGCAGGTGCGGTTCTGGCCCAATCGGGGTCCGACGTGGGTACGCCAGAGGCCCAATCAGGGTCCACCGCAGGTGTGGTTCTGGCACAATCGGGGTCCGACGTGGGTGCGCCAGAGGCTCAATCGGGGTCCGCCGCAGGTGCGGTTCTGGCCCAATCGGGGTCCGACGTGGGTGCAGCTGGGACCCAATAGGGGTCCAGCGGAGGTGCAGCGCCGGTGTGGTCCGCGGACGGGGGAGGAGCTGCAGACCTTTCGCCGTCGGACGGGTTACGGGCTCGTCCTTGCCTTCTTTCCCCTTTACTGAGTCACTGCCCCTGCGCATCATCGCCGGGGGCCGTGGGGGTTCCTGTTTGCTCGCCCGGGCTCTCCTGAGTTTTGTCCCCATCAGGGAGGCCGCCGCGGGCTGTTTTTCCCCGGGACTGGTGGCTGAGGGACACACGCTGGCCGCCTGAGGGACTGCTTTGCCAGTTCGGCGCCCCGGGTCGGCCACCCAACGTGTTATGTGTTTCGTTGGGTGACCTGGTTCAGCCACCAGAGGAGTGGACGTGCTGGGCGTTGGACTGTGGTGAACCGCCTGGTCATGTTCCGCCTCCTATGACCACCCGCCGGCCGTTGGACGCGGGGAGACCACCTGAACTGTTCCTATGGCGCCTGGTCTCCACCGGTCGGCATAAACTGTCGGGGGGGGTAGTGGTCATTTTCTGGTGATGATCTGTCCCAGTGATTGTTCTGTGTTTTTTTTTCCCCTTGCTATCCTGTGTGCTTTGTGTTATGGTCATTTGGGTGTCTGCGGGTATTTGTTATGTCTTGCAGTTGCCCTAGTTTGTTTTGTGTGTAGTTAGGCATGAGCCAGTAATTGCTCTGTTTTTCTGTATTTGGTTATTTGAAAATTCACGTGAGAATTCACACAGGCGGGAAGCCATTTTCTTGTGTAACGTGGGGGCAAAGATTTATTTTTCTCTTGCTGTCCTGTGCTGTCTCTGTAACTGTTATTTGGGGATCCTTGGCAATTTGTGTTATGTCCTACTGTTGCCTTATTTTCCTCCATGTGTATTTTATCTGATTTGAATGTTCGGTATTTTGTCATTGTCCTGCATTTAGTTTTTCTAACCCAGTAATTCTGTTTTTTTGTTTTCTCCATGTTATCCTGTGCAATTTTTTGTGATCGTTAGTTGAACATTTGATTTAATCTGAGTAGTTGGTATTCTTGTCATTGTCCTGTATTTAGTTGTTCTTGCCGGGTTTTGATTGTTTCTGGGTCTGGTCTCTCTCCCTCCGCACCTACCCCCAGCCACCCACCCTGGGGGGGGGGGGGGGGCAGGGTGGTCCGTGGGCGTTCTGAGCCCGCCCTTGGAGGGAGGGTACTGTTACAACCCGAACGCTGGGTTCTGTCCGCGCTCGGGCTACGCACAGCTCGCTGCCGGCCTTGACAGCTGTGGGTTGTATTCTGGCCTCACCGGGCTCTTATTGTGAAGGCGCTCGGTGGGGCTTCCGCCTGTCAAGGTTGGTCAGCTGTCTGTCATTACTGCTCGTTAGTGTTCACCTTTATAAGGCGGGCACTGACGGCAGTTAGATCGCAGGAGTAACGTCAGACATTGTCAAACAATCCTCGTGAGGCCTCGTTAGACCTTCATGTCAGGTTCGTGTTCTTTCTTGTCTTGTCATAGTTTAGCTCGTAGTGGCTGGGGTTAGCCCTATGAGCCCTTGTATCGCTTAGTGTGTTTTTTTGCCCTTAGCGGCTCATAGCCTTGTGTCTTGTCTTGTTTTATTAATAAATTACCATCATTGCAAAACTCACCGGTGGACTCTTGGCGTCTTATGGTGATCCGCGAGGGTCACCGCATGACAGTGTGAACACCTCCCAGTCCATACAGTTAAAGCATTCCTGGAGGCAGTGCACTGAATCCTCTGTCCACACGTCTATGTCTCTGGTCTTCACCTTGTCTCTTCTGAGAGCAGTTTTATATGTGGGCAGCAAATATACACAGTTGTGATCTGAGGATCCTAAAAGAGGAAGGGGAAGTGATTTATAGGCCCTCTCTATGGAGCTGTAGCACAGGTCCAATGTCTTTTTTCGCCTGGTTGGGCAGGAGACATACTGATAAAAGTTTTTAAGTGTCTTCTTTAAAGAAACATGGTTAAAATCCCCAAGAATAAAGTTTGGAGCCTCTGGGAAAATCGACTGCAACCGCTGTACCACATCAAAGACGGTGCTGGAGGCGGAGTCAGCGTCTGCCCTCGGGTGAATGTACACAGTCGTTATGAAAAGTTGGGGGAACTCGTGGGGCAGATAAAAGGGGCGTAGTGACACGGACAGAAGCTCCACATCTGGTGTACAGATGCGCTCTCTGACCGTGACAGATGTACATTACTGTTTATTAATATATAAACATACGCCGCCCCCCCGACGTTTCCCCGTTACCTCTTCCTGCCGAGCCGAGCAAAGTGGGGCTCCAAAGCCGTCAATACACAAGTCCGCATCCCGGTCATGCGCTGTAAGCCACGTCTCCGTGTAAGCCATGATACAGCAGTTCTTGAAGTCCTTCTGATATCGTACATTCCCTTGAATTTCATCCACTTTATTTCTCAGGGATTGTACGTTCCCCATAATAATGGAAGGAAGAGGAATGCAGTTAAACTGACGCCTCCTCGGGCTTAATTTTACGCCTCCACGCTTTCCACGTTTCCTCCTCTTGTCTCTCTTTTCATCGCTGTGTCCATGAAAATCTCTTAAAATAAAGTCCGGCAGTAGCGGCACGGACTCAAACACAGATGCTGCATTTCCCATGTTTAAATGCAGTAACATTTCTCTGGAATACTGCATTCTTCCCGGCATGATCGCGCTTACCTCCAAGATAAAGAGCTGATAGGAAAAAAGCGACAGTGCAAACACAAGGAGGAAATCCATACTGATGGAACCAGGGAGCTTTTCGTTATATAGTCCACAAATATTCAAGGACAAAAATGGCACAGAGAATTACGTTTAAACACATTAAAGTGCGTAAAAACAAAGACACAGACGTCGAACTTTTTTCACCCGCTGCCGGTTGCTGCGTGCACATGCGCCCAATAACATGGGGGCATACGCATAAGACATGGGGAAAACATGCAAGCTCCACACAGAAGGGTCACTGACGGTCAGGGGGTGGGATCGATTCTGACCTTCTTACTGTGCTGCCACTTTGCTAACCACTGCACCACCAAGGTGCCCAATGTTTTGAAACAATTAAGAAATAAAATTAGAAAATTTCTCACAGAAACCTGGATGTTCCAGGGAACGCTGGTTGAAAAACACTGATCTAAACTAAGTGACTTATTTGGGATAGTATTTCTAAGGTTGTTGGGCCAACCAGAATGACTTCAGTCTTATCTGAATTTAATAGTAAGAAATTACAAGTCATCCAAGCTCTAATTTCCTGAAGACATGCCTCTAGTTTAGTTAATCGACTACTGTCATCTGGCTTCATTGATAAATATACTGTAATTGTGTGTCTTCTTATTATTATTCCAGCTGCTCCTTTAGGGGTCTCCACAGTGGATCATCTGCCTCCATCTCACCCTCTCTCTTGCATCTTCGTCTATCCCAACATCTTCCTCTGTAACACCAACCCTCTCTATGTCCTCCTTCACTACATCCATGAATCTTCTGTGTGGTCTTCCTCTTTTCCTCTTGCCCGGCAGCTCCATCTTCAACATCCTTTGTCCAGTATATCCACTATCCTTCCTTTGCACATGTGCAAACCATCTCAGCCTTGACTTCTTTTTGACTCTAAATCACTCAACCTGAGCTGTCCTTCTGATACAGTGATCCCTCGCTACTTCGCGCTTCACCTTTCGCGCCCTCAGTGCATTGCGGATTTTTCAAAAATATTCATCAAAAATTCAAAATTGAGAAATAATGGGCGGGCGCTAGCAGAAGGCAGGAAGACTACATTAGACCATCAGGTATCAACACGGAGAGCCCGCACAACTCAAAATCCACCTCTCTGTTCGCTGTTCTCGTGTTGGCTCGGCTCGGGAATCTCGCAAGCTGATTGGCCGAGACGTTTCACCCCGCAAGCTGATTGGCCGAGACGTTTTACCCAGCTTCTGTCCCTGCCGAGCGCCCATACCCAGCGAAGGAAGACCGCATTCATTGCTCTTTATTGCTCGTGTTGCTTAGTCTCGCCGCGTGGAACTTTTTGCTGTTGTCTTGTGCCATTTTGTGCGAAATAGTTTTCCCATCGAGCCACTACGCCGCCTCCTGCAGCTTCTCCAGCTCTATCGGAAGCTGCCCTCGACGATCCTGCGCCTCTAGCACCTGACGATGAGGCGTCACCTGAGGAGCAGTAAAGCTCTCATTAACCTGTGCAGTAAATCATCTTCATCTTGAGTTACGTATCTTGTTATAAGAATAAAAGAGTTCTAAAAACATATTTATGTACACTTTATTTACATCTACGTATGTATGTACACTTACACACACACACACACACACACGTATCATATGAGAGAGAGAGTGAGAGAATGAACGTACGTATTATTTATGGGTGACGTCATTAAGGGGTGACGCTACTTCGCAGTTTTTCACTTTTCGCGGTCGGTTCTGGAACCCATTAACCACGATAAGTGAGGGATCACTGTATACTCATTTCTAATCCTGTCCCTCCTGGTCACTCCCAGTGAGAATCTTAGCATTATCAACCCTGCCACCTCCTGTTTTTTTGTCAGCGCCACCGTCTCCAAACCATGCATCATAGCAGGCCTCACTACCGTCTTGTGAATCTTCCCTTTCACTCTAGCTGCTATCTTTCTGTCACAAATCATCCCTGACACTCATCACCCACTCCACCCTGCCTTCACTCTCTTCTTCACCTCTCTTGTACATTTTCCATTGCTTTAAATGGTTGACACCAGGTATTTAAAGTCATCTACAGTGGATATAAAAAGTCTACACACCCCTGTTCAAATGTCAGGTTTTTCTGATGTAAAAAATGAGACCAAGATAAATCATTTCAAAACTTTTTCCACTGTTAATGTGACCTATAACCTGCACAATCCAATTGAAAAACAAACTGAAATCTTTTAAGGGGAAAAATAAAAATAAAAATCTTACAAACCTGGTTGCATAAATATGCACACCCTGTTATAACTGGGGATGTGGCTGTGTTCAGAATTAACCAATCACATTCAAACTCATGTTAAATGGGAGTCAGCAACACCTGCCACCATTTAAAGTGCCTCTAATTAACCCCAAATAAAGTTCAGCTGTTTTAGTAGGCTTTTCCTGACATTTTTGTAGTCACATCTTACAGCACAAACCATGATCTGCAGAGAGCTTCCAAAGCATCAGCAGGATCTCATTGTTCAAAGGTATCAGTCAGGAGAAGGGTACAGAAGAATTTCCAAGGCATTAAATATACAATGGAACACAGTGAAGACAGTCATCATCAAGTGGAGAAAATATGGCACAACAGTGACATTACCAAGAACTGGACATCCCTCCAAAACTGATGAAAAGACGAGAAGAAAACTGGCCAGTGAGGCTGCCAAAAGGCCGACAGCAATATTGAAGGAGCTGCTGGAATTTCTGGCAAGTACTGGCTGTTTAGTACATGTGACAACAATCACCCGTCTTCTTCATATGTCTGAGCTGTGGGGTAGGGTGGCAAGCCTTTTCCTATGAAGAAAAACATCCTAGCCCAGCTACATTTTGCAAAAACACATTTGAAATCTCCCAAATGCATGTGGGAAAATGTGTTATGGTCCAATGAAACCAAGGTTGAACTTTTTGGCCATAATTCCAGAAGGTTATTTGGCGCAAACACAACACTGCTCTTCACCAAAAGAACACCATACCTACAGTGAAGCATGGTGGTGGCACCATGCAGCTGGAACTGGGGCCTTGGTCAAGGTGTAGGAAATTATGAACAGTTCCAAATAGTTCCAAAGTCCTGGGCACATGCACACACAGCGACCAGCAGCGGGTGAAAAAAGTTTGACGTCTGTGTCTCTGTTTTTATGCACTTTAATGTGTTTTAATGTAATGCTCTGTGCCGTTTTTGTCCTTGAATGTTTGTAGACTATATAACGAAGAGCTCCCTGGTTCCATCAGTATGGATTTCCTTCTTGTTTTTGCACAGTCGTTTCTTTCTTACCGGCTCTTTATCTTGGAGGTAAGCGTGATCGCGATCATGCCAGGAAGAACGCAGTATTCCAGAGAAATGTTACTCAGTTAAACATGGATAATGCAGCATCTGTGTTTGAGTCTGTGCTGCAACTGCCGGATTTTATTTTAAGAGATTTTCATGAACACAGCGATGAAAAGAGACAAGAAGAGGAAATGTGGAAAGCGTGGCAGTGTAAGATTAAACCTGAGGAGGAGTCAGCTTAACCGCATTCCTCTTCCTTCCATTATTATGGGGAACGTACAATCCCTGAGAAATAAAGTGGATGAAATTCAAGGAAATGTACGATATCAGAAGGATTTCAAGAACTGCTGTTTAATGGCTTACACGGAGACGTGGCTTACGGTGCATGACCCGGATGCAGACCTGTGGATTGATGGCTTTGGAGCCCCACTTCGCTCGGATTGGCAGGAAGAGGTAACAGGGAAATGTCAGGGGGGCGGCGTATGTTTGTATATTAATAAACAGTACTGTACATCTGTCACGGTCACAGAGCGCATCTGTACACCAGATGTGGAGCTTCTTTCTGTGTCACTACGCCCCTTTTATCTGCCCCGTGAGTTCCCCCAACTTTTCATAACGACTGTGTACATTAATCCGAGGGCAGATGCTGCCTCCGCCTCCAGCACCGTCTTTGATGTGGTACAGCGGTTGCAGTCGATTTCCCCAGAGGCTCCAAATTTTATCATTGGGGATTTTAACCATGTGTCTTGAAAGAAGACACTTAAAAACTTTTATCAGTATGTCTCCTGCCCAACAAGGCGAAAAAAGACATTGAACCTGTGCTACAGCTCCATAGAGAGGGCTTATAAATCACTTCCCCTTCCTCCTTTAGGATCCTCAGATCACAACTGTGTACATTTGCTGCCCACATATAAAACTGCTCTCAGAAGAGGCAAGGTGAAGACCAGAGACATAAACGTGTGGTCAGAGGATTCAGTGCACTGCCTCCAGGAATGCTTTAACTGTATGGACTGGGAGGTGTTCACGCTCACCCGCAGAGAAGATTTGGACTCTTTAGTGGACATGACATGCTCATACATGGCTTTCTGCAGAGACATGATCGTTCCACGTAAACGTGTCAAAATATATCCCAACAAGAAGCCATGGGTTACAAAATCAGTTAAATCCTGCTTAAAGAGGAAAGCACTTGCTTTTAAAAAGGGGGTTGTTTCTGAGCTACAGGTAGCCACAAAAGGGCTGAAGGCTGAAATTTTAAGAACAAAACAGAATTATAAATCAGAGTTGGAAAGCAAGATGGCAACAAAGAAGCTTGGTTCAGCCTGGTGTTTTTAGATGGTTTTAGTTCAGACACGGAACTGGCTAATGCTCTTAATTGTTTTTATGGTTGTTTTGATTCCTTTGATTTTAGCACAGAAACCCAAGATTTGAAACAGAAACTCAAAGACAATCAGCACTTTAATATTGAGGTGCAGGATATTAAAAGGGCATTTGCTGTAAAAGTGAACAAAAGTCAGGGCCCTGATAATATACTGTATGTGGGCGCTGGGTAAAGTCCTGTGCACATGAACTGAGTCCTGTGTTTCACTATATTTTCAATAAGTCCTTACAGACACAACATGTGCCTAAGATCTGGAAAGATGCCGTGGTTGTCCCTGTTCCAAAATCCAGCTGTCCTAAAACAGTAAATGATTTTAGACCAGTTGCTTTGACCCCAATTTTAATGAACTTTTTGAAAAACTGGTCAGATTTGAGGTCCTAAAGCAGACTGAGCATGCATTGGATCTTTTGCAGTTTGCCTACAGGCCTCACAGATGAGTGGAGGATGCCACTGTCACTCTGTTTAACATGCTTTTTGAACATCTGGATTTTAATGGGACACGCCAGGCTTTTATTTGTGGACTTCTCTTCTGCCTTTAATACAATCCAACCTCATATTTTAGTTGAAAGGCTCCTGCAACAATTTGATTTGAGTATTAATCTGGTGGGTTGGATTCTGGATTTTTTAACCAACAGGATACAGAGAGTAAGGGTCAATGGTACATTGTCTGACCAAAAGTGTTCTTCTACTGGCTCTCTGCAGGGGTGTGTGTTGTCACCACTACTCTTCATCCTGTACACAAACATGTGTCGGAGCAGACATGACAACAGACACATTATAAAGTATGCTGATGATTCAGTTGTTGTCAGTCTCCTCCAGGATGGTGAGAGTGGCCACGGCCCAGTAGTTGATGATTTTGTTCACTGGTGTGAGGATTCCTACCTGCAGCTGAATACGACAAAAACTAAAGATATGATTAATGACTTTAGGAGGAAAACCCCCAGGCACGAAGTCACTGTACTAAAAGGCCAGACCACTGAATGTGTACAATCCTACAAATATCTTGGGACAATTACTGATAGTAATTTAAACTTTGAAGAGAACTGTGAAAGGGTGTGCAAAAAGGGTCAGCAACATTTGCATTGTTTAAGGAAACTTGCACGCTTCCAAATTGACCAAACCATAATGACAATGTTTTATCGGGCTTTTATTGAATCTGTTTAATCCTTTTCTTTAGTGTCATGGTTTGGTCAGATAAAACTGAAACAGAGGAAATCCTTGGATCAGGTTGTTAGATGGTCCAGTTGTTTGCTTGGTGAGTCACAGCTGAACCTGACATCCTTGTACACAAGACAGGTACAGAGGACTGCTACCTCCATTTTAAATGACGACTCTCACCCTTTGCACTGCCACTTTCAGCTTCTTCCCTCCAGACGGAGGTTTGCTGTCCCAAAAAGTAAAACCCAGCGCTACAAAAACAGCTTTGTTCCTGCTGCTGTTAAAGAGATGAACAAGATGTTACAATATATTGCACATAATTTAGTTACCTATTTATTAATTTTATTTTATATTTACTTATTTTTGTAGGTTTTAGATTTGGGTTCTAAATCTTTTATTGGGTTTTAGACTTTTGAGTTTTTAACGTCTTGTCTAGTCTTTAACTTTTTAATATGACCCTTCTCTCTTATCTCTGTTTTTTCTCTTATCTCTTTGTCCTATGTCCTGATTGGTGGAGCCTTGAGTACTTTTATCATGTTTATAGTCAGCTACATGTGTGCCTGTGTTTGTGTTCATGTTGAATGTAATTGTGGTTTGTAAATTTTTTATAATTTATATTTTATAATTTTGTAGCTACAATGCTCTGCACTGGGTGTGTTTATATTTATATATCTATATATTTATTCCATCTAGCTACAATGCTCCGCACTGTGTTTTTATATATCTACATATTATTCCATCTAGCTACATTGCTCCGCACTGTGTGTGTTTATATACTTGCATATTTATTCCACCTAGCTGCAATGCTCCATACTGTGGGTGTTTATATATTTACATATTTATTCCATCTAGCTACAATGCTCTGCACTGTGTGTTCATATATTCATATATTTATTCCATCCAGCTACAATGCTCTGCACTGTGTGTCTGTGTGTGTGTGTGTGTGTGTGTGTGTATATATATTTTATAGTAATATGTACATATGTATATTAGCTGCTCTTGCTTGCTTGTTTTTTTTTTTTTTTTTTTTCTTGCCTTCTGATTGTTGCTCTGAGTGTTGCTATCCCTGTGCTGTTGCAATCCTGGAATTTCCCCGTTGTGGGACTAATAAAGGCTTATCTTATCTTATCTTATCTTATCTTAAATATGGATGTCACCTGACTGCAAAATAAATCTACCTACGGGTACAAGTAAAGTAACCTGAACCTGAAATACCAGTCAGTGTTGACACAAAACCTTTAGGCTTCTGCTAGAAAGCTGAAGATGAAGAGGAACTTGATTTTAAAGTACAACAATGACCCAAAGCACACATCCAAATCAACAAAAGAATTTCAACTGGGTTGTAGGTTACACGTTATTGGTCACATTAATAGTGGAAAAGGTTTAGAAATGATTTATCTTGGTCTCATTTTTTTTACATCATAAAAACCTGGCATTTGAACAGGGGTGTGTAGACTTTTTATATCCATTGTACTTTCACTACCTCTACTCCTTGCATCTTCACCATTACACCTGCCTCCCTCTCCTTCACACACATGTACTCTGTCTTGCTTCTATTGACTTTCATTCCTCTTCTCTCCAGTGCATACCTCCACCTCTCCTGGGGCCTCATGTACAAAGACTTGTGTGGATTTCCTACTAAAAGATGACGTGCATTTAAATCAAGAAAATGCCGTAAGCAAAAAAAAAATCCAGATGTATGAAACAGTGCGTAAGCAGGAATCCAAGCACATTTCCTTTGAACATCCCAATCTACTTGAAAATGAGCGCACGTGAGGAAATACTGGACTCCTCCCTTGACACGCTCCATTTGAATATGCAATTACATGCAAATGTATATGCAAATAGATATATACAAGCGCTGCACGTTTGATTATCCTGTATCCACAATCAAAAATAATGAATTTAATGGAATTTCACGGACTGTGAGTTGGAGGTGCTCCTGAATGAGGTAGAGGCAAGTAAAAATGTTTTGTTTGGCATGCTGTCCTCCGGCATTAGCACCGGATACAGGTAATTCAATAGCCTGTTCACAGTCCTATAAGATTTGTTTATTGTTCTCCTTTATTCAGACAGGGATGAGAAGGAGATGTTTATTTTAACCTTGACATGTTTCGACTGACGTCTGCAGTCATCCTCAAAAGCATCAGCTAATCGCTGTGATTTGTGACCAGCCGGGTGGATCAGCTAGTTGAATTAAAGGAAAACAATCATGAAAAAGAAGACAATATAAACTTAATGAGTGGGTAGCCACGGTCACCTGTCAGTTGAAAGCAGATCATATTAGACTTGACAAGTACATATTTTATGTCCAAAATGCTAATCTCATCCTTTATAGTTATATACACCTTACATGCATTACTGTTGTAAATGAATGAAATGCGCCGGGGAAAGGGTGACACTGTTGCATTTCAAACTTTACACATGTGTTTATTGACATAACTACTGCACACACAGAGGCAATTGGGGGCTCGGTAGAATGCTGTGAAACTGTAGTTTAATCAGCAAAAAAGAAAGTCACTTACTCGAACCACTGACTTGTAATGAAGCCTTGAAGACAGGGTGATATTTGGGGGCGCACAGGCGCGTTGCGCATAAGGTAGCTTATTATTAGGACAATTAGATGAATTTACTCACCAAGAAGCCACCCATCCACAGAGTGCCAGCTTGTAGTTTGTTCCCAACAATGCTATTCATTGGAATCATTAGGAAAACCGGCTCTTGCTGCAAATTGCACTTTGACGTTGTGCCTGTTCAACTGCATTGTATGGGAATATGATGTATCTGGGTAACAGCCGGATAATGCCATCCCACACAGCTGGCATATCTCGGCTCAGGGTTGACTGGGAAATTCCCAATTTGTCTGCCAGCTCCCTCTGGAATGCTCCTGTAGCCAGGAACCCCAGAGTTGTCAGCACCTGCACTGGAATAGGCAGTGCACAGCTTCTCGTCGTGTCACGCTCCAAGAATGGCCGTAGCTCTGAGCACAGTTCCACAAGGACTGCCCGTGGAAACCTAAACCGGCTGACAAGCCAGTCATCATCCTGAGCCAGAAAATCTTCTGTCTCTAAATATCTTTCCTGTTCTCACTGTGCAATTTGCAATATCCTTTAATAATGCTAATGCCATTGTTGTTTGAGGCATTTTCTGCACTTCTTTGTGCTTGCTTTTAAATCTACTCATCTAATTGCGCACACTTGGATGTTTGTTCATCGTGTGTCTCTGGTATGTACAATAATTTTCATGTCATTATCAGGCTCCCATACCTCTAGGTGTCACCAACAGATCAATAACAGTAGAAACGTATGTACACCAGCCATGAAGTTGGCATGGGAGTGATGATCAGGCGAGCCTGCTCCCCCTCCCGTCCTGTTCCTGTCTTCCCGGCTCCGGAGTATTACCTACACCTGTGTGATTGACACACCTGCTGCTTCCTGATTGTCCAGCATATTTAAGAGCCAGCGTGTGAAGAGCTCACCGCTGGATCGTTAGGATTGCTACCGAAGTCTAAGCCACGTTAAATTATTTTCTCTTCGGCTGATCTGTGTTTTCACTCCCATGTCCTTCTCTCTCTTCAGGTTTGCTGCCACCATAGCAGTGTGTACTTCGGGGCTGATCACGCTCACCTGACCCGAAGACACCGGACGTCCACCCATGTCAACCGTCTTCCCCGTTTCCCTGGTCCCACGCAGGAGTTCTTTGCTGGGCTCCTCTGCTCTCAGCAGTAAGAGTGTTCTCCTAACCTTATTCTCCTCTTGTGAAGATTCTGTCCCTAATCATCCCTTTCTGCTCTCTTCCTGTAGGCTGAGTGCGCTCCAGCGGGCACCAGTTTTTGTGTTTAAATTTAAATGTGTGTTTTTGTTTTTGTCACGCCGCGCCATTCATCAGCGGCGCCACCTGCTCACGCACCTGCTACTCGTCAGCGGCGAGGGATAAAAGCCGCCTCGCCCTGAGCTTCGGCCTGAAGCCGTAGACTTCATTTCCCTTCCATGGGCTTCTACCACATTCTCTTCAGCATCCTCGTCACCGGTAAGAAAATCACTTACCTCATCTCTCCAGTCTGCTCCCCTGTGCACAGGTGGATTCCTCGGCGGCGGACAATCCCGTCCCTCGTCTCTCCTCGCTGCTGCACCGAGCCCTGCAGGTGGCTGTCTCCCGGGCTTCCATCCTTGAAGCGCCAGTCATCTGTCCCAACAAGTAAGCTTCTCTCCCTCGCCTATTCTCCTCCTGTGTTGGTGTGTGCTCATCACCCTGTGTCTGATTTCTCCCATAGGGTTGCCGGCTGAACGGTCTCCTGCCTCTGGGTCCGAAGCAGACGCCACCACCAACACATTAACATTCCGCAGACACGCACCCAAACATCCCTGTTGTTAATAAACAGTTTGAACTACTCTGAGCCTGTGTGTGTGCGTCTCCTGAGCCGAACGTTATGTCAGTACGGCTTCAGCAGAGCGGCTCGGCAGACGGCGGGCTCGCACACCGGTTTACCATCCTCGAGGCTCGGGTGGATCAGATTGTTTATCAGCAACAGGTGGTTCTTAATCAATTATTAGAATTAACTAACCGATCGAACCGCTTGGACCCCCAACAGCCGTTCCTCCCGACTCGCCAGGGTGGCGCGGCTCCTGCTGTTCCAGCGGCTGTCCAGCCGGCTTCAGTGGCACCGGTTCGGCTCACACCGATTCCGACCCCCGCCCGCTTTAGCGGTAAGCTCGGCGGAGCGCGGGGGTTCATTATGCAGTGTGAGTCCGTGTTCCACCGTGTGCCCGGAGATTTTCCCTCGGATCACAGCTGAATTGGTTACATAGGGAATCTTCTGGAGGGGCGTGCGTTAACTTGGACCTACGCCGTAATGGCGAGGCCCAGTTATGCCACCCTCACCTATGATCAATTCGTGAGGCGCTTTCTGGAGGTCTTTGACCATTCTCAAACCGAAACGGTCCAGGTCGATCGGCTTCTCGCTCTCCAGCAGGGAAGCCGGTCGGCAGCGGACCACTCGGTCGACTTCCGGGTAGCGGCGGAGGAATTGGGCTGGGAGGAACGCTCCCTCTGTGGCCTGTTCCTCCGCAGCCTCAATAGTGATCTGAGGGATGAACTGGCTGGTCGGGATATCCCTGGGACGCTAGCGGAGCTGACGTCCTTAGCGGTAAGTTTGGATAACAGGCTGCGCGAGCGCTCCTCGGGGCGGAGGTCTTCTTCTTCTCGCCCTCGTGGAGCCTCGCCGCACCTGTTCCAAGCTCGCCCCCTGGCGGCGCCGCCAGCATCGCGCCCCGAGGAGTCGGAGCCGATGGTGACGGGCTGGACTAAACTTTCCCCTGTGGAAAAACAACGCCACCGTGAGTTGGGCCTCTGCATGTATTGCGGAGGCGACCAACACACCGTGGAGCGTTGTCCACGGAAAGCCAGTCGGTGGGGTCCGCGAGTCACTGTTGGAAGCCTCGCGGACGTCAATCGGTTAGGATCACTCACCCAATTGAAGCTGCCCATCCGTTTCTGCCATAACCCCACTGGGCACCTCACCCACGCACTGGTGGATTCGGGCGCAGAAGGCAGCTTCATTTCACAAAGCCTGGCAACCCGATTGGGCATCCGCTGCCAGGCACTCAACACTCCCATCTCCCTAGTCCACCTCTCCCGTGCCACCCTCGGGAGAGTGACACATCAAACTGTCCCCCTACCGGTCATCATCTCGGGAAACCACCGGGAGGAGATGACCTTTTACGTCCTTCCCAACTCTGTGTCGCCCGTCATCCTGGGGTATCCCTGGCTTCGCCTTCACAACCCGGTCCTGGATTGGAAATCAGCTGGGATATCGGCATGGAGTACGTTCTGTATGGGCACCTGCCTTCAGTCCGCTGCCTGCTCTCCGTCCGCTCCTCCCCCTGCGACGGACGCTGCACACCCGGACCTGTCTCTGGTGCCCCCAGAATTTCACGACCTGGGTATGGTGTTCAGCAAAGCGAAAGCTATGTCTCTCCCCCCTCATCGACCCTATGACTGCGCCATCAACCTCCGCCAGGGGGCTCCCTTACCTTCTGGTCGCCTTTACAGCCTGTCTGCGCCGGAGAAGGAGACGATGAACGCCTACCTGAAGGAGTCATTAAGTGCTGGGATTATCCACCCATCATCGTCACCCGTGGGGGCAGGGTTCTTCTTCGTGGGAAAGAAGGATGGGTCCCTCCGCCCTTGTATCGACTACCGGGCCCTCAATAATATCACGGAGAAGGACCGTTACACCCTGCCTCTCATGGACACTGCTTTCCACTCCCTCCAGGGGGCGACCTGGTTCACCAAGCTGGACCTACGCAGCGCTTACCACCTCGTCCGGATCCGGGAGAGAGATGAGTGGAAAACGGCCTTCCGTACCCCGAACGGCCACTTTGAATACCTGGTGATGCCGTTCGGGTTGACCAACGCTCCTGCAGTCTTCCAGCGCCTCATTAATGACGTCCTCCGGGACTTCATTGGCCTTTTCGTGTTCGTCTACCTGGACGATATTCTTATCTTCTCAAAGTCCAGGGATGAGCACCAGGTCCACGTGAGGCGGGTCCTCCAAAGGCTGCTGGAGAATCGTCTGTACGTTAAGGCAGAAAAGTGTGAATTTTACGCCAGGAGTACGTCCTTCCTGGGGTTCATCATCGCCCATGATAAGGTGCTCCCCGACCCAGAGAAGGTAAAGGCGGTGGTGGAATGGCCCACACCTGCATCCCGGAAACAGGTGCAGCAATTTGTTGGCTTCGCCAATTTCTACCGCCGCTTTGTCCCCAACTTCAGTGCCATCGTTGGACCACTGACCCGCCTCACGTCCCCGAAGGTCCCGTTCCGGTGGACCGAAGAGGTCGCTGCCGCCTTTGAGGCGCTGAAGGCGGAATTCTCCTCCTCCCGGGTCCTTCGCCAGGTCGACCCCGCGCTGCAGTGCATCGTAGAGGTAGACGCTTCGGACACGGGAGTGGGAGCAGTGCTGTCCCAGCGGTCACCGGACGATGGCGCCAAACGACCGTGCGCCTTCTTCTCCCGGCGCTTGTCCCCGGCGGAGAGAAACTACGATGTGGGGGACAGAGAGCTCTTGGCCATCAAGCTCGCCCTGCAGGAGTGGCGCCACTGGTTAGAGGGGGCGAACCTGCCGTTTGTGGTCCTCACGGACCACAAGAACTTGGAATACTTACGATCTGCCAAGCGCCTGAACGCCCGCCAGGCGCGCTGGTCCCTGTTCTTCGCCAGGTTCCAATTTTCCATCACCTTCAGGCCTGGCTCTAGGAATGTCCTGCCTGACGCCCTCTCCAGGCAGTTCGCCCCCGTGGAGTCGGAGGAGGCGCCCCACTCCATCCTGCCCAGGTCGTGCGTCGTGGGAGCCATCTCGTGGGACATCGAGAGCAAGATCCGGAAGGCACAGGAGGTGGAACCTGACCCTGGCGGCGGACCGGAGGGGAGGCTGTTCGTGCCATCCGCGGTCCGAGGAGAGGTCATCCACTGGCTCCACACCTCCAAGCTCACCTGTCACCCTGGCACCTCCCAGATGATAGATCTCCTCCAACGGTCCTTTTGGTGGCCAGGCCTGCAGAGGGATGCAGCCCGCTACGCCCGGGCTTGCCCAATCTGTGCCACCTGCAAGTCGGGAAATGCCCCTCCAGCGGGTCTGCTCCAGCCCCTGCCCGTCCCTGGCAGGCCCTGGTCGCACATCGCGCTGGATTTCGTCACCGGACTCCCTGTCTCCAACTCCTATGACACCATCCTGACCATCGTGGACCGCTTCTCCAAGGCCGTGCACTTCGTCCCCCTGCGAGGCCTCCCTACTGCCCTGGAGACGGCGGACCTCCTCGTCCAACACGTGGTCAGGCTGCATGGGATTCCGGTGGACGTGGTCTCGGACCGGGGCCCCCAGTTTTCATCTGAGGTTTGGAGGTCTTTCTGCAACGCCATCGGAGCCAAGGTGAGCCTCTCCTCCGGCCATCACCCCCAATCCAACGGGCAGTGTGAGAGGACCAACCAGGAGCTGGAGGCTGCGCTCCGCTGTGTGTCCGGATCCAAACCCACGTCCTGGAGCAACCATCTTGCCTGGGTTGAATATGCCCACAACACCGCTCGCTCTTCTGCTACAGGGATGTCCCCCTTCAAAGCGTCCCTGGGTTACGACCCCCCGCTGTTTCCGGAGCAGGAGAGTGAAGTAACTGTCCCGTCAGTTAGGGCCCATCTCAGGCAGTTCCGCTCCACCTGGGCTGCCGCGCGCCATGCGCTATTACGCACAGCGGAGCGCAACAGGACTGTGGCGGACCGGCGTAGAAGACCTGCCCCGGCGTACAGAGTTGGGCAGCTTGTTTACATTTCCACCCAGGACGTCACTCTAAAAGGCGAGAGGAGAAAGCTGGCACAGCGCTTCATGGGTCCCTATCCCATCACCCGGATCATCAACTCGGTGGCTGTGCGCGTGGCTATTCCCCCCTCCCTCCGCATTCATCCTACTTTCCACGTGTCGAAGGTGAAACTGGCAGTCTCTGACCCCCTTTGCCCTCCTCCTGCAGCGCAACCCGTGCCCCGGATGATTGGTGGCCATCCGGCCTGGTCCGCCTCCTCCATCCTGGACTCCCGGCGCCGGGGTCGTGGGTTGCAATACTTGGTGGACTGGGAGGGCTATGGGCCCGAGCATCGACAGTGGGTGCCCCCGTCGTTTGTGTTGGACCCATCGCTCATCGCGGACTTCCACCGAGCGCACCCGGATAAGCCATCGCCAGGAGGCGCTGCTAGAGGGGGGAGTACTGTCACGCCGCGCCATTCATCAGCGGCGCCACCTGCTCACGCACCTGCTACTCGTCAGCGGCGAGGGATAAAAGCCGCCTCGCCCTGAGCTTCGGCCTGAAGCCGTAGACTTCATTTCCCTTCCATGGGCTTCTACCACATTCTCTTCAGCATCCTCGTCACCGGTAAGAAAATCACTTACCTCATCTCTCCAGTCTGCTCCCCTGTGCACAGGTGGATTCCTCGGCGGCGGACAATCCCGTCCCTCGTCTCTCCTCGCTGCTGCACCGAGCCCTGCAGGTGGCTGTCTCCCGGGCTTCCATCCTTGAAGCGCCAGTCATCTGTCCCAACAAGTAAGCTTCTCTCCCTCGCCTATTCTCCTCCTGTGTTGGTGTGTGCTCATCACCCTGTGTCTGATTTCTCCCATAGGGTTGCCGGCTGAACGGTCTCCTGCCTCTGGGTCCGAAGCAGACGCCACCACCAACACATTAACATTCCGCAGACACGCACCTAAACATCCCTGTTGTTAATAAACAGTTTGAACTACTCTGAGCCTGTGTGTGTGCGTCTCCTGAGCCGAACGTTATGTCAGTTTTCCTCTTTTCTTTAATCATGCACCTTTATTTAAATTTGTGTGTTAGGTTTTGTTTTTGCAATAAACTGGTGAAACATTTACATCTGAGTCTGAGTGTTCATTTGGTGTTGTAGCTCTGCGTTTGAGCCTCACTCTTGCCTTGAATCATGACAGAACGATCCAGCCAAGATTGAAGCTTAGCAAGTGCATCGCCAGGTGAGCAGTCGGCACTCTGGCACTTGGAGGCCGCGGAATGCCGGGTCATGTTTCTATTTGACCAGTTCGAAACCGTCACCCAGCAATTGGCCACCATCACCGAGCACTTGTGTCGGCTTCCTGGTGCAGCGTCTCCCCCTGCACCTGCTGCTCCGGCAGTTTCTGCCATCCGCAGGAACATTTCTGTTCCTTTGCCTGCCCTCCATGGGGGGGAGGTGGTGGGATGCAAAGGGTTTCTGCTCCACTGCCGGCTTTATTTCCAGCAGGTGGAAAGGAAGTATAGGAATGATTGGGCAAAAGTCCACTTCATGACCTTGTTGCTGCGGGACCAGGTGCTCAAGTGAGCAAAGTCCATCTTGAGCAGACCAGATGGGCCCCTATTCACATACGAGAGGTTTGTGTGGGAATTCTCTGAGGCTTTCGACCATATGGAGAGTGAGGGGAACATTGTTAGCCAGCTGATGGGACTCCGACAGGGAGACCGGTCTAAAGCCGATTTCTCTGTCAAGTTCTGTGTTACTGTGGCAGACTCCGGATGGAACGACACTGCCCTGTGCAGCGCCTTCCTCTGGGGCCTGGATATGCACCTCTGCAACGAGCTGGCTATCCGCGCGTCCCCCTCCTGTCTGGATGAGATTATTGTGCAGGCAGTGGCCCTGGATAACCGGTTTAGGAAGCGTGCAAGGGAGCAGAAGACTGCTGCTTCCCCGTTCGCTTCCCGGCCGTCCCCCCCGGCTTCTGATGCTGCTCTGCCAGCGTCGTCACTGGAGCTGATGGATCTCGGTAAAGTCCATCTGACAACGAGGGAACTCTGACGGTAGGGTCCGACTGACTCCGAGGGGTGTCGCAAGAGGGTGGGGGTGTATATACTGTATATTGTGGGGTCCCTGGCCACGCAGTATTCAAATGCCAAATTTGGCCGAATGACCTGGCCCACCAGTCACCATGGGGGGTCTGGTGGGAGGGCCTTTGCAAAATTCTCCCAACTGTTTTGAACTCCCGACCCTCATTCAGTTACCGGAGACCGAGTTCAAAACCTCCGCCCTGATTGATTCAGGAGCGAAGCAAAATTTCATTCAACAGCCACTGGTCAGAAAATTTCAGATACCCACCAGGAATGTCCTGACACCCTTGAGAGTCTCGGCGGTCTCAGGCAGCAGCATTGCAGCGATTACCAAACAAATGAGCCCATTTTGGTCATTTTGTCCGGTGATCACTGCGAGACTGCTCAGTTTTATGTCCTGCCTCAATCGACCACCTCCATGGTTCTGGGGTATCCACATTCACAATCCAATTATAAATTGGAGTCAGGGCTTCATTTCATCCTGGAGCCCTTTTTGTCTCTCATTGTGTCTCCGATCGGCCGCATGCTTGCCCTCTCTCCTGATCTCCTCCCCTCCGGGTAACACGGTGGTGCAGTGGTGAGCACTGCTGCCTAACAGCTAGAAGGTTCCAGGTTCAAATCCCTAGGCTGGCAGGGGTAGGAACCTTTCTGTGTGAAGTTTGTATGTTCTCTTTGTGCTGCGTGGGTTTACTCCGGGGGCTCCGGTTTCTTCCCACAATCCAAAGACATGTATGTTAGGTTAATTGGTTGTTCTAAATTGTCCCTAGATATCTGTCTCCTATAGGCCCTTAGAATAGAGAGTTTGTACTAGTGAAGCACTTTGAGTGGTCTTTGAGACTAGAAAAAGTGCTATATAAGTACATGTCCTTATCCCTTATCCTCCTTATCCGGCTGAGCCGGTGGATCTCAGCTCCGTGCCCAAGGTCTATCATGACTTAGAGCAGGTCTTTAGCAAGTCCAGGGCTCTATCTTTACCACCTCATTGGGCCTACGACTGTGCTATCGACCTCCTTCCGGGCGCGCGGCTGCCATCCAGCCGGCTCTACAGTTTATCTGGGCTGGAGAGGGAGGCAATGGAGACCTGCATAAAAGTCTCCCTCAGTGCCGTCATTATTCGTCCATCATCCGCCCCTCTCGGTGCTGGGTTCTTTTTTGTAGGGATAAAGGATGAGACATTGCGGCCATGTATTGATTATCATGAGCATAACGCGATTACCTGTAAGGATAAATATCCGCTGCCCCTTATTAACTCAGCGTTTGAGCTACTCCAACGGGCGCATTACTTCACCAACCTCGACTTCCGTAATACGTACCACTTGGTCCACATTCATGAGGGAGATGAGTAGAAGACAGCATTTAAAATACCGCTGGGCCATTTTGAATATTTGGTTATGTCATTTGGGCTGACCAATGCCCCTACTGTCTTCCAATGGTTAATTAATGACATCTTACGGGACATGGTGAACCAGTTTGTTTTTGTGTATTTGGACGATATTTTGATTTTTCCCCACTCACTGGAGGAGCACATAGTCCACATTCGGACCGTCCTGCAGCGGCTGCTGGAGAATCAGCTTTTTGTGAAGGCAGAGAAGTGCAAATTCTCCACTCACTCCACTTCATTCCTGGGATTCATCACCAAGTCTGCGTTAAAGGCCGATCCAGCCAAAATCAAGGTGGTAGTAGACTGACCTACCCCCAGTCCTGGACTGGGGGGTATTCTCTTCTTGTGGAGATTCTGCCCCTAATCATCTCTTTCTGCTCTCTTCCCGTTGGCTGCGTGCACTCCAGCAGGCACCGGTTTTTGTGTTTAAATTTAAATGTGTGTTTTTGTTTTGCCGTTTTCTTTAATCGTGCACCTTTATTTTGATTTGTGTGTTAGGTTTTGTTTTTGCAATAAACTGGTGAAACGTTTACATCTGAGTCTGAGTGTTTGTTTAGTGTTGTAGCTCTGCATTTTAGCCTCACTTTTGCCCTGAATCATGACAATGGGGCTGCACATATTTCCATAGTCATTTCATTCTTGATACATCTGAAATTTTCCATGGAAAAGGATGTATGCCATGTTTTTGTGCGTAAGTACCCTTTGTACATGAGGCCCCAGGTTCTCTTCCACCTGCTCCCTACTATCTCTACATATCACAGTGTCATCTGCAAACATCATGGTCCACGGAGACTCCTGCCTTTCCTCGTCTGTCAGCCTGTCCATCACCATGGCAAACAAGAAGGGGCTCAGAACTGATCCCTGATGTAATCCCACCCCCACTTTGAATCCATCTGTCACTCCTAAAGCACACCTCACCACCGTCTCGCTGTCCTCATACATGCCCTGCACCACCCTCACACTTCTCTGCCACTCCTGACTTTCTCATACAGTACCACACTTCCTCTCTTGGCACTCTATCATATGCTTTCTCCAGATCCACAAAGACAGTGCAACGCCTTCTGATCTTCTCTATACATTTCCATGAACACTCTTAAAGCAAATATTACATCTGTAGACTCTTTCTTGGCATGAAACCATACTGCTGCTCACTGATTGTCACCTCTCCTCTTAACCTGGCTTCAACAACTCTTTCCCATATCTTCACAGTGTGGTTGATCAGCTTTATGCCTCTGTAGTTACTACAGCTCTGAACATCACCCTTGTTCTTGAAAATTGGTACCAAAACACTTCTTCTCCACTCTTCAGGCATCCTCTCACTCTCCATGATTGTGTTAAACAATTTGGTTAAAAAGTCCACTGCCATCTCTCCTAAGCATCTCCATACCTTCACAGGTATGTTATCTGGACCAACTGCCTTTCCATTCTTCATCCTCTTCAAAGGTGCCCTCACTTCCACATTGTTAATCCTCAGGACTTCCTTGTTCACTGTCTTTCCTTCATCCATCGTTCTCTCTCTCTCTCATTTTCATCATTCATCAGCTCCTTAAAGTACTCCTTCCACCTTCTCAACACACTCTCGTCACTTGTTAGTACATTAGCATTTCTGTCCTTAATCAGCCTAACCTGCTGCACATCATTTCCAGCTCAATCTCTCTGTCTAGCCAATTGATAGAAGTCATTTTTCCTTTGTTAGTGTCCACCCTCTCATAAAACTCACTATATTCTTTTGCCTTTGGCACATCTCCCTTTGCCATATGCCTGGATTCCAAATACTTGTGCCTACTTTCTTCATCTCCCTGATTATCCAACCTTTTTCCCAACCTCTTTTAAGCAGTACTTTCTCACAATATTACCTAGCATATATAAGCATATATAAAGTAAAACGAATTGGACCTAACATAGAGCCCTGAGAAACTCCATCACTGAGCTTTGAATTTGAACAATCAGATCAATAATATTTAAACCACTGCAAAGACACTCCTTTAAGTTGAACAAAGTGTTCTAATCTATCAAGTAAAATATTATGATCAATGGTATCAAAAGCTGTACTAAGGTCTAAAAGGACAAATACAGAAACAAGTTCATTGTCAGATGCTCTAAGATTGTTAGCGACGTTCACTAAAGCCGTTTCAGTACTACAGACGTGGACATAATTGTTGGTACCCCTCTGTTAATGAAAGAAAAACCCACAATGGTCACAGAAATAACTTAAATCTGACAAAAGTGGTAATAAATAAAAATTCTATGAAAATTAACTAATGAAAATCAGACAGTGCTTTTTAATTGTGGTTCAACAGAATTATTTTAAAAAACAAACTCATGAAACAGGCCTGGACAAAAATGATGGTACCCCTAGAAAAGATTGAAAATAATGTAACCATAGGGACATGTTCAACCAAGATGTGTCCTCTAATTAACATCACAGGTGTCTACAAACTTGTAATCAGTCAGTCGGCCTATTTAAAGGGTGACAAGTAGTCACTGTGCTGTTTGTTGACATGGTGTGTACCACATGAAACGTGGACCAGAGGAAGCAAAGGAGAGAGTTGTCTCAGGAGATTAGAAAGAAAATTATAGACAAGCATGTTAAAGGTAAAGCCTATAAGACCATCTCCAAACAGCTTGATGTTCCTGTGACTACAGTTGCACATATTATTCAGAAATTTAAGATCCACAGGACTGTAGCCAACCTCCCTGGACGTGGCCGCAGGATGAGACGGATAATACGAATGGTAACAAAAGAGCCCCGAACAACCTCTAAACACATTCATGGTGAACTCCAAGGTCAAGGTACATCAGTGTCAGATCGCACCATCCGTCGTTGTTTGAGCCAAAGTAGGCTTCATGGAAGACGACCAAGGAGGACACCACTGTTGAAAACAAATCCTAAAAAAGCCAGACTGGAATTTGCCAAACTGCATGTTGACAAGCCACAAAGCTTCTGGGAGAATGTCCTATGTATAGACGAGACAAAACTGGAACTTTTTGGCAAGGCACATCAGCTCTATGTTCGCAGACGCAAAAATCAAACATCCCAAGAAAAGAACACCATCCCTACTGTGAAACATGGAGGAGGTTCTGTTATGCTCTGGGGCTGCTTTGCTGCATCTGGCACAGGGTGTCTTGAATCTGTGCAGGGTACAATGAAATCTCAAGACTATCAAGGTATTCTAGAGAGAAATGTGCTGCCCAGTGTCAGACAGCTTGGTCTCAGTCGCAAGTCATGGGTCTTGCAACAGGATAATGACCCAAAACACACAGCTAAAAATACCCAAGAATGGCTAAGAGCCAAACATTGGACTATTCTAAAGTGGCCTTCTATGAGCCCTGATCTAAATCCTATTGAACATCTGTGGAAGGAGCTGAAACATGCTGTCTGGAGAAGGCACCCTTCAAACCTGAGACAACTGGAGCAGTTTGCTCATGAGGAGTGGGCTAAAATACCTGCTGAGAGGTGCAGAAGTCTCATTGACAGTTACAGAAATCGTTTGATTGCAGTGATTGCCTCAAAAGGTTGTGCAACAAAATATTAAGTTAAGGGTACCATCATTTTTGTCCAGGCCTGTTTCATGAGTTTGTTTTTTAAAATAATTCTGTTGAACCACAATTCAAAAGCATTGTCTGATTTTCACTGGTTAATTTTCATAGAATTTTTATTTATTACCACTTTTGTCAGATTCAGGTAATTTCTGTGACTATTGTGGGTTTGTGGGCACCCAGCACACGTGTGGGCACCCAGCACAACGCAGATTGATAATATTCCCGCTCAGCAGGGATTGCATACAAACAGAGAGCCTCTTGGGGAACAACCAGCTAATCACACGATTGATATGTATGGACTGATATCAATATGTAAATGTGCCTTGCATTCTCTTTTGTCCTATTGTTATACATCCCCGGAGTAAGGAGAGAAGTCTGGCACCAGTTAATCAAAGCAATTGATATGTATTGACTGTTATGTATAGTATGTAAATGTGCCATGCATTCTCTCTTGTCTGTATAAATGTGCTGACTTTACATGCCTTAGGAAGCTCACTCACAGCGCACTGACAACAGCGCACACAGAGCACACAGCACTGCTGTGTATCTCAATGATGATGGAGGAATAAAACTCTTGAACCTTCAGCTTGCCATGTCCGCCTGCACTTATTTTATGCCTCCACACTGGTGACCCCTGACGAAGAAGGAACACGAGGCGAACACCCCGGAGATGACCCAGACGGGAAGCCTCAGAACGCGTCACGGTGCGTCCCTCGCCTGATTTTTTACCTCCACACTGGTGACCTGACGAGGGAGAATGACCGTCTGCTGCCTCTCACCCACTATGGATCCCAGAGGACCAGAGATCGCCTACATCCTTCGCACCCACACGGGAGCGCGCGCGCCTTGTCCTCTCTCCATGATGGCGACCTCCAGGGCCAAGAGCGCAGTGCTGGGACCGAGACGCACGCAACCTTCTGATCAGTGACACGAGCGAACGCACAGAAACATCCTGAGCAGGGAAAATCATTGACGCCGACTGCGCTGATTTCCATCAAGCTCCCTGACCCTGACTTCAACTCTCGACAGCGGACATTCTGCGCAACTTTCAGCTATGTGGTCACTGCGCCAAGCACGCGCCACGCACGGGACAATACCGGCTTCACAGACTGATACATCGTTCTCCACCGCTGCACAGGCCCAAGAAAAACGGCCAATCGCCACCCTCAGAACCTTCAGGGCTGCTCGTGCACCTGGAGCGGATGTGCAGCCAGCACACAGGAGTTTGTATGAGTTTTCCAGCCACGGCGCACAAGGGGAATTTAGCTGATTGCTTTCCCCAATGACTTTAGGGCTGTTTCCCGCACCTAAAGCCAAACTGCCGAGTCCCTGACACAGCTTCAGTTTACGGGGAATGTGTGAAAGTATTATAATGCAAGTTTTCAGGCAGCAGGGGGAAGGAATGGAGTGGTATAAAAGGAGAGACCCTGGTGTATTGAGAGAGCTTTTTCTGTGTGAGAGTGAGAAATAATGTTCGTCTGTCGTGTAAGTCTTGTTCCTTTATTTGCACTCTCCACAATATAACAATTACTTCATTCTGCACATGTCCCCCCACATGTCCCCCCCCCCCCCGAGTTCCAGTAAAATCATGTGCTGCTCATGCACCGAGCCCGTGGCTGTCTGGTTTTGCTTATCTCAGCACTTGTCCCTCAAATTCTGCTCATCTCATCATTTTCCATCACCAAAATAAATCAACTCGCCGTCCCAACCAATTTTCAGTTCCTCATTTTGTCACATGCTTTCCAGTCAATAGGTCTTGCAAAACATTTACAATCTGACCCCACATAAACCTCCCCTTGTGCAGTTAAAATGTACATAGGATCACAGTTTGATTACACTCATTATTTTTGTTGATTACAGACTTCTTAATCAATGAGTATACATTTGCTTTACTGATTACACAAGATATTTCATTTCATGGCATATGCCAGGGGTGTCCAACCAGGTGCCATGGAGAGCCAAGACCCTGCAGGTTTTCTCTTCTACCCAGTCTCTTCAGCAGGTGTTTTCACTTATCAGCAATCAGTGGGAAGAAGTTCACAGAAATCTGCTGTTGAAGACACTGGTTGGAGGTAAAACCTGCAGGGTCTTGGCTCTCCATGGCACATGGTTGGACACCCCTGGCATATGCTTTCAATATTGCTTTGCATTCAGTTCTATGATTCACCAGCCATGTCTGCTCCCGTCTTTTCTGACCACAGGAGTGTGCACCTTCTGATGATTTCGTGACCCTGGCTGACCTCCCTGTGATGTTTTCTGTATTCTTGGGCCATTTGAAGCAGGATTCCCCATTTTCTTTTCATAGGGGGTAAATCGGTGTGATTGGGAGGGTCTGCTGCTTTCAGCCTTTTTGTTTTTGCTGGGGTCATGTTGTGAGGTACTCGAACAAGTGCACATTGTAGGCCACAATTTAATTAGTTATGAAAAGGGTAAATGAAGTTCCTGGTACATTTTATGAACTGGGAACAACAAGGAAGTCTTGCTGTTAAATCTTGCATTGGGTTTTCTCCTTACAGTGTGTGAATGTGTGTGTGAATGGATGGATAGCAGGATCTTTAAAGCGCTTTGGTCATCAAGAGATGAGAATAAAAGCGTTATATAAGTGAATGCCATTTACCATTTAAAGAATGGCAAGGGTGGATTGTGAAAGAAAATGCCTGAGTAGCCTTCCATTTTTAAACACTAACATGGTCAGCACTTGTGCATTTAATAAATACCTACAGGCAGAGATTCGTATATTTACTTGGATGGTATGACAGCAGTAACTTTGTAAATTATTCTAAACACCAAGGGTGAACAAGACCTAACTGTGGTGTGTGGGATATGAGTGTGTGTGGTAGTGCCCGCCCTCCTAGGGTGGTGTGAGGTTGGCACAGCCCATCTGTATATAAACCCAGGTTGTTGTAATAAAGTTGAGAGTGTTAGCTGCATGAAGACTCACCTCCTGCTTGGTCATTTTACAGACATAACATTTGGCGACGAGGAGAAGAATGGGAGCGTGCTGGCTAAATCAGCAACTATTGCCGTTTCTGGAAAACCCGGGTGAGCCAGTGATTTCGTGGCCACAGTGAAGACGTGAGTTTGAGGAGTATTATCAACTCGCTGGGTCTCCCTTGGCTTGGCGGGAGACAGTGGTGGGCCCTCCTGGCCCGTAACGTCGGCACGGAGGGCCGAAGGATCCTCGACCCGCTGGGCACGAGTGAAGGCTAAGAGGAGGCCGTCGGGCACATGGCAGTGTACTTTGCGGAGCGGACGTGGGCCAGAGAGCTGCGGGTGAAGGAGCTGGTGGCGCTAGGGGTGACGGAGCTAGTTAGCTGGGGAATGCTAACAGCTCAGTAGAGTCAATGGACAGGCTAATCCCGTGCCAAAATGTGGCTAAGGGCGCCAAACTGCACCTCGAGGCAGAACCGGGACCATGGGTTGAAGAGTTCCCGGTCGCTGAAGACAGCGAACCAGCCATGGAGCCCAGCTTGACCCGGGACCATGGCGCTGACGGGTCGGACGGCGCGGTATGTGAGAACAGTGGAGAGGTGGCGCAGCAGGAGTTAGCCCCACTGCTAGAAGCCAAGCAGCGGGAGGCTGAACAACGGGTGAGCAAGACCAGGCAGGCTGACGGCCCCGGGGAGGAGCAGCAGCCGCAGGACACGGTGACAGCGCAGCGGAGCACCAACACCGAGAGTGCTGGATGCAGCGATGAAAAGCCTGGGTCGGTGAACGAGTCCGGCAAAGGTGATGGTGTGTGCCCCGGAGGTGAGAAGCAGCAGGACGCAGAGGCGATGCAGCGGGACACCTGGAGCAAGGGGGCCGAGAGCAGTGACGACGTGCCCGGGTCGGGAGATGGAGCTGACGGGAGCGTCACCGAGGGTTCCGGGAGGTGAGCAGCAGCAGGACGCAGAGGCGACGCAGTGGGACACCTGGAGCGAGGGGGCCGAGAGCAGTGACGACGTGCCCGGGTCAGGAGATGGAGCCAACGGGAGTGTCACCGAGAGCCCCGAGGGACAGCAGCTACAGCCGGACATGGATGACAGCACGGTTCGGGACACGAACTGGTCTGGCAAGCTGGGAGGTGATAGTGACTGGAGCGACGATAACCCAGCGAGGGTTGACCACAGTGCCGGTGGCCGCGTTGCCCTTGGTGTGGGGAACCAGATGGCACCGCGGGGTCCCCGTGAAGAAGGCTGCCGAGGCTGGAGGACAAGAGAGCGGAGCAGAACAAATTGGCGCAGTTCTGCAGCGCGACAAACGCCATCGTCGGGCTAAGAGTTCGGACTGGGTCGGCGGGACAGCCTGACACAGGAAGGAGGTCCAGAGACAATGTGGTGGGCATGTGAGACTGGGTCGGGTTGCCCTGCAGGTCGGCTGTGAGGTCCGGCCCAGAGAAGAAAAACAGGTTTTGGTGGGTAGAGACATTTGGGCTAGGGAGGGGTGTTTCAACCCTGGTGGGAGGCAGCGGCCGGGCTTACTGACGGCGTGGGGCTGCCCAGGCCCTCTGTGGTGGTATAGAAGATGGTGGCTGCAAAGAGACATTGGTATTACTTAAAATAAGACTTTTGTGTAAATATCTGGATATATGTGATTATGTACAGTTTGCATATTTTGAATGCTGGTGTGCATGTGACTGAATGTATGAATATTATGGGATTATTTTGTACATTTTAAAGAGACGTGGTCCAATTTTGAGTTGTTTTGTGTGAAAGTAATAGGTTTGTTCTAATATAATATGTTATTCCCACGTTCTTAGTGTGTGATTCAGGTTCTAAATTGGGTAGTTGTAATGGTGTGCGTGTTTTTTTCCATTTTTCTAAAGTGGAGTAGAATGTGGTGTGTGGATATGAGTGTGTGGTAGTGCCCGCCCCCCTAGGGTGGCGTGAGGTTGGCACAGCCCATCTGTATATAAACCCAGGTTGTTGTAATAAAGTTCAGAGTGTTAGCTGCATGAAGACTCGCCTCCTGCTTGGTCATTTTACAGACATAACACTAACAACCTCACAACACATCTAACAGGTAAGCTATCATGCTCAAGAGTGTAAAATTTTTTATTCTTTTTAATTGGTGAATTATATGATGGTCAGCACAGAAGTGCAGTGTTGATCACTGTTGTCTCACTGCAAGAAGATCCTGGTAGTGATGGGTCCATGAGGCGTCATGATGCGTTTCGACACATTGCAAAACTGTATTGATACTGTGTTGATACTGTGTCACTGAATACTGACACCTGCTGGACCTTAAAAATCCCTACAGGCAACCTAGTTGACAGACTCAACTGACACTGATTTGATGACCTAGTATATACAATATACTGCTCCAAAAAAAATAAAGGGAACACTGTCCCTCAAAGTGTCCACTTAGGAAGCAACACTGACAATCAATTTCACCTGCTGTTGTGTGATTTTGTTGTCAGCACATTCAACTATGTAAAGAACAAAGTATTTAATAAGAATATTTCATTCAAATCTAGGATGTTTAGTGTTCCCTTTATTTTTTGAGCAGTATATAATTTAAGTCATTGTATTTTATATTGTATTATTTCATATCTTCATTTTAATTTCAAATATCGTTGATATTTTTAGATACAGTCAATAAATAATGTGAACATGTATCATAACGTGGAAATCTAAGTGAACATGTTGTGAATGAAGATGCTTGTGGACTGGGATTTTTTTTTTTTTTACAAATTTTTATTAAAAACAAAGCTTTTCCAAAGTTTTGAAATTGAGTCTGTTACGCTTTTTTGATACAACTTCTCCAGCTGTAGAAAACACCCGCTCACACGGCACAGATGAGGCTGGAGTGCAGAGAAATTGTAAGGCAAGCTGAAAGAGGTTTGGATAGATGGTCTTTTGGTTGTCCCAGTATCTCATAGGTTCCTGGGACTTGGCAATATTGCCTTCTGCCAGGTATCTCTGCACCTCCTGGATGGCATCAGCTGTGGCACTTTTGGTCTGCCTGCCCACTTCGATGTTGAGACGTTGCCAAAGGTTAGCTAAAAAACAACAAAATGGCATTTTAGTACATGATTTCCAAACAACAACAAACAAATAATGCTGAATAACATGGCTGAAGTGGGTGCAGACAGCTGTTGTGAAGACGGTCCCGTCTAAATTGAGACTATGTGCAATGCAAATTGAGTGCCGAATTTGGAGCTGTCTAGTGGATGCAATCATGTTTGGTGCTGCGTCGGTCACAAGACACTTTATTGGTTATGGCCCAGTCCTCCATCATGCCCCTTTTGACTTGGGCCAAATTGTCAGCAGTGTGACTTTGTGGAAAGTATTGCACTCCCAACACAGACGTACACAACTGCAAATTCTCATTAATGTAGTGACAGGTAAGAGCCAAGTACGCCTCCATGTTCACAGATGTCCACATGTCAGCTGTTATATTCACTGCCACAGCTTGCTGTACTTGCATTTTCACTCGTTCCCGTTCCTCCTCGTACTTTTTGGCCACCACTAAGAGTCTCTTTCAAATGAATTTGAATTCAGATAGGTCAAGTGGAAACTCTGAGAGGAACAGGATGAAACAACAAGGAAATTAAAACAAAGAAAATAGTATTTTAAAAATACTATTTTTAAATACCTTATTTTCCGATATCAGATCAAAATGGTCCCACACGGCGGAAACCTTTCTTTTTCCTTGAGGCTGCTCGTGCTCCATAATTTGTGATAAATTTGCACAAGGACCGTCCGCAACACATACGACAGTCTTTGGGCAAATGCATCCCGTTGACAGATGCGCTTCCTTATAAACGCTGGCGCGTCAGTGTTTCGACACGCTAGCGGTGACTTTCTTAAAGCGATACGCACCAACACGCACCGACACAGGGTTTCGCTCTATGAGCTCGACGCATGCGCCGACGCATCGGTGTTGCCGGACCCATCACTAATCCTGAGTTTGAAAGAAGTTTGCATGTTCTCCCTGTGCCTATGGTTGTTTACTGGAAGGCTTTGGTTTCCCCCCACAGTCAAAAGACATGCTTATGTAAACTGGTGGTTGTGAATGGGCTGTAGGCATGAATATGAGACTGTTTGTCTGACTGTTTCTCTGTGTTGGCCCTGTGATGGAATGGAAATCTGTTCAGGATGTGTGTGTGTGTGTGTGTGTGTGTGTGTGTGTGTGTGTGTGTGTGTGTGTGTGTGTGTGTGTGTGTCCCAACATATCAGGACAGTTTAAAAAGTAATGTTAGAGCTGCATGAAATTTTAACTCGATGGTGGCCAAACAGCAAACTGGGCAACATTGACTAACAAAAGCTGTTGTTATTTCCAAAGTGAAAAGTCAGTGTTAAAAGAAAGACAGAAAGAAAGAGCAGAGGTCTAGGTCAGTTTAATTTTATGCCTTGGTGTAGATACTAGAGCTTAAATGTGATCATTTATAGTATTATAGTATTTGAGCTTTCACACAAACTATTGTGTGAAAGTGGTATTTTCTGTAATTACAGGATATAATTTCCCCACTGTGAGACTAATAAAGGTTGATCTTATCAATGTCATGGCCGCCAATCACCGCACCTGTGTGCCATCTCCAGCGGCCTATTTATTCCATCAGGACCAGTGCTCGGTGCGGAGTCGTCTGGTTCCATTCCCAGAATCCTGCTACGCCTACCTTCGTGCTTCCCAGTGCTTCGTGCTTCTACTCATCGGCTTCCAAGCCTTTACTGAACCCTGTCCGGGCCTGTGCCTCCCAGACCAACCATCACAAGTAAGCCTCTATGCTTTCCTTCACCCTGTCTGCTTCCCCTGTGCACAGGTGGAGATCCGTGGCGGTGGTCCTCCCTCCTTTCCAGGCAGCGGACTTACTTCCTCACCTCCAGCTCCTCAGCCTCCAGCGGACACTACCTTCCTGGCTGCAGCTTTGGCGCTACCTGGGCTTTGCTCGACCACCTCTGACAATAAGCACAGTAACATCCCAAGTGCTTGGTGTGCTAAGCTGTAACTAACGGCCTTTGTCTCGTTCCAGGGTTGCCAGGTTGTATGGTGCTCTGCCGGCCCCAGCTGGAGATACTGATCGCACTACACTACACTACACTACACACCCTACACGCACGCATCCACTCACTTCTTCAATAAACAACGTTAATTGTATCTACCCTGAGTCGTGTCTGCTCTGTGGGTCACTAATACCATGTCAATCAACTCATTCGTTGTAATTATTACAGTGTAGCCACACATGTGACCTACTTTATGACTTACATAATGCCTCACATCTTAGATAAGAACAAAGGCAGAGTTTCCTTGGAGATAACAGGAAGCTGTGAAAGTGTTAGCTTTGGTATGCAAGAGACGGCCTGGAAGATCCTTTGTGGGCCTAAGACTGTGGGGGTGATATTAAGGGATTAAAGAGGAGATGCATTGTTACTTTGATTTTGAATGCAATGTGACTTGTGAGCTGGGGGGAGACCTGGGTATATAAGGGACGAGTTTGTTCTGAGATGCTCTCTTTCTACTTTGCTCATGTTGGAGACGTGTAATAAACTGCCTTGAGATAAAACATGCCTCGTCAATTACACACTCCACAACAGTTTTATTCTAATCATTAAAAACACAACACATTAATTTATCCTTGTAAGATTTGGGCTTGTTTTCAAATCAACTGAATTGCACTATTTGAAAGACAAGCATGAAAAATGACATTGGAATAAAAAGAAATGGAGTGAAAAATATTAATCTGGTTCATTACTGTTTTAGTATAAGCGTGGGTAGTAATTAGTTACATTTACTCAAGCACAGGTATTCATTACTTTTGCCGCAAAACTGACTTTTAATAAACACCTTTATTGCAGGTGTTTACTTTTTCTAGCGATGGGTCCATGAGGCGTCATGATGCGTTTCGACACATTGCAATACTGTGTCACTGAATACTGACACCTGCTGGACCTTAAAAATCCCTACAGGCAACCTAGTTGACAGACTCAACTGACACTGATTTGATGACCTTGTGGTGCACATATGTGGGTTTCATATGCTTCACATGTGTATTACTGTATGCTTATTGTGTGCTTTACGTCTCAGAGAAACAAAAGGTCTGAACCTCCCAGGGGTAACAGGAGGATGTGAAGTTTGGCCTTTTGTGTGCAAAGAGATGGCCTTGAAGGATTTCCTGACCACCAGGACTTTAGGTGGAGACGAGAAGACCTGCAGGGGGAGGCATTGTGATTTGGGATTGAAAGACAATGTGACTGTGTGCTTTGATGTCCTGGGGTATAAAAGGGACAGATGTTGGGGGATTCCTTTCTCTTTCTGTTTTTGGATGTTGGAGAAGGTGAATGTGAATAAAACTGGACTTGAGAAATAAACTAAGCCTCGTCCTTCCCACACTTCTCCACACTGGTGACCCTAAGACGTATCATGAGCGGAGACGAATCTCCCGAGCCAGACTCATCAGGAGCCAACCAAACGAATGCAGCCACAGTTCAGCTACCGGACTTCTGGCCGAACAATCCGCGCTCCTGGTTTAGCGCAGTCGAGGCACAGTTCCACCTCCGGAGGATTTCGGTGGACACCACAAAGTTCTACCATGTGGTTGCAAAGCTGGACAACCACACAGCCCAGCGGGTGGCGAACCTGATCAACCACCCGCCGGACAGCGACAAGTACAGCACGTTGAAGGCTGCACTCATCAGTTACTTCACCCCCTCAGTGGAGGAGAGAGCAGAGAGGCTCCTGGCGCTGACTGAATTCGAGAGCGACAGACCTGCAGACCTGATGGGGAAGATGTTGAGTTTGAGAGACTCCGAAGATGATAACTTCATCTTCACCCACCTTTTCCTCAGGACCCTACCGTCAGCGGTGAGAGTGACCCTGGCCAGTTCACCACTGTTGGCCCGACGAGACTACCATGAGCTGGGCCAGGAGGCGCAACGACTCGTCGACGCCAATAAACGGCGCGCGGCTGCGGCTGCAGCAGCGGAGCTAGGCGCAACGTCCGGAGATGGCAGGGGGCCAGAGGCTGCAGCACCAGACTCACCGATGACGGCGGCGGCAGGGGCCAGGAAACACGGAGCAGACGACGTCCTTTGCTTCTATCAACGTCGCTTCGCAGAGAGGGCACGCAAGTGCATTCCACCGTGCCATTTCAAGCGCTCGGGAAACGCCAAGACCGGGGGTCGGTAGCAGCTGCGGCCCTCGGAGAGGAGAACAAGCTGCTCTACTTGAGGGATGCGCACTCGGGGAGGCATTTCCTCGTGGACACGGGCTCCCAGCTGAGTTTCATCACACCTTCCTACGCTGACCGGCTGGCGCCTTCCAGTGGTCCCCGGGTGTCAGCAGCGAACGGCTCGGCGATTAAGACCTTCGGTGAGAGGACTCTGCTTCTGTCTTTACACGGCCGTACATTCAAGTGGACTTTCGTCATAGCGGCAGTCAATTTCAACATGTTAGGGGCTGATTTTTTGTGCTCACATGGTTTGTTGGTCGATCTTGCTAACAGACGCCTGGTTAATGCACTCTCTTTTCATTCTATTCCCTGTACAGCTCGAGTGGCCCCGCCGACAGCACAAGCCAACGTCACAGCTGCAGGTGGTAAGTTCCACACACTCCTCACTCAGTTCCCAGCACTCACGGTTCCAACATTTTCGGCGACCATGGCTAAACACGGGGTGGAACATTTTATTACTACCACTGGACCGCCAGTTTCGAGTTTTTGCGCATGCCGTTTGGGCTTAAAGGCACGGCGCAGACATTCCAATGCATGATGGACGCGGTTTTGCGCGATCTCCCTTTCGTGTTCGTCTACCTGGACGACATATTGGTAGCCAGCGCGTCCGAAGACGAACACGAAAACCACCTCACGGCAGTTTTCCGGAGGTTGGCAGAGCACGGGTTAATAATTAACCCAGCGAAGTGTCAGTTCGGAGTGATGCAGACTAATTTTTTGGGGCGTCGCATCTCCCCAGAGGGAGCGGTCCCTCTGCCTGACAAAGTGCGCGCAGTAATGAATTTTCCCCAGCCACAAACGGTCAAAGCGTTACAGGAGTTTTTGGGAATGGTGAATTTTTACAACCGTTTCCTCCCCCGCGCAACCATTGTATGCTGCACTAAAAAAACAAAAACCCACAAATAAAGTCGAATGGTCTCCGGAGCGAGAGCGCGCATTTTGGGAAGTCAAAACAGCCCTGGCAAATGCTGCGTTGTTAGCACATCCAGTCCCAGCAGCCAGCATGGCGCTCACTACTGACGCGTCAGATGTGGCCATAGGGGAGGTCATGGAACAGTATGTAGCCGGAGCCTGGCAACCGCTCGCCTTTTTCAGTAAGACCCTGTGCGACAGCGAACGAAAATACAGCACATTCGACAGGGAGTTGTTAGCTCTCCATTTGGCCATTCGCCACTTCCAGTTCTGGCTGGAAGGACGCCATTTCACCGCGTTCGTTGACCACAAGCCGCTGACTTTCGCGATGGCCAAGATTTCAGAACCTTGGTCGGGCCGGCAGCAGAGACAGCTGGCCGCGATATCGGAGTTTACTACCGATATCCAGCATGTCGCAGGTACACTTAATGTAGTGGCGGACTGCCTCTCGCGTGCCGTGGGGGCTCCAGCCCGCACGGAGGTAGACCCTTCAGCCATGGCCGCGGAGCAGGTTAGCGACGCGGAAGTGCGCGCGGCCCCGGTCCGCGTGGGGATAGATTATGCAGCCATGGCCGCGGAGCAGGTTAGCGACGCGGATGTGCGCGCTCTCCAGTCTGGACCAACAGGGTTAAGGCTGGAGAACAGGGTGCTCCAAGACGGTATGCCCCCTCTAATCTGCGATGTCTCCACTGGGCGGCCGCGTCCGGTGGTTCCAGCCGCGTGGCGCCGCCGCGTTTTTGACTCGATCCATTCTCTGGCACACCCGAGAGTGCGTGCGTCGGTCAAAATGGTGGAGAGTGTAGAGGATGTGCTCAAGGATGACGCTCAGTTTATTTCTCAGGTTCAGCTTTATTATCAGAACACATACTCTAACAATCTCCAAGCAAGAAAAGAGACAGATCAATATCACATCACTCTTTTATATCCCGGAACATTGAAACTCAAGTCACATGGTGTCTAAGCAAACATACAGTCACATGGTACTTAATCCCAGTCACAATGTAACCCTTTTGATCTTCCACCATTGTCCCTTAGCCTTCGATGGTCCGGAAATCCCTCCAGGGCATCTCTCTGAGACAAAGGCCAAATCTCACACCTTCTCGATATCTCCTGCAGACTCAGTCCTTTTGTCCCTCAAGACGTGAAGCACACAATAAACATACAGCAATACATTTGTGGAAAATATGTACCCAACATATGTGCCACAGGAGAGAAATTTGTATGGCCGAGCCTGCGCAAACAAGTTAGAGAGTGGGCGGCAGCCTGCATAGCTTGTCAGCGGGCCAAGGTTCATAGACACATGAGAGCTCCCTTGGAGCCGTTTCACATCCCAGCTAAAAGGTTTGATCATGTTCACGTGGACCTCGTAGGCCCCCTCCCGCCCTCACAAGGGTGCACACATCTTCTGACAATGGTTGACCGCACCATGCGCTGGCCGGAAGTGGTTCCGCTGTCGTCAACCACAGCAAAGGAAGTTGCGCGTGCGTTTTTAACGGCATGGGTAGCGCGTTTTGGAGTCCCGTCGGACATTACGTCTGACAGAGGCCCGCAATTTGTTTCCGAACTTTGGTCAGCGATGGCCCGCAGCCTGGGGGCGACGATCCACCGCACGACCGCATACAACCCGCAGGCTAACGGGTTATGCGAACGTTTTCACAGGTCACTGAAGGCGGCTCTCAGAGCGTCGCTTACGGATGCAAATTGGGTGGACAAGCTACCATGGGTTTTATTGGGGTTGCGTTCTGCACCTAAAGAGGATTTAGAAGCCTCCCCAGCTGAGCTAGTTTTCGCACAGCCACTTCGGCTGCCCGGGGAATTTCTCCCAGATAATCCAGCGCCAGAGTGCTCCCCGGCTCAGCGGTTACAGAATAGCATGGGCCCGAGCACGCTACCTGGCCCCGTTCACCACAGTTTTCTGCGTGTTTTTGTGCCTAAGGCTTTAAAAAATGCGGAGTTTGTTTTTGTCAGACATGATGCCCATCGTCCGCCTTTACGCCCACCTTATGACGGACCATATAGAGTGCTGGAAACAGGGGATAAGCATTTTTTGCTAGATTTGGGGGGCAGAAAAGAAATGATTGGCATTAACAGGCTCAAACCCGCTTTTGTGGTAGCTGACGAAGTTGTGCAGTTGGCTAAGGCTCCTCGGCACGGCAGACGCCCTAGAGAGCATTCCCCAGAACACCCACAGAGGTTGACTAACAGTTCTCATCCCCAGGCAGCAGCTCCGCAGCAGGAAGACGCCGCGGAAGTGGTACAGCCTGCTTACAGCAAATACGGGAGAAGGCTGAGACCCAAGCGGCACGTGGACTGATATGTAGTGTTTTTATCATGACATGCAATCTGTGGTGATGTTGTTCCATCTTAGACGTTTGGGGGGGGGGGGTCATGTGGTGCACATATATGGGTTTCATATGCTTCACAGGTGTATTACTGTATGCTTATGGTATTCTTCACGTCTCAGAGGAACAAAAGGTCTGAACCTCCTAGGGGTAACAGGAGGATGTGAAGTCTGGCCTTTTGTATGCAGAGAGATGGCCGTGAGAGATTTCCTGACCACCAGGCCTTTAGGTGGAGAAGAGAAGACCTGGAGGGAGAAGCATTGTATTTGGGATTAAGAGACAATGTGACTGTGTGCTTTGATGTCCTGGGGTATAAAAGGGACAGAGGATGGGGGATTCCTTTCTCTTTCTGTTTTTGGATGTTGGAGAATGTGAATGTGAATAAAGCTGGACTTGAGGAATAAAACTCAGCCTCGTCCTTCCAACACTTCTCCACATTACTTTATATATGCTTATATATGCTAAGTAATATTGTGAGAAAGTACTGCTTAAAAGAGGTTGGGAAAAAGGTTGGATAGTCAGGGAGATGAAGAAAGTAGACACAAGTATTTGGAATCCAGGCATATGGCAAAGGGAGATGTGCCAAAGGCAAAGAAATATAGTGAGTTATATGAGAGGGTGGACATTAACAAAGGAAAAAAGGACTTATCAATTGGCTAGACAGAGAGATTGAGCTGGCTGATTAAGGACAGAAATGCTAATGCACTAACAAGTGACGAGAGTGTGTTGAGAAGATGGAAGGAGTACTTTAAGGAGCTGATGAATGAAGAAAATGAGAGAGAGAGGACGATGGATGAAGGAAAGACTGTGAACAAGGAAGTCCTGAGGATTAACAAGGTGGAAGTGAGGGCACCTTTGAAGAGGATGAAGAATGGAAAGGCAGTTGGTCCAGATGACATACCTGTGAAGGTATGGAGATGCTTAGGAGAGATGGCAGTGGACTTTTTAACCAAATTGTTTAGCACAATCATGGAGAGTGAGAGGATGCCTGAGGAGTGGAGAAGAAGTGTTTTGGTACCAATTTTCAAGAACAAGGGTGATGTTCAGAGGTAGTAACTACAGAGGCATAAAGCTGATCAGCCACACTGTGAAGATATGGGAAAGAGTTGTTGAAGCCAGGTTAAGAGGAGAGGTGAAAATCAGTGAGCAGCAGTATGGCTTCATGCCAAGAAAGAGTCTACAGGTGCAATATTTGCTTTAAGAGTGTTCATGGAGAAGTATAGAGAAGATCAGAAGGCGTTGCACTGTCTTTGTGGATCTGGAGAAAGCATATGATAGAGTGCCAAGAGAGGAAGTGTGGTACTGTATGAGAAAGTCTGGAGCGGCAGAGAAGTGTGGGGGTGGTGCAGGGCATGTATGAGGACAGCGAGACGGTGGTGAGGTGTGCTTTAGGAGTGACAGATGGATTCAAAGTGGGGGTGGGATTACATCAGGGATCAGTTCTGAGCCCCTTCTTGTTTGCCATGGTGATGGACAGGCTGACAGACGAGGAAAGGCAGGAGTCTCCGTGGACCATGATGTTTGCAGATGACACTGTGATCTGTAGAGATAGTAGGGAGCAGGTGGAAGAGAACCTGGGGCCTCATGTACAAAGGATACTTACGCACAAAAACATGGAGTATATCCTTTTCCATGGAAAATTTCAGATGTATCAAGAATGAAATGACCATGGAAATATGTGCAGCCCCACTGTCATGATTCAGGGCAAGAGTGAGGCTCAAATGCAGAGCTACAACACTAAACGAACACTCAGACTCAGATGTAAACGTTTCACCAGTTTATTGCAAAAACGAAACCTAACACACAAAGCTAAATAATCAGAATCAGAATCAGATTTATTGCCATTGTTCATGTAGTACACAAACTAGGAATTTGTCTCGGTGCCATGCTGCAACATTAAAAACATGATGAGATAAAGAGATAAACTAAAAAACTAAGGACTAAAAACGTGCAATAAGTGCAGAAAAATAAGTAATAATAATAATAATAATAATAATAATAATAATAATAGTAATAATGAGTAGTACTAGTCAAGGCAGTTTTAAAAAAATTAGCAAGTAGCAGATAATATGGGGTACCACAGTGCAGTTGATAATGCAACAGAAAAAACAGTGATGAATGACATGAGTCTGGTTGAGCTGCTGTACATAGCGCACGAGAGTCAATAAGTCACTTAATGTTCAGCAGTCTGATGGCAGAGGGGAAAAAGCTGTTCATGTGCCGGGAGGTTTTAGTCCGAATGGACCGAAGTCTTCTACCTGAGGGGAGGGGGGCAAACAGTACGTGACCAGGGTGTGAAGGATCGGCTATGATCCGGCCAGCACGCCTCCGGGTCCTGGAGATGTACAGGTCCTGGAGAGATGGGAGCTTGCAGCCGATCACCTTCTTAGCAGTGTGCATGACGCGCTGCAGCCTTAGTCTGTCCCTGGCAGTGGCTCCTGCGTACCACACAGTTATGGAGGTGGTGAGGATGGACTCGATGATGGCCGTGTAGAACTGCACTAACATCTTGGTGGGTAGCTTGAGCTTCCTCAGCTGCCGCAGAAAGAACATCCTCTGCTGGGCCTTTTTGATGAGGGAGCTGATGGTTGGCTCCCATTTGAGGTCCCGGGTGATGGTGGTGCCCAAGAAGCGGAAGGAAGGAAGGAATCTGCAATGGTGGATAAATAAAGGTGCACGATTAAAGAAAACAGCAAAACAAAAACACACATTTAAATTTAAACACAAAAACCGGTGCCTGCTGGAGTGCACGCAGCCAACGGGAAGAGAGCAGAAAGAGATGATTAGGGACAGAATCTCCACAAGAAGAGAATACCCCCCAGTCCAGGAGAATTTCCTGGACTGGGGGGTCATTGACAAGATGTCATTAATTAACCGTTGGAAGACAGTAGGGGCATTGGTCAGCCCAAATGACATAACCAAATATTCAAAATGGCCCAGCGGTATTTTAAATGCTGTCTTCTACTCATCTCCCTCATGAATGTGGACCAAGTGGTACGTATTACGGAAGTCGAGGTTGGTGAAGTAATGCGCCCGTTGGAGTAGCTCAAACGCTGAGTTGATAAGGGGCAGTGGATATTTATCCTTACGGGTAATCGCGTTATGCTCATGATAATCAATACATGGCCGCAATGTCCCATCCTTTATCCCTACAAAAAAGAACCCAGCACCGAGAGGGGCGGATGATGGACGAATAATGACGGCACTGAGGGAGACTTTTATGTAGGTCTCCATTGCCTCCCTCTCTGGCCCAGATAAACTGTAGAGCCAGCTGGATGGCAGCCGCGCGCCCGGAAGGAGGTCGATAGCACAGTCGTAGGCCCAATGAGGTGGTAAAGATAGAGCCCTGGACTTGCTAAAGACCTGCTCTAAGTCATGATAGACCTTGGGCACGGAGCTGAGATCCACCGGCTCAGCCGGATAAGGAGGATAAGGGCATGTACTTATATAGCGCTTTTTGTAGTCTCAAAGACCACTCAAAGTGCTTCACCAGTACTAACTCTCTATTCTAAGGGCCTATAGGAGACATACTGTATATCTAGGGACAATTTAGAACAACCAATTAACCTAACATACATGTCTTTGGATTGTGGGAAGAAACCGGAGCCCCCGGAGTAAACCCACGCAGCACAGAGAGAACATACAAACTTCACACAGAAAGGTTCCTATCCCTGCCAGCCTGGGGATTTGAACCTGGAACCTTGTAGCTGTTAGGCAACAGTGCTAACCACTGCACCACTGTGCTACCCGGAGAGGAGGAGATCAGGAGAGAGGGCAAGCATGCGGCTGATCGGAGACACGATGAGAGACAAAAAGGGCTTCAGGACGAAATGAAGCCCTGACTCCAATTTATAATTGGATTGTGAATGTGGATACCCCAGAACCATGGAGGTGGTCGATTGAGACAGGACATAAAACTGAGCAGTCTCGCAGTGATCACTGGACAAAATGACCAAAATGGGCTCATTTGTTTGGTAATCGCTGCGATGCTGCTGACTGAGACCGCCAAGACTCTCAAGGGTGTCAGGACATTCCTGGTGGGTATCTGAAATTTTCTGACCAGTGGCTGTTGAATGAAATTTTGCTCCGCTCCCGAATCAATCAGGGCGGAGGTTTTGAACTCGGCCCCCGGTAACTGAATGAGGGCCGGGAGTTCAAAACAGTTGGGAAAAATTTTGCAAAGGCCCTCCCACCAGACCCCCCATGGTGACTGGTGGGCCGGGTCATTCGGCCAAATTGGACATTTGAATATTGCGTGGCCAGGGACCCCACAATATATATACACCCCCACCCTCTTGCGACACCCCTCGGAGTCAGTTGGACCCTCCCCTCAGAGTTCCTTCGTTGTCAGATGGACCCTACCAACATCCACCAGCTCCAGTGACGACGCTGGCAGAGCAGCATCAGAGGCCAGGGGGGCCGGCCGGGGAACGAACGGGGAAGCAGCGGCCTTCTGCTCCCTCGCACGCTTCCTAAACCGGTTATCCAGGGCCACTGCCTGCACAATAATCTCATCCAGACAGGAGGGGGACGCGCGAATAGCCAGCTCGTTGCAGAGGTGCGTATCCAGGCCCCAGAGGAAGGCGCTGCGCAGGGCAGCGTCGTTCCATCCGGAGTCTGCCACAGCAACCCAGAACTTGACGTAGAAATCGGCTACAGACTGGTCTCCCTGTTGGAGTCCCATCAGCTGGCTAACAATGTTCCCCTCACTCTCCATGTGGTCGAAAGCCTTGGAGAATTCCCACACAAACCTCTTGTATGTGAATAGGGGCCCATCTGGTCTGCTCAAGATGGACTTTGCTCACTTCAGCGCCTGGTCCCACATCAACAAGGTCATGAAGTGGACTTTTGCCGAATCATTCCTATACTTCCCTTCCACCTGCTGGAAATAAAGCCGGCAGTGGAGCAGAAACCCTTTGCATCCCACCACCTCCCCCCCATAGAGGGCAGGCAAAGGAACAGAAATGTTCCTGCGGATGGCAGAAACTGCCGGAGCAGCAGGTGCAGGGGGAGACGTGCACCAGGAAGCCGACACAAGTGCTTGGTGATGGTGGCCAATTACTGGGTGACGGTTTCAAACTGGTCAAATCGAAACATGACCCGGCATTCCGCGGCCTCCAAGTGCCAGAGTGCCGACTGTTCTCCTGGCGATGCACTTGCTGAGCTTCAATCTTGGCTGGATCATTCTGTCATGATTCAAGGCAAGAGTGAGGCTCAAACGCAGAGCTACAACACCAAATGAACACTCAGACTCAGATGTAAATGTTTCACCAAGTTATTGCAAAAACAAAACCTAACACACAAATCTAAATAAAGGTGCATGATTAAAGAAAAGAGCAAAACAAAAACACACATTTAAGTTTAAACACAAAAACTGCTGCCCACTGGAGCGCACTCAGCCTATAGGAAGAGAGCAGAAAGGGATGATTAGGGACAGAATGGTGGGCTGCACGGTGGCGCAGTGGTTAGCACTGCGGCAGCACAGTTTACCCTTGGCTGGGGGATTGTGGGGATCGTGGGATCGTGGGTTCGATCCCAGCCCCCGACCAACAGTGATCTGTGTGGAGTTTGCATGTTCTCCCCGTGTTGCGTGGGTTTACTCCGGGATTTCTCCGGTTTCCTCCCACATGCCAAAAACATGCATGTTAGGTTAATTGGCTGTTCTAAATTGTCCCTAGATATCTGTTTCCTATAGGCCCTTAGAATAGAGGGTTAGTATTAATGAAAGCGCTTTGAGTGGTCTTTGTGACTAGAAAAGCGCTATATAAGTGCAGGTTAGTTAGTTAGTTAGTTAGAATCTCCACAAGAGGAGAATAAGATTAGGAGAACACTCTTACTGCTGAGAGCAGAGGAGCCCAGCAGAGAGCTCCTGCGTGGGACCAGGGAAACGGGGAAGACGGTTGACCTGGGTGGATGTCCGGTGTCTTCGGGTCAGGTGAGCGTGATCAGCCCCGAAGTACACACTGCTGTGGTGGCAGCAAACCTGAAGAGAGAGAAGGACATGGGAGTGAAAACACAGATCAGCCGAAGAGAAAATAATTTAACATGGGTTAGACTTCAGAATCAGAATCAGAATCAGAAAAAGATTTATTGCCAAGTACATTAACAGATCACTGATAACATACGAGAGAATTTGACTTGACACAGTAATGAACCTGCATTTCCGTGCCGCAGCGCATCTGCAACGCGCCTATCAGCAGGAGGGTACAGGTCGCATAAAGATGATACAATAGGAAGGAGCAAAAAAAATCATTGATTCAAAATACTGGTTACATACTTAATCAATATTAAGAGTTCACGGAAAAAAAAAGCTCATATATTCGCTACACACAGAATTCACAGGACACAAGAGAGCAGTGTTGTCTTTATTCAGTTCATGGATCAATGTGTGTGCGGTGTTGAGCAGTGTTGATGATAATAAGAGAGACCCAAGGACCCTTGGCAGAAGATGTTTTGTCTGTCTGGCGCCAGTCTTATCTGGCGCTGCAGCTGGCTGTCCAAGGCCTTGTGCTCATGATTTTGAAAAAACACAGTCTGCAGACAGCCAGGAGGAATTTTCATGGGGAATAATAATGCCAAATAGGACTGATCACAGAGAAGACTTGTATTTCTTCTGTAGATTCAGTACATTAATCCTTCATTGCGCAGCTTTGAATTCGTCGTGGAAAGACCTGAGCGAACCCATGATGTAATCCACCTTACGAGACAGTTCTCCAGTAGTCGCTATCAGGGTCTTCTCCAGTTTTTCAATTTGTTGGATGCACCTCGCCTGGCCAGCATTTTGATAGGTTGAATCCATCTTCAGCAATTTACGGTAAACCAAGACAATTCCCGTCCCAATCAGAATTATCCCAATCACCAAGATTACGAAGATAAACAAATCTTCAATATCTTCGATAGAGAGATTAGAGAGACACAGCATTTTCCAATTACCTGTGTCACGTAAATAGCCCACTGGAGCCGTTCCAGCGGGGCAGACAGCTTCCCCCGGAGCACTTTTCCTTGTTGAAAAAATAGTGTCAATTGTGTTCAAAGCCCAGCTTATTAACTCCATAATTTCTTTTCGGCGACTTCGGTAGCACTCCTAACGATTCAGCGGTGAGCTCTTCACACGCTGGCTCTTAAATATGCTGGACAATCAGGAAGCAGCAGGTGTGTCAATCACGCAGGTGTAGGTAATACTCCGGAGCCAGGAAGACAGAACAGGAGGGGAGGGGGAGCAGGCTCGCCTGATCATCACACCCATGCCAACTTCATGGCTGGTGTACAAACGTTTCTACTGTTATTGATCTGTTGGCAACACTTAGAGGTGATGGGAGACTGATAATGACATGAAAATTATTGTACATAACAGAGACACACGATGAACAAACATCCAAGTGTGCGCAATTAGATGAGTGGATTTAAAAGCAAGCGCAAAGAAGTGCAGAAAATGCCTCTAACAACAATGGCGTTAGCATTATTAGAGGATATTGCAAATCGCACAGTAAGAAGAGGAAAGATATTTAGAGACAGAAGATTTTCTGGCTCAGGATGATGACTGGCTTGTCAGCCGGTTTAGGTTTCCACGGGCAGTCCTTGTGGAACTGTGCTCAGAGCTACAGCCATTCTTGGAGCGTGACACGATGAGAAGCTGTGCACTGCCTATTCCAGTGCAGATGCTGACAACTCTGGGGTTCCTGGCTACAGGAGCATTCCAGAGGGAGCTGGCAGACAAATTGGGTATTTCCCAGTCAACCCTGAGCCGAGCTATGCCAGCTGTGTAGGATGGCATTATCCGGCTGTCACCCAGATACATCATATTCCCATACAATGCAGTTGAACAGGCCAACATCAAAGTGAAATTTGCAGCAAGAGCCGGTTTTCCTAATGATTCCAATGAACAGCATTGTTGGGAACAAACTACAAGCTGGCACTGTGTGGGTGGGTGGCTTCTTGGTGAGTAAATTCATGTAATTGTCCTAATAATAAGCTACCTCATGCGCAACGCGCCTGTTCGCCCCCAAATATCACCCTGTCTTCAAGGCTTCATTACAAGTCAGTGGTTCGAGTAAGTGACTTTCTTTTTTGCTGATTAAACTACAATTTCACAGCATTCTACCGAGCCCCCAATTGCCTCTGTGTGTGCAGTAGTTATGTCAATAAACACATGTGTAAAGTTTGAAATGCAACAGTGTCACCCTTTCCCCAGCGTTTTTCATTCATTTACAATAGTAATGTGTGTAATCCATGTAAGGTGTATATTACTATAAAGGATGAGATTAGCATTTTGGACATAAAATATGTACTTGTCAAGTCTAATATGATCTGCTTTCAACTGACAGGTGACCGTGGCTACCCACTCAATAAGTTTATATTGTCTTCTTTCTCATGACTGTTTTCCTTTTATTCAACTAGCTGATCCACCCGGCTGGTCACAAATCACAGCGATTAGCTGATGCTTTTGAGGATGACTGCAGACGTCAGTCGAAACATGTCAAGATTAAAATAAACATCTTCTCATCCCTGTCTGAATAAAGGAAAACAATATGTATTGATATGTGAAGTTCCTATAGAGTCACCACTAGAGGGCAGTATGACCCCGGCCATGACCTGACTATAAAAGGAGATGTACATGTGCCAATGTGTGGTTAGTTGTTAGTTGCACTTGAAGTGACAAGTAAAAAGTCCTAACTGACACCCGGTGTGTGCGCCTCGTCATTACATGTTCCAGGAGAACATTACATGGTACCAGGAGTAAATTACATGATACCAGGATAAAACTACGAACCGACGGCAAAGATGAACGCTCTTCGACAGCCGGACGAGTTAAAGTTGACCGGTAACGTCAACGAGAACTGGAAAGCATTCAAACAGAGTTTTGAACTTTATTCGCTTGCTATCGGTCTCCGTGACGAGGAGAGGAAAATAGCATTACTGCTGACAGTAGCTGGGCGAGCGGCGCTAAATGTGTTTGACACATTCATCTTCACGGAAGAAGAAAAAGGCAACTTCGACGCCGTAATGAAGAAATTTGACGATTATTGCACACCGAGAAAGAATGAAACGTACGAGAGGTATGTGTTCAGAAAAAGACTTCAGAAAGAGTCAGAGTCCATCGAGCTGTATGTCACAGACCTACGGTTGAAATGTCAGTCATGCAACTTTGGAACATTGAATGAGTCAATGATACGGGACCAAATTGTAATAGGGGTCCAAGACAACAAATTGCGGATGCAATTACTCAAAGAGACTAACTTAACGCTGGAGAAAGCGATACAGATTTGCCAAGCGTCTGAGAGTATAAAGGCACAATTAAAGACTTTTAGCAGCAAGGAAAAAGAGATTGCTGAGGTCGGTGCAGTGCTGCGCGCGAAGCCGAAAGGAACGTTGCAGGCAAGAAAAAGGGAGGCAAACCCAGAGCGCGCGCGCGGGAACTGTGAGCGGTGTGGAAGGCAACATGCGCTGAAACTGTGTCCAGCATTCGGGAAGGAATGTCGCAAGTGTGGCGGAAAAAATCACTTCGCAAAGACCTGCTTCTCAAAGAGGAGGGTGCAACTCGTGGAGAAAAAGAGCGACAGCGAGGAGGATCAGTTTTACGTGGACACCATCGAGGGAGAGACGAGCGCTGACGAATGGATAGTGTGCCTGGAGATGAATGGCACGGACATGTCACTGAAGCTCGACACAGGTGCGCAGGTAAACATCCTGCCAATGAAAGATTTTAAAAGACTGAAAAACAAGCCGAAAATAAGAAATAAAAAGATTAATCTGAGAACATATGACGATAAGCCAATACCCACTAAAGGAATGTGCAGGGTTACACTGTCAAACAAAGGTAAAACAGTGAATGCATTGTTTGTACTTGTTGATGGAAATAGACAAGCAATTTTGGGTTTAAAAACATGCGATCAGCTAGGTCTGATCAAAAGGGTGAATGTCATTGATACAGACAAAGTGACAACACGAGAAAATACAGAGGCTACAAAAAGTAAGCACAAACACACTGACTGGGTGAAAGAATACAAAGAGGTGTTCAAAGGAATAGGCCGCCTACCAGGCAAACAAAAAATTAGGCTGAAAGAGAATGCAGAGCCAGTCATACATGCAGCAAGAAAAGTGCCAATAGCTCTTAAAAAGAGGCTGAGAGAAACACTAGACTCACTGATAGCAGACGGAGTGGTCAGAAAAATAGAAGAACCAACTGAATGGGTTAACTCACTAGTTATAGTGGAGAAGCCAAATGGAGATTTGAGATTGTGCATAGATCCAAAAGATCTAAATAAAGTAATACAGCGGGAGCATTACAGGCTACCAACAAAATCTGACATAACCAGCACAATGAGTGGAGCAAATTACTTCACAAAATTAGATGCCAAATCTGGGTTTTACCAAATAGTGCTCGATGAGGAAAGCGCTAAATTGTGCACATTTAATACGCCATTCGGAAGGCATTGCTTTCTACGAATGCCGTTCGGGATTAGCTCAGCCTCTGAAATTTTCCATAGAACTGTGCAGCAATTGTTTGACGGAATAGAAGGGGTGGGAGTTTTTCTTGATGATGTGGTAGTCTGGGGAAAAACAAAAGAGGAGCACGACGAAAGGTTGGCAAGAGTTCTCACACAGGCGCAAAAGTCAGGTATGAAACTGAATAAGAGTAAGTGCCAATTCGGGGTACGGGAGATTACATACCTGGGAGAAAAATTATCTGGGGCAGGCGTGCAACCAGATCCGGAAAAAGTGCGGGCTATAGCAGAGCTGCCAGTACCGCAGAACAAAACTGACTTGCAAAGAGCCCTAGGGCTAGTCAATTACATGGGAAAATTTATCCCAAATTTATCAGCTAACACAATAGCTCTTAGAAGCTTGTTAGAGACCAATACAATGTGGCAGTGGATGGCAGAGCATGCCAGAGAATGGGAGTGGCTCAAAAGCAGTCTAATAAAGGAGCCAGTGTTAAAATTCTATGATCAGGACAAACTGCTAAAAGTGTCCACAGATGCGTCCAAAGCCGGCCTAGGAGCTGTGCTATTGCAAAAACATGACACAGAGTGGTATCCAGTCGCATACGCATCACGCACCATGACAAGCGCAGAAAAAAATTACGCGCAAATAGAGAAAGAGACTCTAGGTGCAGTGTTTGGATGCGAGAAGTTTCATGAATATGTGTATGGAAGGTCAGTAATACTAGAAACAGACCACAAACCACTGATTGCGATCTCACAGAAGCCACTGGGTGACGCACCACCGCGCATCCAACGTCTAATGTTAAGATTACAGAAATATGACTTGAAATTTGAGTTTACACCAGGCAAGCAACTAATTGTAGCCGATGCGCTGAGTAGGGCTAGCTTGAGCAACACCAGCAGCACAACAGAGGAAGCTGTGCAAATACATGTAGACTCTATTAAGGCACACATGCCAGTGTCAGATGCAAAATGGACGAAGATAGTGAAAGAAACACAAAAGGATGAGAAACTAAAAAGAGTAATGGAACAGATACATCAGCCAGGACAGGTTATGATTGACAAGCCTTACCAACACTTTAAAGGTGAACTGTCTGTGTTAGATGGGGTTCTGTTAAAAGGTACAAGGATAGTCATACCTACCTCCATGAGATCAGAAATGGTTAAATTAGTGCATGAGGGGCATTTGGGTATTGAAAAGTGCAAAAGACGTGCACGTGATGTTTTGTATTGGCCCAACATGCACAAGGACATTGAGGCATATGTGCAGCGCTGTGACATTTGCCAGCGCCACAGGTATCAACAGCCAAAGGAGCCTATGAGGCCCCATGAGAAGCCTCAAGGGCCATGGAGAAAAGTGGGCATGGATCTATTTCAGCTTAAGGGCAAGGACTATCTGTTAGTCATGGACTATCATTCCACCTACCCAGAGTTTGCAGGGTTGAGTGACACAACAGCAGAAAAGGTGATTGCACATACAAAGACAATGTTCGCACGCCATGGAATTCCAATGACTGTTGTAAGTGATAACGGACCACAATTCACGAGTCAGTGCTTCAAAGACTTTGCAGACACATATGGGTTCAAGCACGTGACCTCAAGCCCTCTGTACCCACAGTCAAATGGGTTAGCAGAGAAAGGGGTGCAAATTGTGAAGCGCATACTGAAAAAGGCTGCAGACAATGCAGAAGACCCACATCTGGCGATCCTGAATTACCGAGCATCACCACTGGAGAATGGACTGTCCCCAGCAGAAATGCTCATGAACAGAAAACTCAGAACGCGACTTCCATCAGCATCTCAGGTGATGGAAAAGAGAGATGTGAGGCGTGATGAGAGGCAAACTGAACTGTACAACAGAACAGCACGACCTCTGAGACCACTTGCACATGAGGACATAGTGCGAGTGAGATGTGATGGAGAATGGGGACCGCTGGCAAAAGTGGTCAAAGAAACAACTCCCAGATCATATGAAGTCATCACAGAGCATGGGAAAACAATGAGGCGAAACCGACGTCACTTACTGAAAGTGCCTCAGACAAAAATGAGAGTCACAGACAGTGAAATAAGCGACATGCTAATTTCCAGTCAAACCGAACAACCAGAAATGGCTGAGAACCAAAACTTAGAGACAGACAATAACGAACAGACTGAGGTGACACAAATCAGAAGATCACAAAGGCAAATTGTGAAACCGAAAAGATTGATTGAGGAAATGTAAGGAGTACTGAAATGAAAAAAAAAAAAAAAAAAAAAGTGTTGTTGAATTGTAAACAGAGGAAAAAAAAAATGTGTTCATGTTGAATTGTAAACAGAGAAAAAAAATTGAACTTGTGATTCAGTGTACAAGGTTGAAAGAAATGTAAATAGAAATGGAGTTTATTTTGTATATAGAAATTTGAGAAAAAGTTTATAGTTGGACATGACCTTTACTAAAAAAAAAAGGGAGATGTATTGATATGTGAAGTTCCTATAGAGTCACCACTAGAGGGCAGTATGACCCCGGCCATGACCTGACTATAAAAGGAGATGTACATGTGCCAATGTGTGGTTAGTTGTTAGTTGCACTTGAAGTGACAAGTAAAAAGTCCTAACTGACACCCGGTGTGTGCGCCTCGTCATTACATGTTCCAGGAGAACATTACACAATAAACAAATTTTATAGGGCTGTGAACAGGCTATTGAATTACCTGTATCCGGTGCTAATGCCGGAGGACAGCATGCCAAACAAAACATTTTTACGTGCCTCTACCTCATTCAGGAGCACCTCCAACTCACAGTCCGTGAAATTCCATTAAATTCATTATTTTTGATTGTGGATACAGGAGAATCAAACGTGCAGCACTTGTATATATCTATTTGCATATACATTTGCATGTAATTGCATATTCAAATGGAGCGTGTCAAGGGAGGAGTCCAGTATTTCCTCACGTGCGCTCATTTTCAAGTAGATTGGGATGTTCAAAGGAAATGTGCTTGGATTCCTGCTTACGCACTGTTTCATACATCTGGATTTTTTTTTTTTTTTTTTTGCTTACAGCATTTTCTTGATTTAAATGCATGTCATCTTTCAGTAGGAAATCCACACAAGTCTTTGTACATGAGGCCCCTGGAGAGGTGGAGGTATGCACTGGAGAGAAGAGGAATGAAAGTCAGTAGAAGCAAGACAGAGGATGTGTGTGAAGGAGAGGGAGGCAGGTGTAATGGTGAAGATGCAAGGAATAGAGGTAGTGAAAGTACAATGGATATAAAAAGTCTACACACCCCTGTTCAAATGCCAGGTTTTTATGATGTAAAAAAAATGAGACCAAGATAAATCATTTCAAAACCTTTTCTACCATTAATGTGACCAATAACCTGTAACCTGTACAACCCAATTAAAATTCTTTTGTTGATTTGGATGTGTGCTTTGCGTCATTGTTGTGCTTTAAGATGAAGTTCCTCTTTCTTGCTTGCGCTTTCTTGCAGAAGCCTAAAGGTTTTGTGTCAACACTGACTGGTATTTGGAACTGTTCATAATTCCCTACACCTTGACCAAGGCCCCAGTTCCAGCTGCATGGTGCCACCACCATGCTTCACTGTAGGTATAGTGTTCTTTTGGTGATGAGCAGTGTTGTGTTTGCGCAAAATAACCTTTTGGAATTATGGCCAAAAAGTTCAACCTTGGTTTCATCGGACCATAACACATTTTCCCACATGCATTTGGGAGATTTCAAATGTGTTTTTGCAAAATGCAGCCGGGCTTGGATGTTTTTCTTCATAGGAAAGGGCTTCTGTCTTGCCACCCTACCCCACAGCTCAGACATATGAAGAAGATGGGAGATTGTTGTCACATGTACTAAACAGCCAGTACTTGCCAGAAATTCCAGCAGCTCTTTCAATATTGCTGTCGGCCTCTTGGCAGCCTCAGCCAGTTTTCTTCTCATCTTTTCATCAGTTTTGGAGGGATGTCCAGTTCTTGGTAATGTCACTGTTGTGCCATATTTTCTCCACTTGATGATGACTGTCTTCACTGTGTTCCATTGTATATTTAATGCCTTGGAAATTCTTCTGTACCCTTCTCCTGACTGATACCTTTGAACAATGAGATCCTGCTGATGCTTTGGAAGCTCTCTGCAGATCATGGTTTGTGCGGTAAGATGTGACTACAAAAATGTCAGGAAAAGCCTACTAAAACAGCTGAACTTTATTTGGGGTTAATTAGAGGCACTTTAAATGGTGGCAGGTGTTGCTGACTCCCATTTAACATGAGTTTGAATGTAATTGGTTAATTCTGAACACAGCCACATCCCCAGTTATAACAGGGTGTGCATATTTATGCAACCAGGTTTGTAAGTTTTTTATTTTTATTTTTCCCCTTAAAAGATTTCAGTTTGTTTTTCAATTGGATTGTGTGGTTGTCACATTAACAGTGGAAAAAGTTTTGAAATGATTTATCTTGGTCTCATTTTTTACATCAGAAAAACCTGACATTTGAACAGGGGTGTATAGACTTTTTATATCTACTGTAGATGACTTTAAATACCTGGTGTCAACCATTTAAAGCAATGGAAAATGTACAAGAGAGGTGAAGAAGAGAGTGAAGGCAGGGTGGAGTGGGTGATGATGAGTGTCAGGGATGATTTGTGATAGAAAGATAGCAGCTAGAGTGAAAGAAGATTCACAAGATGGTAGTGAGACCTGCTATGATGCATGGTTTGGAGACGGTGGCGCTGACAAAAAAACAGGAGGTGGAGCTGGAGGTGGCAGGGTTGATAATGCTAAGATTCTCACTGGGAGTGACCAGGAGGGACAGGATTAGAAATGAATATATCAGAAGGACAGCTCAGGTTGAGTGATTTAGAGTCAAAAAGAGTCAAGGCTGAGATGGTTTGCACATGTGCAAAGGAAGGATAGTGGATATATTGGACAAAGGATGTTGAAGATGGAGCTGCCGGGCAAGAGGAAAAGACGAAGACCACACAGAAGATTCATGGATGTAGTGAAGGAGGACATAGAGAGGGTTGGTGTTACAGAGGAAGATGTTGGGATAGACAAAGATGCAAAAGAGAGGATGAGATGGAGACAGATGATCCACTGTGGAGACCCCTAAAGGGAGCAGCTGGAATAAGAAGAAGACACACAATTATATTTATCAATGAAGCCAGATGACAGTGGTCGATTAACTAAACTAGAGGCATGTCTTCAGGAAATCAGAGCTTGGATGACTTGTAATTTCTTACTATTAAGTTCAGATAAGACTGAAGTCATTCTAGTTGGCCCAACAATCTTAGAAATACTATCCCAAATAAGTTACTTAGTTTAGATCAGTGTTTTTCAACCAGCGTTCCCTGGAACGTCCAGGTTTCTGTGAGAAATTTTCTAATTTTATTTCTTAATTGTTTCAAAACATTGGGCACCTTGGTGGTGCAGTGGTTAGCACAGTGGCAGCACAGTAAGATAGATAGATAGATAGATGTACTTTATTGATCCCAAACTGGGAAATTACAGTGTAACAGCAGCATGACAGTTGACAGCCAAACAACAGAAACACACACGACAGACAAAGGGATTACCCATGGAAAGTAAAAAAGAAACTAACACAACTATAGAACCTATATACATCATAGCTTAATATATGATGATGACCCGTATAAACACATGAATCATCCCATTGCACAAAGAAGGACTATCAGGAGCAGAGTGAAATGTGAGGTACCAGTTAGTCTGTAAGGTGCAGTGTGGCAGCATAGCTATGACCCGAATACAACATCATAGTGAGTTATTGTACAGTGAAATTGCATGTGGCAGGAAAGATTTCCTGTACCTGGCCGTTCGACAACGAAGCTGTAGTAGTCTACTGGAGAAAGTGCTTCGCTGCCTACCTAGTGTGTGGTGGAGGGGATGATCAGGATTGTTCATGATGGATCGCAGTTTATTTAGTGTTCTCCTCTCCACCACTGGGTTCAAGAAGGTCAGGATCGATCCCACCCCCTGACCGTCAGTGACCCTTCTGTGTGGAGTTTGCATGTTTTCCCCGTGTCTGCGTGGATGTACCCTGGGTACTCCGGTTTCCTCCCACAGGCCAAAAACATACAAGTTAGGTTAACTGGAGACTCTAAAGTGACCCTAGGTGTGAATGGGTGTGTGAATAGTCAAGGGATGGCACCATACCTTGGCTGCTTCATCCATCTAGGTGAATGCCCTGAATTTCCCCTCTGGGGATCAGAAAAGTACACAAAATTAAAAATAAATAAATAAATAATTTGCCGTTGTTGTGCATGGGTACATAGATCCCTACAGAACTCTATGCACGTTCTATGCCGCCATCAGTGTGTGAATGTGTGTGTAAATGGGTGGATAGCAGGATCTGTAAAGCGCTTTGGTCATCAAGAGATGAGAATAAAAGCGCTATATAAGTGAATGCCATTTACCATTTACCATTTTATGCACAACAATGGCAAATTATTTGCATTTTTTTGTTACTTGTAATTCTTTTCTAAACATTATGAGTGAAGCTGTTAGTAAGTCAGATTTTTTATTTCCCGCAATTAAGATAAGTTAGTTACCGTACTAGTCGATAGAGCATCCGCCCCACAACTGGCAGGTCGTGGGTTCAAGCCCCGGCCGGGTCATACCAAAGACCATATAAAAATGGTACTTCCCACCTTCTAGCTTGGCGCTCAGCGTAATCAAATGGGGGAAGGAAAAAGTTGTTTATGGCGGCGCCTTGCATGGCAGCGGGCCCTCCGATTCTACTGTAGATGTGATTAACATTGTAGATAGGAGAAACATACTGTAATTTCGTTCGACTGTATATGATTGGCTGTATGGACTGAATAACAATAAAACTTGGCTTCTTCTTAGTTAATTCCCTTCCACAGCATGTGGGACACCATGTGGTGTATAGGGGCAGCACCTATCTCCGTTTATCTGACCCTAGGCCACACAGCTACTGTAAGTAGTGAAAGCTACAGTGGGAGGCCAGTCCCCTGGTAGCTCTGTGTGTGCTACAATGCGGAAATTACACAGGTTACTTATTAATTTATGACTTGCTCCTTCTCTCAACTTAAGAAAATGAATATTCTTGCAGGGGGAATCTGGCATTTATAGTTTGCTTAATGCATCCAAAGATGCCACAAATAGTTGCTTCTTAGAGCAAATGTGGCCTTCAGCCTGGAACTGATGTCATCAGACGGTGTCATACCTTCACTATAAATGCTATTTACATACAGCACATATCAAATAGGAGCAGAGCTCCTTTTGGCACAGTAAGGAAAGCAGGTCTCTTTTCTGCTTGCCAAACTGCTGGACAGGAGAGGTAAAAAAAAAAAAAGAAAAAAATACAAACTGAGCCAGGGAGGAGAGTAGGTACACTGATCTGGTGCACAAAAGAAGAAAGTAATCCAACTTAGCGCGAGCAGGAAAACAAGGAAAAACTAAAGTAATGTTTACATACTTTGACTGAATGGTGGGCGAGGCCAAGATGAAAAGTCTGGGTAGATATAGAGTTGCTCAGATGAATGAATGGATAACAAGCATAATCAGTCTTTCGGAGAGTTGAAGCAATGAGTCACAACAAACTAGACATGGGGAAAGTTCCTCAAGGAAAGAGACCAGGAACTAGAGAAAGGTTCTAAAGAAATCTACAGGAAGTTCAGACAAATTATTAAGCTACCTTTGTCTACTTCAGTCATCTATTGAGAATTGATATTTTCTGACTGTCTGAACATTTCACCCACAGAGAACCATGGGTAACAAGCAATCAAGAATTACGAATTATGACCTGGAGAAGGACACAACAGCACTCTTTCCATCCCAAGTCTACAGGATTCCTGCTCTATTCTATGACAAAGAGAAAAAATCTTTCTCGCCTTTGCTGAGAAGCGAATGTCTTCAAACGATGTAAGCACCGTGGCACTGGTCATGAAAAAAGGAGTGGTGGAGAATGACGAAAGCAATAAAGAGACAGTTAAGGTACATCTCTCAAACACTTGTTGGTATGTTTCGAAGACAATCTCTTCAACCTCATTGATACATGAATGATATCTTTCAGTGGTCAGAGTTCATAGAGGTGAAGGAGACTCATCTTGATGGACATCATCCCATGAACCCCTGCTCACTGTATGACACAACCAACAAAAAACTCTTCCTCCTTTTATCTGTGTTGAGGGCACTGTATCAGAGCAGTGGCAGATCAAACATGATATCAATAAGACTCGTCTCTGCTACATCACAAGCACTGACATTGGTCAAAGCTGGAGTGAAGTGACCGATTTGACCGACTCACTGCCTGAAATTAAGAAGTGGAGCGCATTTGGTGTTGGGCCAGGCCATGGCCTTCAGTCAGACAGTGGTAGACTGATTGTTCCAGCATATGCTTATGTTCATTTCAAGTGCTGCACTGATTCATATGCACTCAGCCTTTACAGTGATGACAAGGGTGATGCCTGGAAATTTGGTCACCTGCTTAAAAACAAATCAAATGAATGTCAAATGACAGAGATTTGTGATGACAGAGGCCACAGGCTTATCTACTGCAATGCTCGAAATCAAGGATGCTATAGGGTGGAAACACTCAGTGAGAATAATGGTGAAGATTTTATCATTTCCAAATGTCAGGTGCTTCCAGAAACCTCCCGTGGTTGTCAGGGAAGTGTGGTTTCTTTTCCACCTCAAAATGAGGGAGCAAATGTAGGGGTAGACCAAAGTCAGGCCCCTCAGTGGCTGCTCTTTGCCCATCCAACTGCTAAGGATAAAAGGATGAATTTAGGTGTGTATCTGAACAAATCCCCAGCTGAGAAAAATAAGTGGCGCAAACCCTGGATCATTAACCAGGGACCCAGTGGTTACTCAGACCTGGTTTACATTGGTGATGGCAGGTTTGCTTGTCTGATGGAGAGAGGGGAGATCAGTGAAACTGAAGAGATCGCTTTTATGATTTTTAGTTATGATGATGTCAAGAAGGGAAGAGGCACCAAATATTCTATGTCAACATGACACTGATCTCATTGGCTATATAACAAAGAAAATCCTGTCTTTCAAATAAGAATTCAAAGTTACTTGATACTTTAATACTAAAATTATAGTCCTTATGTTTCTATAATGCTGATATTTCATTTTGAAATGAGTTTTACTTTAATTTCAGTTTTACATCTTGCCACTTGGATGTAACATTTTACTGCTTTAGTCCTTCTGTATCTTCAATAGATGCACACTCTTACAAATGACATATCAAATAAGAATTTTTTGGTATAAAATTATGAGCAAGCTTTTTTTTCCCCAATATGAAATTATTCCTTGAGTCATCATTCATAGTTCTCTTATTATAGTTTTTTTTAATGAGAAATAACTACCAATTATGTTGTAAAGGTTCAATCAAAGCACCAGGCAAAAATTAGAGATAAAAGTTTTTCCATTACAGAGGCTACTCCAAAAAAAAGACAACTTTATATCATGTTAGCAAGCCTTAGGCCAAAGGTGCGATATGTGGGGAAAAAAGGCACCATAACTGGTATTTTTGTGCTCATGCTAACATCTTTTAGCATTTGGCTTTGTTAGCATTTTATACAAAACTATTTGAGCCATTAACCTGGTTTTTGTTTGTTTGTTGGTGCCTTTTTTAACATGTTCAGTACCATTTTAACCCAGACACACTTGACACTTTTGACAGATTGACCTGATAAATGAATCAGCTCCACCAATGCCTTTGCTGTATATGGTCATTTTTTTGATTATTTCTTTATCCTGGTGAGACTTTGAAAAACACATTACTGTTGTATGTGAGTTTGGCCCTTGGGGCTTGCTGTAGCTGCCCTGTGGGATGATGTCAGGTGGGCTGCGGCTGCTGTATTTATTCTGTGCCAGTCCCAATAAAGTTCAGTTCATTGCATGACATAAGTCGACTGCTGTCTCGCTGATTTCATACATAACATTTTGGTTATGAGGGTAAACTATAGAGGTGTACGGGGCACCTCTATCACCGTTTCTACAGTATCCGGGAGAACCAGCAATCCTGTGGCCTAACTGGTTGGCCATGTCTGAGGGGTATATTGCGGCGTTGGGCCTGAGTAAACTTGACGGAGTGTGGAGGCAAGTGCTTCTGGTTCACCATGTTGGCGTAGAAGGTCGGAAAATTTTCCACACATTGGGGGAGAAGGAGTCTTATGCAGATGCTGTCGGGCGGCTTGCTGACTACTTTGCTGAGCACACAAGGAGCACGAAGCTGTGGGTTGAAAGGCTGTTGGCGCCAAAAGAAGCTAAGCTAGCTAGCTTAGGGGAGCTAACAGCCCAGCTGATGGCAATGGCGAAATTAGCCACGGAGCTAGGTGGGCGCCAAATACAAGCTACAAGCTAGATATCATTGTGGAGTCAGAGCCACAAGTGAGGGAGTTCGCGTCCACCGGGAACGACAAGCCAGCCAAACAGCACAGCATGGTGCGTGACTGCAGCACTAGAGGTGAACACAGTGCAGTGAGCGAAGATGGCACAGGGGGAGAGCAGCAACCAAACTAAGCTTGGTTTTCCCCGCAGCTAGAGTCGGCGCAGCCGGAGGGAGAGCGTGAGTATGCTGAAACCCGGGAGGACAGCGGCAGTAGCCGGGCACCACGGCGGTCGAGCAGGACCAGCCTCGCTCAGGGTCGATGCAGGAGGGTCTCATGAAGCCATTTCATGTATGTTTAAAAAAATAGGCAGTGCTGGAGTTGGATTTATTTTCTCCATTAACAAACCACAATACGTTTATGGTGATGGACTCTTTTGTTTCATCTGAAAAGCCGAAGAAAAGCGAGCAAAGTGTGCTAAATCACTAGCATGCTAACTACTAGTCACAGGCTAAATACATTGGCATTGGCTATGTTTTGATCTCAGGTCTTCTGCAGTACCAACTCAACAGGTATACATTTTATAAACACATTACTTTTCCACTTGACAATATTTAATGTGTTTACATGTGTATGAAATGACAATAAACGCCTTCATGCTGATTGAGATGTTTAGCAACAGTTACTGGCAACATTTAGATGGGACTTTTTTTTTCTCAGCTGCGCAAAATAACTGGTTAAACAAATCAGAATATTTTGTCCAGTATTGCTGTCATTTAATAAATTGTGCTTGCGGAACTGTTGTATAAAAGCAGTATTACACTCGAGGTCATTACCTTACCATGACTATACTAACTACGGGTGTGATACTCTAATAGGTGATTACTAAAACACGGACAAGCGGTATGATATGGTACAAAATGTTCTGTTGGCGTTCCGTACCATACGGTGCCATTGTGGCGTAACATTATGTAGCTCACATATTCCTTGGCAGAGACCCAGACATGAGGGAACTTTGAGCTCACAATGTATATTGACATCACGCCCCAGCTGGACATTGAGTCTGGACCCCCTGCGGACTAGAGGAGAAGTGAGAAGATCTGAGAGTGAACCTGAAGAGACTGTCTGACTCCTAGGGTCAGACAGAGAAGCCGAGAGGACAATGGGAGGATTAGTTATGAATGGAATTCTGTGTTTGATGTGAATGTGATTTGTGTCTGTTGTAACAGTATAAAGGTATGTGGTTTATCTCAGCTCGCCCTCTTCGACTACAGTATTTTGGGGGAGTCGATATTGACAAATCAAATTTTATTATCCCCAAATCAAAAAATGAGGAGTTTGAACATTACTTAGAGAATCAAAATTGGGAGCAGCTCATGTCAACATGTGAAGTAGATGATTGTTGTAATTTTATAACTGTCGCAGCAGATGACTGCCCCTCCCTGAGCCTGGTTCTGCTGGAGGTTTCTTCCTGTTAAAAGGGAGTTTTTCCTCTCCACCGTCGCCAAGTGCTTGCTCACAGGGGATCGCCTGATTGCTGGGGTCTTTCTGCAACTGTGGGGGTCCTCCCTACAGTTGATAGTGCTATGAGATGACTGTTGTTGTGAAATGGCGCTATATAAATAAAGTTGAATTGAATTGAATTGAATTGAACTGCAACAATCACAAAGTCTATAGAAAAATTTTCAAAGCAAATTAAAAGTAGACAACAGAAGATTAGCCTACCATGGTTAAATAATGAAATAAGAAAACTTATGAAGAGGCGAGACTATGCACTGAAAACATCACTAACCTCCAAACTACAAAATGATCACCTTGTGTACAAAAGTTTAAGAAATAAAGTGGTACATGAGCTGCGAAAATCAAAAATATCTTATTACAATAAACTGATAGATCATGCAAAGGGTAACAACAGTTCCCTATGGAGGCATTTAAATAACCTAACTAATAAAAAAAACGATCAGAAGGGGGTAAAGGAACTTAGAATCAATGGCAAGACCGTCAGTGACAAGGCTACTTTGGCAAATGAATTTAATTCACACTTTGTGGGCTCTGTGGAAGACTTAAAAATTTTTGTGCTGCCAAATGTGCTCAACAACACAAATTCCATACTTCCAACAGATACTTTTCACATCGATGAGGTAAATGAGAAGTTAATTGCTGGTATTGTTAAAACACTGTCAAACTCAAAAACTAATGATATCTACAATATGAGCACCTCCTTTCTCAAAATGCACAGCAAAATATTAATCAAACCACTGACTCATCTCATTAATCTCTCCATTAGGTCTAGTACATTTCCATCTGGCTGGAAAAAAGCTGTCGTCATACCAGTTCATAAATCAGGCAGTAAAGACGATATATGCAATTACCGCCCAATCTCTATTTTACCAGTCCTATCTAAGGTTCTTGAAAAAGTTGTAGCTACACAGCTGATAGACTACTTACAAGACAGTCAACTTCTTCATCCACATCAATTTGGTTTTAGACCAGGATACTCAACAGAAACAGCAAATTGTTGCCTTATTGAAAACGTCAAACAGTCCTTGGACAGGGGTAATGTGGTAGGAGCTGTTTTTCTAGATCTCAAAAAGGCTTTCGATACTGTAAACCACAGTTTGCTTTTATCCAAAATGGTATCTTTTAACTTCTCCCCAAATACATTAGAATGGTTTGCATCTTATCTCCAGAATAGAGAACAGTGTGTAAAAGTTCACCAGGATAAATCCTCATTTTTAAACAACCGCATGGGTATCCCACAAGGGTCCATTCTTGGTCCTTTACTTTTCAGCATTTTTATTAATGACTTGCCGTTACACTGCTCAGCTGCAACATGCCAACTTTATGCAGATGATGCAGTTATTTACACAGCTGCCAAGACTCCAGCACAGGCTGCAGATGTACTGTCTACAAGTATGGTTGATGTCCAAGAGTGGCTCCTCAAGAACCATCTATTGCTGAACCTTCAGAAAACAGTCTCAATGTGCTTTTCAATCAAAAAATGTAACCTGCAACATTTTAAAGTTAATATACATGATCATGACATCAGTTTAGCTACAGAATTCAAATACCTTGGCATTGTACTAGATCCTCAACTCAAATTTAATCTTCATATAAAGAAAATTTCAAAAACAGTAAAAAAAAATCTGAACTGCTTTAAATTAATTAGATATTACATACCTTACGAAGCAGCTGCACTGTATATGCATTCTATGGTTTTTTCTCATATATCATACTGTTTGACAGTCTGGGCTCAAGCAGCCCCTTCCACAATAAGACATATAGGTTCATTATATAATCAAACCCTAAAAATCTGGACAAAAAGCCCATTAGGTGGCATCACTGTAATGTTTTAAAAAAGTACAACCTATTGAGTTTTGAGAGCTTCATTGACCTCTGTCTTCTGAAATTAACGTTCAAATGTTTCCATAAATCAGCACCCGAGCCACTTGCTGGTTTCGTCCAAAGACAGGACAGCAGCAGAGCCACCAGGAGTTCTGTTAACAATAACTGTAAAATATTCCACCGCAGAACCACATTTGGACAAACAGCTTTCTCTATAAAGGGCAGTCACATCTGGAACACAATGCCAAATGAAATTAAAATAATAACGGACTTTAAAACATTCACTAAAAATGTTAAAAACTGGCTGAAAAATAAACAAGAATGTACTCATGTATGAATTATTTGTCTGCAAAGTGAGAGTGAATGAAGGGAAGGAATAAATGTGTTTGTTTATAGTGAGTGACGGAGGGAGGAAGGCCTGAAATAGGCAAATGTGAGTTATGTTATATGTGTTAAATGTGAGTCAGGCTGTTATATTTGTGTATTTATAATATTTATAATATTTATGTTAAATGTGAGTCAGGCTGTTATATTTGTGTATTTATAATATTTATAATATTTATAATTGTGTATTTATAATTTTTTCTGCATTGATGTATGTGGTTATTGTGTATATTTTTTATCTTGATTCTTTTTTCTAAAGCCCATCCAGGGACAAGAGTTGCAAATTAGCTAATAGCTATACACTCTATGTGCAACACATCAGATTGATTGTCTTTGATTAATTGTCTATGTTTATTGCACTGTCCCTGTCAAATAAACTAATCTACTACTACTACTTCATTCCCTGACTGAGAGAGGAGCTGTAGGACTTGATATGGAATAAACCAATACTGAAAAATCATTCAGTCTCTTCATTTCGAGTTTCCTACATTGGTGACCCACACGTGAGAAATATGGAAAGACTTGGAGGTCGTCTCTCCGACTCCGAACCTGACTCACCGGAGACCGCCCGCACCGGCGTAAACTCCATTAGACTCCCCGAGTTCTGGCAAGAGGACCCGCACTCATGGTTCCAACACGTGGAATCACGGTTCGTGCTTAACGGGGTATCAGAGGATGACATTAAATTCCACAATGTCATCGCAAGACTCGACAGCCGCACAGCCCGGTGTGTGCGGAGCCTGGTGCAGCAGCCGCCTGCTGCTGGCAAATACGACGCCCTGAAAGCCGCCCTCATTCGGAGCTTTGTACCATCGGCCGAGGTGAGGGCCAGAACACTCCTGGACCTGCGCGACAGAGGAGGACGCAGGCTGACCGTCCTCATGGAGGACATGCTGCAGATGATCGGGGCAGACAATGATGCGTTTTTATTTAAGCACATCTTTTTGAGGACCCTTCCAGCGCACATGAGAGGCTCCCTGTCCAGCATGAGGTGTTTGGACCGGCAGGACTTCCGCGCGCTGACTTTGGAAGCGGAGCGGCTCCTGGACGCATGCGGCGAGCAGGAGACGGCAGCGGCAGCAGCAAACCTCGGCGCGGCGGCCCAGGGCAGTAGTAGATTAGTTTATTTGACAGGGACAGTGCAATAAACATAGACAATTAATCAAAGACAATCAATCTGATGTGTTGCACATAGAGTGTATAGCTATTAGCTAATTTGCAACTCTTGTCCCTGGACAAGAGTTGCAAATTCTTGGCGACAGAGTTGGCGACAGAGAACCGGTGGCAACAGAGCCGACCCCAGCGACAACAGCGGCAGCGCGGTCCCGGAGCAGAGGAGAGGACGAGATGTGCTTCTACCATCGACGATTCGCGCACAAGGCTCACAGATGCGTCCCGCCATGCAACTTCAGGAAGCAGGGAAACGCAAGAGCCGGAGGTCGTTAGCAGCTTCGACCCTCGGCGAACGGAACAAGCTGCTCTACCTGACGGATGCGAGCTCCAGACAGCAATTCCTCGTCGACACCGGGGCACAGAGGAGTTTCATAACCGCAACCTACGCGGACCGGGCAGCCGGTCCCCGCAGAGATGGAGCAACAGCCGCAAACGGCTCGTCGATCAAGACGTTTGGCGAAAGAACTCTGCGCCTGTCCTTGCACGGCCGCAGCTATGAATGGACCTTCATAGTAGCGGCGGTGAGTTTCAACATGTTGGGCGCCGACTTTTTGTGTTCACATGGCTTGTTGGTAGATCTGGCTAATAGACGCTTGGTTAATGCACTCTCTTTTTGTTCTATTCCCTGTGCAGCGCGAGTGTCCCCGCCGTTAGTACAGGCCAATGCCGCCGCAGCAGGAGGTAAGTTCCACACTCTCCTAAACCAGTTCCCAGCACTCACAGTTCCCACGTTTTCAGCTAAGGTGGCGAAGCACGGGGTGGAGCACTTTATAACCACAAGTGGCCCACCGGTTTTTGCGAAGGCTCGGCGCTTGGATGCAGCTAAGCTCTCTATTGTGCGTGAGGAGTTCGCCAACCTGGAAAGGTTGGGCATAATTCGCCGCTCGAAGTCCGCTTGGGCTTCCCCCCCTCCACATGGTCCCTAAGGCGGACGGCTCGTGGAGACCGTGCGGCGATTATCGCAGGTTAAACAATGCCACAGCGCAGGACCGCTACCCAATTCCGCATATCCAAGATTTTTCGGTGCATTTGGCCAAGGCGCAAATTTTTTCTAAAATAGACCTGGTCCGCGGTTATCATCAGGTCCCGGTCCGATCAGAGGATATTCCCAAGACAGCGGTAATAACCCCTTTCGGGCTTTTTGAATTTTTACGCATGCCTTTTGGCCTTAAAGGCGCTGCGTAAACCTTCCAATGCATGATGGATGCTGTTTTGCGCGACCTCCCTTTCGTTTTTGTCTACTTAGATGATATTTTAGTCGCCAGCGCCTCTGAGGAGGAACACGAAAGTCACCTCAGAACTGTTTTTCAGAGGTTGGGAGCGCACGGGTTGATAATCAACCCAGCCAAGTGCCATTTTGGCGCAGCACAGATCGATTTTTTAGGGCACCGCGTCTCCCCAGAGGGTGCAGTTCCACTGCCCTCCAAAGTACGCGCAGTGGCTGAGTTGCCCCAGCCACAAACGGTAAAAGCGTTGCAGGAATTTTAGGTATGGTAAACTTTTACAACCGTTTCATACCCTCAGCGGCGCAGCTCATGCAACCGTTGTATGTCGCGCAAAAAAAACAGAAGCCCTCAAATGCGATTGAGTGGTCCCCTGAGCGGGAGCGCGCATTCACTGAGGTTAAGAAAGCACTAGCGAACGCAGCACTGCTGGCTCACCCAGACCCGGCAGCCCGAATAGCGCTAACCACAGACGCGTCAGATGTGGCCATAGGAGCCGTGGTAGAACAGCAAGTCGCCGGAGCTTGGTAACCACTCGCTTTTTTTAGCAGAACCCTACGCGATGCTGAGCGAAAATATAACGCATTTGACAGGGAACTGCTAGCGCTCCACCTGGCCATTCGCCATTTCCAGTTCTGGTTGGAAGGGCGGCATTTCACCGCGTTTGTCGACCACAAACCGTTAACTTTTGCAATGTCCAAAGTCTCTGAACCATGGTCAGGCCGACAGCAGAGGCAGCTGGCCGCAATTTCAGAGTTCACCACCGATATACAGCACGTAGCCGGTAAATTTAATGTGGTGGCGGACTGCCTCTCGCAAGCGGTAACAGCACCTGTCCGCGCGGATGGGGGCTATAGCGCCACAGACGCGAGCGTGGGTAACAGCGCGGACGCGCATGCGGCTCCGGTGCACGTAGGGATAGATTACACGGCCATGGCAGCAGAACAGGGCGAGGACACAGACGTGCGCGCGCTCCTGTCTGGACCAACAGGGTTAAGGCTGGAGAACGTAAGTTTACAAACCGGTTCACCCCCGCTTATTTGCGATGTATCCACCGGGCGACCTCGCCCAGTGGTGCCGGCCACGTGGCGCCGTCGTGTTTTTGACGCGGTGCACTCCCTGGCACACCCGGGAGTACGTGCTTTGGTGAAAACGGTAGCAGAGAAGTTTGTTTGGCCGAGCCTGCGCAAGCACGTGAAGGAGTGGGCGAGAGCCTGCATGTCCTGCCAGCGGGCCAAAGTTCACAGACACACAAAAGCCCCTTTAGATAAGATAAGATAAGATAAGCCTTTATTAGTCCCACAACGGGGAAATTCCAGGATTGCAACAGCACAGGGATAGCAACACTCAGAGCAACAATCAGAAGCAAGAAAAAACAAGCAGCAAGAGCAGCAAATATACATATGTACGTATTACTATAAAATATATATATATACACACACACACAGACACACAGTGCAGAGCATTGTAGCTGGATGGCATAAATATATGAATATATGAACACACACAGTGCAGAGCATTGTAGCTAGATGGAATAAATATGTAAATATATAAACACACACAGTGCGAGCAATGTAGCTAGAAGGAATAATATGTAGATATATAAATATATAAACACACCCAGTGCTGAGCATTGTAGCTAGATGGAATAAATATGTAAATATATAAACACACACAGTGCAGAGCATTGTTGCTAGATGGAATGAAACAGCATAACCGTCTACTTAGTTATCCTACATGGTAATGATTATGTGCCCATACATATTCTCCCACCCTCCATAGCGACCGGTATGTTCCTAGTTGTAAGCCGGAGGGGACCATTGTGTAAGTCTATTGCATCTTTTGCATTCAAAAAACTATTAGTTTGTTACGTCTTTTTGCTATCTCTGCGAGCAGCCCTGCTTAGGTTGTACAGTCTGACAGCCGTTGGTAGGAAGGACCTACGAAACCTCTCGGTTGTGCACCTGGGATGATGTAGTCTGCTGCTAAATGAGCTCCTCAGTGCATTCAGTATGTCCTGCATAGGGTGGAACTCGGACTCCAGCAGAGATGACAGTTTAGCCACCGTCCTTCTCTCTCCTATCTCCTCCATCGGATCAAGGCGCTGCCCCAGGACAGAGCTAGCTTTCTTAATCAGTTTGTTCAGTCTCTTCCTATCGGCTGCAGTAATGCCACTGCCCCAGCAGACCACTCCAAAAGTGATGGCTGATGCACCACCGTGTCATAGAATGACTTCAGCAGCGCCCCTTGTACACCCAAAAGACCTGAGTCTCCTCAGCAGGAACAGCCTGCGCTGTCCCCCTTTCTGTAGAGTGCATCAGTATTGTGTGGCCAGTCTAGTTTATTGTTCAGATGAATACCCAGGTACTTATAGGATGTCACCATCTCGATGTCTGTTCCTGTATATTTACTGTACTGTGAGGGGCTTGCCCATGCCTGCGGCATTCCACCACCAGCTCCTTAGTTTTCCTCGCGTTGAGTCTGGAGGCAGTTCCGATGGCACCAGTCACGAAGTCCTGGATAAGCCCTCTGTACTCAGCTTCATCTCCATTGGAGATGAGGCCAACCGATCGCAGAGTCATCACGAGAACTTCTGTAGATGGCAGTGTGTTGTGTTGTGTGAGAAGTCCGCAGTATAAAGAGTGAACAGGAAGGGAGCCAGCACCGTTCCCTGGGGGGCCCCCGTGCTACTGATGATCGTGTCGGACACACACAGTCCCGGTTCTCACAAACTGAGGGCCGGTTCGTGAGGTAGTCCAGGATCCATGATGACAGGTGCTGGTCCACCCCCTGCGCGCAGCAGCTTGTCCTTCAGGATCATCGGTTGGATGGTGTTGAAAGCACTGGAGAAGTCAAAGAACATGATCCTCACCATATTCCCGGGCTTCTCCAGGTGGGACAGAGAACGGTGAAGGAGGAAGATCACCGCATCCTCCACCCCAATGCCATGCTGGTAGGCGAACTGGAGTGGATCCATCGCTGGTTCCACCAGGGGGCGGAGGTGAGCAAGGAGCAGTCTCTCCAGGGTCTTCATCAAGTGGGACGTCAAGGCCACCGGTCTGTAGCTGTTCAGTTCTTTGGGGTGGGAAGTTTTTGGTACAGGTACCACACAAGATGTTTTCCACAGCTGTGGTACCCTCCCCAGTTTCAGGCTCATGTTGAAGATATACGTCACAATCCCACACAGCTGGTCTGCACAGGACTTGAGGAGCTTTGCGCTGATGCCGTCCGGTCCCGGCGCCTTCCTCGCCTTGATCTTCCTCAGCTCCGTCCTCACCTGGGTCCTGGTCAGGGTCAGGATGGGGGGCTGTGTGTTGGGAGTGGGGGGGTGTTGGTGGAGTGGGGAGTGGGCAGCAGGACTTGATTTCTTTAGAGGCAGCAGTGGTTGTTGTGCAGTCAGCGGGGAGGGCGGTTGGTCAAATCTATTGAAAAACAGATTCAGGTTGTTCGCCCACTCCCTGCCCCCTGTGGCCTGGGGGGAGGTATTCTGGAGCCCCGAGATGGTTTTGAGGTTTCTCCAGACCCCGCTGATGTCGCTCTGTTGCAGCTTGTCCTCCATCTTCTTCCTGAAGCTGTCCTTGCCTTCTCTGATCTTTCTCCTCAGCTCCCTCTGTACGGACTTCAGCATCTCCCTGTTCCCTGACCTGAAGATCCTCTTCTTCTCTCTCAGAAGTGTTTTTATCTCAGGGTTGATCCAGGGTTTGTTGTTTGAGTGACGCCGTATGGTCTTGGTGGGAACGGATTTGTCCACACAGAAGCTGAGGTAGCCCGTGAAGGTGTGAATGAGGCCATCGATGTCCTCACCATGTGGATCGCAGAGCTGCTTCCAGGCGGTGGCTTCAAAACAGACCTTTAGGGTGTCCATTGTCTCCTCAGACCATAACTCCACAGTGTGCATGGCCGGAGGTTGTCTGGGCACTAGGGGTTTGTACACCGGCCGGAGATGAACCAAGTTGTGATCCGATCTCCCGAGTGGGGGGAGTTGTGATGAGGTGTACGCCTCCTTAGTGTTTGCGTAGAATAAATCCAGTGTTTTATTGTCTCTAGTGTGGCATGTGACATACTGGGTGAACGTGGGTAGAATGGGAGACAGTGAAACATGGTTGAAATCGCCTGAGATGAGGAGAAGAGCATCTGGGTGTTCTGTCTGCAGCCTGCTGGTTACTGAATGGATGACGTCACGTGCTGTCCCAGCGTTCGCCGTCGGATTTGCATAAACAACAATGCAGATCACGTGTGAGTGTTCTCTCGGGAGATATGTAGGCCTCATGCTAACAGCTAGCAACTCAATGTCTTTGCTGCAGTGTCGTTGTTTAACAGTGATATGTCCCGGTCTGCACCAGTTGTTGTTAACATACATTATCACTCCACCGCCCCTAGCCTTGCCACTGTCTGGTGTTCGGTCAGCTCGTATCATGTGAAAACCCTCCAGCTCAATGTTAGCATCTGCTGCTAGTTCAGTTAGCCACGTCTCAGTAAACAAAAGGAGAGAGCACTCCCGGTATGTGCTATCATAACGGGAGATAGCCGCTAGCTCATCTAACTTTCCCAGTATCGACCGTACATTTCCCATGACAACAGATGGAAGGGAGGGTCTGTACCTTATATTTTTTGTCCTCCGCCTTACTCCAGCCCGGCAGCCGCGGCGTTTTCGCCTCAGTTCTCTCGGTATGTCGAGTTTTTCCAATGGGACCGGGTGGCGGTTGAATGCTAGCAGCTGTTCTCTGCTGTATCGTATCCTGCTATAAACAGTGGCTCCGTCCACCGGCTCAGGAGACATTTAGGACGATCTGTGTGTCCGTGATATAAGTGGGGTGAAAAAAAAAGACGGATCAAAAGAGAGAGGAAGGGAAAAAGACTCGGAATCGAGCCGCTGTTGCAAAAGGCAGCCTACTGGTGTGGCGCCGAGAGAAAAAAAAAAAAAAAGCCTTTCCACATCCCGGCTAAGAGGTTTGATCATGTGCACGTAGATCTAGCGGCACCCCTGCCGCCCTCGCAGGGGTTCACACACCTCCTGACAATGGTGGACCGGACCACGCGTTGGCCGGAAGTGGTCCCATTGCAGTCTACCACAGCAGCAGAGGTAACTCGCGTTTTTTTACAGGCCTGGGTAGCGCGGTTCGGAGTCCCGTCGGACATTACGTCCGATAGGGGTCCGCAGTTCGTTTCAGAGCTATGGTCAGCCATGGCCAGCGGCTTAGGGGCAACAGCTCATCGCACCACCGCTTATCACCCACAGGCCAACGGTTTATGCGAGCATTTCACAGGTCGTTGAAGGCAGCCCTCAGAGCGTCGCTCACGGATACAAATTGAGTAAACAAACTACCATGGGTTTTATTGGGGTTGCGTTCGGCACCCAAGGAGGATTTAGATGCCTCACCTGCTGAATTAGTGTTTACTCAACCTCTCAGGCTGCCAGGAGAGTTCCTGCCAGCCCATGCAGCACCCGAGCGCCCCCCGGTGTGGGGACCTCTACGCGGCACGGGGGCAGAAATGCTCCCGGGCCCCGCTCATCACACGTTCCCGCGGGTTTTTGTTCCCAAGGTTTTGCAAAACGCAGAGTTTGTTTTTGTCAGGCACGACGCCCAGCGTCACAGTCTCCGCCCACCTTACGATGGTCCGTTCCGAGTGCTGGAAACCGGGGAGAAATATTTTGTACTGGACTTGGGGGGCAGGAAAGAGACAATCAGTGTTGACAGATTAAAGCCTGCTTTTGTGTTACGTGACAAACCTGTACGGCCGGCGGGGGCGCCTCGACGCGGCAGGCCTCCCAAGGGACAGCCCCTAGTTCCCCAGCAGGGGGCAAATAACCCTTCTCCCCCTCATTCCACAGGCGCACAGCAGGACGGCACAACACGGGCTGCAAAGCCTGCATTCAGCAGATTCGGGAGGAGATTGAAGCCTAAGCAACGGGCAGAGTGATGTGTATTTTGATCAACCCGTGTAAACTGTGCTGTAGATCCTGCAAAGGGGGTGGATGTAAGGGTGTAATGTGTATGACTGCCCATTATGGACATGAGGGCGGTGTGTGTGTGTCCTTTCTTGGTATAGTGTGTATGACTGTCCATTATTGACTTAAGGTTGGTGTATGTCCGTTCTTGGGCGTTTCGGGGGGAGTGATGTGGCGTAACATTATGTAGCTCACATATTCCTTGGCAGAGACCCAGACATGAGGGAACTTTGAGCTCACAGTGTATATTGACATCACGCCCCAGCTGGACATTGAGTCTGGACCCCCTGCGGACTAGAGGAGAAGTGAGAAGATATGAGAGTGAACCTGAAGAGACTGTCTGACTCCTAGGGTCAGACAGAGAAGCCGAGAGGACAATGGGAGGATTAGTTATGAATGGAATTCTGTGTTTGATGTGAATGTGATTTGCGTCTGTTGTAACAGTATAAAGGTATGTGGTTTATCTCAGCTCGCCCTCTTCATTCCCTGACTGAGAGAGGAGCTGTAGGACTTGATATGGAATAAACCAATACTGAAAAATCATTCAGTCTCTTCATTTCGAGTTTCCTACACCATCCACATTCTGTACAGAATGTTCCATCTACGTTCTGTTTGTGCTCCATACAGAATGTTCTGTACATGTTCTGTACAGGACGTCAATAGAACCTGCCTGCTGTCAGTCCTACTAGCTAGCTAGTACCTACTGGCAAGTGTGCTACGAACATGTACATGTGACGTTATATATGGAATGCTAGCGGTCCTGCAACATTCGTTTTGTATGCGTTCTGGAACATGTTCTACGTGCAATTATCAATAAATAAATACATACAGTTAGAAATTAAGGAACATAGTGTACCATAAGGCTTGTCGGTTGACTGGTTGCCCAGTTGTGTAAGTGCAATACTCCAAGCAGTCAGATACATCCCAAAAAGCATATTTTTTCCAGGAGGTCTGGTTTTATTAAAAAAAAAAAAAATGCTTTTTAACAGAACATGTTAAAAAGTATGGACTATGGAACATTCCGTTGGCGTACAGAACGCAAACGGAATGTTCCATACAGAACACGGATGGAACAAACATAGCTGACAAACGAAATGTAAAAGATACATCCTAAAAAGCATATGTTTTTTCCAGGAGGTCCAGTTTTATTTTTTAAAAAAAATGCTTGATAACATATTCTCTATGGAATGCCGATGGAATGTTCCATACTTAACGCAGATGGAACATGGATAGAACGAACGTAGCAGGAATGAATTCACCGTCTGAGTTGCAGACAGGCGAAGTTACCTTTATAACTTCTGCATCTGTGTTCAACCTGCTTTGGAAATTCCCAAAACACAGTCATGCTTAGGTTTACATTATCCGAAGGGAGTCTCACCTGAGAAAATTGTCCCTGCCTCCAAAATTTCACCTGGATGATGGGTTGTTTACACTACTAGTCTGCTAGCCTTGTTACCACGTCCGTGGCAGGAGTCAGTGGATAAAAAACTCAGACACTCCAATTCATCTGCAGAGCTCTTGGTACTTCTGTCTCCAAGTGAGTGTCAGTCTCATTTTCAAACTAGTTTACTCTCCAGTGTTGATACTTTTACTCCGGTGATAGCAGAATCTCAAGGCTAGCGTTCCATAAGGAAGGTTCCGTATCTAACGTTGCATGTACATGTTTGTAGCACACTTGGCACCGCTAGCTAGTAGGACTGACAGCAGGCTGGCTCAGTTGACATCCCGTCCCGTGTATGGAAGATGTCACGTACAGCACGCTGACGGAACATGTTCTGTATGGGACACTGGCAGAGCGTTCCATACTGTACCGTTTGTTCCGTGTTTTAGTAGGCACTAGGACATTAAAGTATCACATATGCAGTTACTATATTCTTTGATACAGTACTCCCTCTGATGTAATATTGCTTACGTATGCCAGGAAAAGTCCAGTATTCAGATTCTGTAATTTCTATCCTACAGAACAGGATCACCATGGCAACCTGATTGTCTACAGCCAATTCAGATTTGAAATTGGCACACTCCAATTGAAACAATAGACCACCATTATACTGTTCTCTGAGGTAGGTAAATGTCTATGGAAAGATCTTAAGTAAGCTTGAGTTTTATTTAAACCCCAGTGTCTCTAATTCTTCATATTGTGGTGACACAACAGGAGATCGCACTCCACCCAGGACTTTGGGGAATTGGGGGAAGGAGGTGAGGGATGGAAATGAGAAGAAGAAGGGAGAGGAACCAAGGACGGGCGCCAGAGCGATGGGGGGGGTAATAAACCAAATGAAGATGCTCCTTCGCTCCCGGTATGCCAGGCATGAACCTATTGTGTGGGGTGGAAGATGCTGTTCACACCTTGGGTATGCTGGGCACGAAAGTATTGTGTTGAGTGATGCACTATTGTCGTGTATGTTAATGTGTGTACTTCGGGTGCCAAGGGCAGGAATAAAGCTGGAATAAAGAGATTCGCTCGGGCACCCAGGTCAGTCTGATCTGCTTGTTTGAGGAAATAAAGTATGTGTCTTTAGCTGCTCATGTCTCGTCTGCTTCATCCTCCACACTGGTGACCTAGAGACATGAAAATGGAAAACGGACCGAGCACCTCCATGGAGACACTCCCGCTGGAGTCTCCCCCCACTGCATGCGCCGTTGCAGTCAAACTCCCGGACTTTTGTCTCCACGAACCGGTCGCTTGGTTTATCCACATGGAAGCCCAGTTTGCCCTCCGCGGAGTCTCGACAGATGACACGAAGTACCATCATGTGGCGGCTTCGCTGGCCTCACGCTCCACTCAGCGCGCAATGCACCTACTCCGAGCTCCTCCAGCCCAAGGAAAATATGACACCCTCAAGCAGCTGCTGCTGCGACATCACACCCTTTCGGACAGAGAGAGGACAGAAAAACTTCTTTCCCACACCGAGTTGGGTGACAGATCGGCTGTGGAGTTGATGGAGAGCATGCCCGCGCTGATGGGCACGGATGACAGGTCTTTGCTCTTCGCCCACCTCTTCCTCAAGAAGCTCCTGGCATCGGCGCAAGCGATCTTAGCAAACTCACTGCTGCTGGTGGCCAAGGATTACTGAATGCTGGCAGATGAAGCAGACTGCATCATCCTGGCAAACAGGAATTTCAGTGTCCTGGCAGTGGGACCAGGATCTCGGGAGGAGTCCAACGAGGTCGAGGAGCTGCTGGTGGTGGCTGGGATGACGACATGGAGATGCAGGAACGGGAGGGCATGTTTTTTATCACCTGTGTTTTGGCGCTGAGGAGCAACGTTGATTGCCGCTGCGTCGCTTCAAGAAGTTGGGAAACGGGCCAGCCAGCGGTCAGTAGCAGCTACAGCCACTGGTGACAGGGAGAAGCTGTTTTTCATCGAGGACAGATGTTCTGGGAGACAGTTCTTGGTGGACTCTGGCTTCCAGAAGAGCCTCATTTTGCCAGCCAGTGCGGACAGGCTGGCACAAGGCTACGGTCTGTTGTTAACGGCTGCAAACGGATCTCCCATCAGGACGTTTGGTGAAGGGTTGGTGACTGTATGTTTGCATGGACGCAATTATGAGTGGAACTTTGTGGTAGCTGCATGTTCGGTCCCTATTTTAGGTGCTGATTTTCTGTGTGCTTATGGTCTCCTTGTTGATATTGCTAACCAACATTTAGTGGATGCTGTTTCCTTTTCCTTATTGCCCTGCATAGCTCGGGGAGTTGGGCCACTACCACATGCAAATGTTTTAGCTGCGGGGGATAAGTACCAGTGTTTGCTTGCCGAGTTTCCCGCACTCATGGTGCGCACCTTTTCCGCGACTGTAACCAAGCATGGGGCCGAGCACTTTATCACCACGAAGGGCCCGCCGGTTTTTGCACATCCATGCCACCTTGACGCAGCTAAGCTAGCCATTGCACACGAGAAGTTCGCTAACTTAGAATGCCTAGGGATCGTTAGGCTCTCCAACAGCCCTTGGGCATCCCCGCTGCACATGGTGCCCAAGTCCAATGGTTCGTGGCAGCTGTGTGGTGATTTATGTTGCTTGAACAATGTCACCGAACATGACCGTTACCCCATCCCATACATCCAGGATTTTTCCATGCACCTGACCGGTAGGAACGTAGATTGACTGGTAAATCAACAGCTTTGCCTGAGAGCTTAGCTTCCTCTTCACCACAACAGACCAGTACAACATCTGCATCACTGCAGATGCTGCTCCAATCCGTCTGTCAATCTCTCGCTCCATTCTCCCGTCACTCGTGAATAAGACTCTGAGATACTTAAACTCCTCCACTTGGGGCAGGAGTTAAAGTGACCATCACAAAAAGACTCTCCAACAATACATCCGTGTTTACAGCAGAGATGGTGGCAATAATTATTGCTTTGCAGTGGGTGGAGGAGGTCAGACCGGACCGGGTGGTGGTGTGCACAAACTCACTTGCAGCGCTAAAAACCATACAGACAATAAAATCTACAAGGGAAGACTTGGTGATTGAGCTATATCACAGTTTATTTAGGGTACACAGGGGTGGTGGAGAAGTTCAGTTTTGTTGGGTTCCTGCACATGAAGGGTTGAAAGGGAATGACTGTGCAGACAAATTAGCAAAAAGTGTTCTTGGAAAAGAGATAACTATACCATTGTCTCTTGGAAAAGATGAAGGGAAAGCAGTAATTAAGAAAAAAGGAACTGACCTATGGCAAAAAAGATGGGATGAAGATCATAAAGGTAGATTGTATTACAAAATACAAAAATCCATTGCAATAAAGAATTTCATAATGTTCTGGCCCCGGATTATGAGCTGCATTTTGGTGTGCAATAACTGAGTTTGACACATCTTTAATGTCCTTGCTTTCGACTTTAATGCATCAAACACCGTAAAGACTGAAACATATCAAACACAAGAAATATTATTTCAGCTGTGGACACAAAATTCTAGTATTGCAGAAATTAAATCATACTGCATACACACAAATGTAAACATTTATGATCTCAAATTGATAGATTTTTTAGGTTTACTGAGTTGTTGCAAGAAAGCTACCAGCAAAAATTATGCAGCATTTACTGTAAACAAATACAACAGATTATCAAATCCACATTTAAAAATTGTATGGCTTGTGCACATCTGATTTTCATATTAGAAACACACACAAAAGTTTCTATTCTTTGGACATGTGCATATTCAAACAACCATCATTAAACTTCAACAGAGTTAAACATTTCACTAACCACTTTGCCGGGTCGCAGCCTTCCGAGGGCAGAAATTCCTTGCAGGCTCTCACATTTTGTCTGCAATTAATAGCCCGGAATAAATACCTTGTAAATTGGTATTTCAGCTAATTTAAAGTCAAGATGTCAATTCAAAACATAACAATAAATTGACTAGAACTAGGCATCCAGTAAATAATGAAGGATTGCCAGATTTGCACTTCTAAAAACTACCAAGGCCATACAGGCCGGGAATTGTAGCAGTGACTGACCAGAATAATACTGCATTTACTTCAAGTCAAAAATACATCCCTATTCACAAATGAAGCTTCAAAAATTACTTTTTCACAACTATTACAGTTTTTTGCACATGCCTGGAGACTAGGTGAAGGGTTACATAGGCATGGATTACCACTGACAGTCACATGGTCTAGTCACACTTCAACAAACTTCAAAAATATCATCATCTCTCAAACAACCTACAAAATATTGGGTAGATAATTGGATATGAGGGATTATTTCATCATTATGACAGTTTCACCCTACCTGGGCTGAGGTAAGCAGCTGGATGGCTTTGGATTTTTGTTTTAGCCAGCCATGCTCAATCCATCTGTTGCCGTATTCTGCTGGGCAGGAAGTCTCAAAATCGTCTACTTCCTGTTGTGAATAATACTTATACCTCACGTATTTTTGATGACAAATTATTTCAATAATTTTTAAATCTCAAAGGACAAATTTCCAAACCTAGGTTTTTAAAAAATATGGAGGGAATAAAAAAAAGGTAGGGAGTTCCCAAGGGATTCCCCAGACACAAAGTAAACAACTTTTGACTGGCACACAGAGCCAGGCTGTGAGTATATATACTTGCCAAACAAATGTTTGGGAGGCATTGCTGTACAACCAAAGGTCAAATACTGGAAAGGATGTCACTGTTGACATATAGCAGGGAAATTGCAACAGTCACAAGAATTGCCATGTTTCTTACATGGATCAAACAAACACAGCTGCTGCCGTTACACATAACCAAAAGAAGGGAAGACATCATTATGGTAAAACTCAGACTGGATCACACACGTTTAAATGGCACTTTATTCACCATGGTGAAAAGCGAAAGTGACAAATGTAGAGACTGTGGAGTAAAAGAAAATGTCGAGCACATCTTATTACACTGTCACAAATATGGAAATGAAAGACAGATAATGGAAAATGAAGTTCGAGAGGCTGGTAGGGAATAGGATTTAACTGGGATTAACTGGGATCTGAGAACAGATGGAGATGGAGAGGCAATAAGAATCACGAGAAAGGCTCTTTTCTCTTTTTTAAATAACACAGGATTAAGTCATAGAATTTAGGGGTCGGGCTCAGATGACATAATGTTACACACTCTCGTACAGTAGGTGGCGCTATGCACTTTTCAGTTGTTTGCTATCCGCCAGTAACCAAGAGAAGAAGAAGAAAATGTAGTGTCCTATGATGCCTGCCTCAATGTCTTTATGATGTCATATAGACCAACCAGACGCTACATAAATGGAAAGCAATAGAGTGAGGAGAACTGCTGGGAGTAGGACACTGCTCCTGATTTTCTTCACACACAAGACTACCGGGAGGACTGGAAGGCGTCGAAGAGAAGAAGAAGATTGGGACCGCATTTACGTCTGTGTTCGGCTAGCGGTAGGATTGATTTGTTTGTGGCGGACAGCAAAAACTGTATGCTGTCTGTAACATTATGGCATCTAGCTCTGATGGGTATGATAAAGATGAGGTGGTCTAGACACTATCCAGGCCTGGTGGCCGGAAAAGAGCAGCTAGGGGGGCACCAAGACCTTGAAGCGGGTCAGATGAAAGTGATGTGGGAGGAAGTAACAATATGAGGAAAACATGAACTGGCCAAAATGGATGGCAGTTTGAGGATGTAGGGAATGACTGCAAGGTTGTCACTGAGTTCAATCGGGGGGTGGGGGGCACTATCACCCGGTTAAGCTAACAAAAGCAATTGAGAAAGAAATTGGACAGTTAAGTTTGCAAAGCTCTTGGAGAATAACAGGCTGTTAATTCATGCCACAAGTAAACAACAGCAACAGAAAATACTGACAATGACATGTCTAAACGGAAAACAAATGAAGGTGCATGTCCCTGGAGCGACAGCTAACTTGAGGGGAGTTATATCAGGTGTCCCTTTGTGCACATCTATGAAAAAAGTGAAAAACGAGATCCAAGGAGGAAAGGTGAAGGATGTGAAAAGGCTACAGAGTAAAAAAGAAGGTTTGCTGAAGGACACACAGTCTGTCATGATTCAGTTTTGAGGAAACACTCCCTAAATCAGTCCTAATAGGATACATGTATTTCAGTGTCAGAGAATACGTCCCAAAGTGCTACAAATGTCAAAGGATGGGTCACACTGCTCAGCAATGTGGAGGGGAAAACGAATATGGTAAATGTGACAAGGACGCCAAAGTAAAGTGTTGCAACTGCGGCGGTGAGCACAGTGCTGCATATGGAGGATGTGTTGTGCAGAGGGAAGCTAGTCAAGTGCAGGAAATCAGAATAACTAAGAAAATCTCGTATGCGGAAGCTCTAAAGACAGTTAGAGAAGCAGGAATAGTCAGAAACACAACAGGCCTTCCTCAAAGAAGTTCAGTTCAAATGGAAGCCCAGAAATCAACGGGCCCCATGCAAGCACAGGATCGTGCAGCTGCAAGGAATGTTTGTGTTCACAAATGCAAAATGGATGATGACACATTGATAGTTAAGAGGACAAACTTTATAGCTTTTATCTGCCACACCATGAATGTTGCTGCACAGCTATGGAAGAAAAGCGACAGAATCAAAACCATTGTGGAAGCAGCAGAAAGCTTCCTAGATGTGAAAGATATTACAGCTGACCAGATTCATGCTTTATTGAAAGCTGAATCTGGGGAGACTGCACATGCTGAAACAAGACCTTAATTATAGTACTACACATACTACAGTGGAATGCGAGGAGTCTTATAGCAAACGGACAGGAACACAAGAAGTATCTTTATGAACTAGTTGTTCCACAGGTAGTGTGTGTATGTCAGGGTAGAACATTTTAGGGTTGTGTGTGTATATTGTTTTTTTTGGTTTGTTACAGCTGTAAGGCTGTTGGAAGTGAATTCATTCATCTTCTTCCACTTAATCCTTCTGATATTATTAATGTAATGCATATTGGATTATTGTTTTCCTTTGTATATATTTGTGTGTGTATTTTTGTTGATTTGAGTTGACTATGAGTTACACCTACGCTAACTAATCAAATCAGCAGGAGCCAATTAGCGAGCTCCGTTGTGAACTCTGTCCAGAAGGATGCACGGTGGCGCAGTGGTTTAGCACTGTGGCAGCACAGTTTTACCCTCGGCCAGGGGATCGCGGGGATCATGAGATCGTGGGTTCGATCCCAGCCCCCGACCAACAGTGAGCTGTGTGGAGTTTGCATGTTCTCCCCGTGTTGCGTGGGTTTACTCCGGGATTTCTCCGGTTTCCTCCCGCACACCAAAAACATGTAGGTTTAGGGCGCTCGCGCACGCAGCGACCAGCAGCTGGTGGCTTGTCACCAGACTGCAAACCAAGTCTACCTACGGGTACAAATAAGTAACAAAAAAAAAAAAAAAAAGGATGTATTTAAAGATGGTGCGTGACTGTTAGCAGAGAAGCAGAGAAGTCTAGGGAAGTCTGGAGAGAAGTCTTAGAGAAGGCGTCAAGGAGCCTTCAGAACTCAGAACTCAGAAAAGAATTATTGCCAAGTACATTCACAGTAAACAACTGATAAACATACGAGGAATTTGACTTGACACTGAAAACGACATAGTTGACATTTTCAGTGACGCGGCACGGGTGGCGCGTCACTGAAAATTCAAGGAGCCTTCAAGGAGCCTTCAAGTGCAGAGGACCGGAGGATTTGTGAAAGCGTATTATCGAGGAGCACGGAGGAAACGAGGGCAGGAGCGCAGGAGCAGAGAAAGGACAGAGGAAGCGCAGGTGTGGTGATTGACAGCGGCAGCACGGGACCGAAGATGCCGAGAGTGACCAGCCGACGGAAGCTCCTTTGTGTTGGATGAAAGGCAAATACACAGCTAAGTAAAGGAACGTGCTTACTGTCTGTGTGTTGTGGATGCAAATTAGCCCCGGTGTGTTCACGGGAGGCTAAGTTTGTGCTGCGCTGTGTGCTGCAGGTTTTCCCCCAGACGACGGATACGAAGGAGCCGCTCCTTTTCTCTCCGTCTGTTCGCCACCTCTCCTCAGGCACAGAACACTCCCTCTTCAAGGCGTACAGGAGGGTCTCGGACGAGCCCAGACAGACGGTACTTTCCTTCCAGGACGATAGCGGGAGTTCCTGGCTGGACAGCCAGTGAATGCATCACGCTTTATTGCGGACGGTCTGAAGGTTTTTTTCATGTAGTGTAGGAAGTGACTTTTTTCATGAATGAGAATTGTATTGCTTTTTTCCTTGTGTGCATTTTAGGGTATTTATGGTATTTATAGTATTTATTGAGGGGTTAGTTTCTTAAACTGTGCACATTGGGAATGTTTGGTTCTTATTGGGAAATTTATGGTTCTTATTGGGAATGTATGATTCTTATTTGGGGATTTATGGTTCTTATTACCTCCACCAAGGAGGTAATGTTTTTGCCGGGGTTTGTCTGTCTGTCTGTCTGTCTGTTGGTTAGCAAGATAACTCAAAAAGTTTTGGACGGATTTCGATGAAACTTTCAGGCGTTGTTGGAAATGGTACAAGGAAGAACTGATTAAATTTTGGTGGTGATCCGGATCACCGTCCAGAAGAAAACCGCCATTACGGAAAATGCCATTTTCCTGAATAACTACTGAACCACTAATCCTATCATTGTCAATCCAATTGCTAGTCATATGTTTTCATGGTCAAGGAATTTTGATCAGGATTTGTCCTTCAATTCACATATTAAATTTGTTTCTAAGACTGCCTTCTATCATTTGCGTAATATTGCCAAGATTAGGAGCATCTTGTCTCAGAGTGATGCTGAGAAGCTGATCCACGCTTTTGTTAGCTCGAGATTAGATTATTGTAATTCTTTATTATCAGGCTGTCCTAAAACATCTTTAAAAAGTCTTCAGCTGATCCAAAATGCTGCAGCAAGAGTTTTAACAGGTACTAGAAAGAGAGATCATATCTCTCCGGTTCTGGCCTCCCTTCATTGGCTTCCCATAGAGTTTAGAATTAAGTTTAAAATCCTTCTTCTTACTTACAAAGCTCTAAACAATCAGGCTCCTTTTTATTTAAAAGATCTGATACTACCGTATCATCCTAACAGAGCATTACGCTCCCAAAATGCAGGATTACTTGTAATACCTAGAATCTCCAAAAGTACAATGGGAGGCAGAGCCTTCAGTTATCAAGCTCCTCTCCTGTGGAATCAGCTGCCAATCTGGATTCGGGAGTCAGACTTGATCTCTGTTTTTAAGAATAGGGCTAAAACCTACCTTTTTGATATAGCCTACAATTAGGGAGCGATCATGTGTTTCTGAACCCTCCCTTAGTTATGCTGCTAATAGGTTTAGTCAGCCGGGGGACCTCCAGTAATGCACTGGGCCTCACTCCTTTCCTCACTCTCTATGAAATTTTTTTTTTTTTTTTTTTGCTGGTCATTAACATTTGTTTGTTCTCTCCCATAGATTGAGTCCCCATCGTGCTGTTTGCTCTCTACATGTCTGTTCTTTTCTTCTTCTCTATCCCCTCACCCCCCAGCCAGTCGCAGCAGATGACTGCCCCTCCCTGAGCCTGGTTCTGCTGGAGGTTTCTTCCTGTTAAAAGGGAGTTTTTCCTCTCCACCGTCGCCAAGTGCTTGCTCACAGGGGATCGCCTGATTGCTGGGGTCTTTCTGCAACTGTGGGGGTCCCCCCTACAGTTGCTAGTGCTATGAGATGACTGTTGTTGTGAAATGGCGCTATATAAATAAAGTTGAATTGAATTGAATTGAATTGAATCTGAAAACGTACACAGAAACACTGTATGGGGGGAACTGTGGCCGCCATTACGGAAAATGCCATTTTCCTGAATAACTACTGAACCAATAATCCTATCATTGTCAATCCACTTGCTAGTCATATGTTTTCATGGTCAAGGAATCTGAAAACGTACACACAAACACTGTATGGGGGGAACTGTGGCGCTTGGCGGAGGTCTGCGTTCTCCGAGTGCTTTTCTAGTTGGGTAGTGTTGTAGTCTATAACCATTTTAAGAAATTGACTAATAAAGTTGTATAATCGCTTTCCTGCCTTCCTGGGTGTTTGTGTCGTTGTGGCCCGAGAATCATTTATTTTATTCATAATGTTCACAGTAATTGGCACTTCCAAACTGTGTCATTTATTTGGCGTTGTCGGCAGGATTCTCTTACCACACAACATAAACTTGGAAGAGCATGATGAACCCTCGACCTCAGTTGTGAACAATCAAACTGTAATTAACATGGTTGCTATGCCATGCCATTAAGCTGAAGAAGGAGTCCTATCAAGCTTGGTTGGCTTGTGGGACTCCCGAAGCAGCTGAGGTGTACCGGCAGGCCAAGCGGAGTGCAGCTTGGGTGGTTGCTGAAGAAAAAACCTGGGTATGGGAGGAGTTGGGTGAGGCCATGGAACAAGACTTTTGGTTGGCCTCGAAGAGAGTCTGGCAAACTGTCCGGCGGCTCAGGAGGGGAAAGCAGCTCCCTGTCCACACTGTGTATGGTGCAGATGGGGCACTGTTGACTTCGACTGGAGATATCGTTGGGCGGTGGAAGGAATACTTCGAGGATCTCCTCAATCCCACTGATGCGCCTTCCACAGAGGAAGCAGGGTTTGTGGACGAGGGGGATGACTCGCCTATCACAGGGGCTGAGGTTGCCAAGGTGGTTAAAAATCTCCTTGGTGGCCGGGCCCCGGGGGTGGATGAGATTCACCCTGAGTACCTCAAGGCCCTGGATGTTGTAGGGCTGTCATGGTTGACACGCCTCTGCAACATTGCGTGGAGGTCGGGGGCAGTGCCTTTGGCATGGCAAACTGGGATGGTGGTTCCTCTCTTCAAAAAAGGGGACCGGAGGGTGTGCTCCAACTTTAGAGGGATTACACTCCTCAGCCTCCCTGGGAAGGTCTATGCCAAGGTACTGGAGAGGAGAGGAGAGTTCGGCCGTTGGTCGAACCTCGGATTCAGGAGGAGCAATGTGGTTTTCGTCCTGGCCGTGGCACATCGGACCAGCTCTTTACCCTCTTGAGAATTGTCGAGGGTTAGTGGGAGTTTGCCCAACCAGTTTACATGTGTTTTGTGGACTTGGAGAAGGCATTTGACCGCGTCCCTTGTGGTTTTTTGTGGGGGGTGCTTCGGGAGTATGGGGTATCGGGCTTGTTGTTCCGAGCTATTCGGTCTCTGTACGACCATTGTGAGAGTTTGGTTTGTATTGCTAACACTCGGTCGGACTCATTCCCAGTGAGAGTTGGACTCCACCAGGGCTGCCCTTTGTCACCGATCCTATTCATAATTTTTATGGACAGGATTTCTAGGTGCAGCCAGGGAATGGAGGGCGTCATGCTTGGTGACCACAGGATCTCATCTCTGTTGTTTGCAGATGATGTTGTCCTATTGGCTTCATCCAGCAATGACCTACAGCTTTTGCTGGGATAGTTTGCCACTGAGTGTGAAGTGGCTGGGATGAGAATCAGCACCTCCAAGTCCAAGTCCATGGTCCTCAGCTGGAAAAAGGTGGCTTGTCCTCTCTGGGTTTGGGACAGGATCCTGCCCCAAGTGGAGGAGTTTAAGTATCTTGGGGTCTTATTCACGAGTGAGGGGAAAATGGAGCGAGAGATTGACAGATGGATTGGAGCAGCATCTGCAGTGATGCAGACATTGTACCAGTCTGTTGTGGTGAAGAGGAAGCTGAGTTCTAAGGCAAAGCTGTCGGTTTACCAGTCAATCTACGTTCCTACTCTCACCTATGGTCACGAGCTTTGGGTAATGACCAAAAGAACAAGATCGCGGATACAAGCGGCTGAAATGAGCTTTCTCCATAGGATTGCTGGACTCACCCTCAGAGATAGGGTGAGGAGCTCAGTCATCCGGGAGAGGCTCAGAGTAGAACTGCTGCTCCTCCACATTGAAAGGAGTCAGTTGAGGTGGTATGGGCATCTGATTAGGATGCCTCCTACTTGAGGTGTTTTGGGCACGTTCCACTGGGAGGAGACCCCGGGGCAGACCCAGGACTCGGTGGAGAGACTGTCTCCCAGCTGGTCTGGGAATGCCTTGGTATCCTCTCTGAAGAGCTGGAGCAGGTGACGGAGGAGAGGGAAGTCTGGGCTTCTCTGCTTGAACTGCTGCCTCCACGACCCGGACCTCCAGAAAAGCTGAAGGAGATGGATGGATGGATGGATGGATGGATGGATGGATGGATGGATGGATGCTATGCCATTGTTTATGGGGGTTCCTTGGGTCCCAAAGTTTTCTGGGGAGATGAGCCAGATTAAGTTTGGGGAATGGTTGTGGCAGATCAAAGCACTCTTGAGATCTCGCTCAGGGCCTTAGTGATGAGCAGAAAGCTGACTTTGTGATAGGGGCATTGGAAGGTGATGCCAGGAGTGAAATTCGGCTGTTAGACCCTAGCTCCAGAAGGAATGTTCAAGAAATTTTGTCCCACTTGAAACGGCTGTATGGTGCACAAACCCCTTTAGCTGGATTACGGGTCCAATTTTTCAAGTGTAGGCAGGGGGACAGAGAAAGTGTGGGGTCCTTTATCCTGCGCCTACGAGAACTGTTTGGCAGGTGGCGTGAGCAGGAACCTGATGGCTCAGCACAGGTTGAAAGCACAGCACGTGATCAGCTAATACTGGGTCTGAGGGCTGGTGCTGTCCGACAAGAGTTGCAGCGGCTGGTGAGACGTGACCCACGAATTACTTTTGTTGAGGTCTGTAATGAGGCTAGAGCATTGGACGGAGAACGTCTGGGCCAAGAGGAAGCATGGGCATCAAGCATAAATGCACCTGCACAGACTGTTTGTGGGCCAGAAACCGATGGTTGGAAAGAGAGGTTCAAGGCGGAAATACGTGCAGGAACAAATCTCCATACTCAGCCGTACTGTGATGGAAGAGGTGAAACAGCTACTCTCTGGTATGTGCCACAGTCGTCCACTAGGGGATATGTCCTGTAGAGGGAAATCTTCTATTTCCTACCGCAGGCCAGCCTTCCATTGGGATGAACAGGGCCATCCAATTTGCAGAGGCTGTAGGAAGCCAGGCCATATTCAAAGGTTTTGTCCGGATAGAACTCAACAGGCACAGGTCTCCGAAGTAGCTGTCCCACCTGCTACAGGGCCAGTGACTGAGGAACCCGAAACCGGGACCTTGAAGGAGAAAATGGATGGTTCATGTCCAGGTGTAGAAGTAAAGGTGGCCAGCACAAAAGTTCCTTGTGTTCTAGACACAGGGTCTCAAGTGACACTGTTTTCTGAAACGTTCTTCCAGAAGTGGTTAAGCCATGTCCCCTTGGCAGACGCAGGAGAGCTGAAGTGGCTGACTCTGAAAGCAGCAAATGGTTTGAATATTCCCTATGTGGGTTATGTGCTGCTTGACTTTGAGGTTGCAGGAGTTGTGGTACCGAATAAAGGGGCAGTCATTGTGAAGGATGCCTGTTTAGGCTCTGACAAGGGAATTTTGGGAATGAATGTGATCTTTAGCTGCTGGAAGTTTTTGTTTCAGGGACCCCATCCTGGTGTCTCTGCTTTTAAGGTTACAGTATCTCTACCTGCCTTAGGGCAATGGGAAAGAGTGTTTGTGGTCTGTAGTCGGGTGGCCCAGGAGGAATCAGTGGATGGGAAAATAGGTGTGGCACGGTTGTCCAAGCAGTTACCAGTAGACATTCCAGCCTGTAGCGAGATGGTGATTTGGGCCCCTGTGTTGGGGGGCCGTCACCTTCCAAGTGGACCTGTCTTGGAGGAAGGGGTGTCTGATAGTATGGAGTGGCAAGTTGCCCGGGCTGTGACTAACCTGGAATGAGGTAAAGTACCGATTAAGGTATGTAATGTTAATCCTTACCCCATCGGTCTGCCACCGCGACAGGCTCTGGCCTCTGTGTACTCTTTGTCCCCTGATCAGATATATGGTGACAAGCAGTTGGCGCTGCAGGTTGTTGACCAGGACACGGTGGAGGTGGACATTCGGACTGTTCAGGCGCCTAGAACCAGTGAACCTGTGTCATGAACTTTTGAGGGGGACAACCTTAGTCCAGAACAGCAAAGAGAGTTGAAACAACTGGTAAGCTGATGGAGCTTTGTTTTTGCTAAGGATGAGGAGGATTTTGGCCATACTACTGCGGTGTTGCACCAGATACCAACCGGAACCACACCTCCAAGTCAAGAAAGACATCGGCCTGTCCCCCCCTTTCTTTAACTTGAGTTGCGAAGTCTGCTGCACAGTATGTTGGAACGAGGAGTGGTGACAGAGAGCGCTAGTCCTTGGGCTGCACCAATTGTGCTTGTAAAGAAGAAGGATGGGCGTTTTTGTATGGATTACAAGAAATTGAACTCTGTGACCCGCAAAGACTCATTCCCCTTAAAACGGATTGAGGAGTCCTTAACCTGTCTCAAACAAGCATGTTGGTATTCCACCCTTGACCTGGCCAGTGGGTCAGTGGCAGGTGGAAGTGGACCCAAGGGACAAGGAGACCGCCTTTATAACACCTACAGGATTGTATGAGTTTCAGCAGATGCCATTCAGTCTCTGTAATGCCCCAGCCACTTTTCAGAGACTGATGCATCGGTGCTTGGGCAGTATGGTGAATGATTTCATTCTGATTTACCTTGATGATGTCATTGTTTTCTTACCTGATTTCCATTCCCATGTCACCCATTGGGAACAGGTTTTTGAGCGGCTGGCTAAACATGGACTGAAGTTGCAGCCACAGAAGTGCCATCTTTTCCAACGTGAAGTGAGGTATCTGGGGCACATCATTTGCAAGGATGGGGTGGCTACCGATCCCGAGAAGACCAGGGTGGTCCAGCAGTGGGAGCCACCTAGTACAGTGAAAGGGGTTAGATCATCCCTGGGTTTTGTGGGATACTACAGGCGTTTTATTCCTGTGTACTCAAAGATCATAGCACCTTTACACGCTACTCTGTCGGGGAAGGCAGTTTCACGCGGGAAAAATCAAGCCATAGTTTGGTCTCTGGAATGTCAGGCCGCCTTTGAAAGGCTTAAGTCAGCGCTGTTGAGTGTTCCAGCACTAGCTTATGCTGATTTCTCCAAGCCCTTCAATCTCTATACAGATGCAAGTCTGGAAGGGCTGGGAGCGGTGCTCGCCCAGGTTCAGGATGGGCGTGAGAAGGTGATTGCCTATGCAAGCCAAAGTCTTCATCCCACAGAAGGGAATGATCAAAATTATAGCTTCTTTAAATTGGAGCTGTTGGCACTAAAGCGGGCTGTTTCAGAAAAGTTTAAGGATTACTTGTGGGGGGTGCCTTTTACAGCTTTCACCGATAACAACCCCCCTGTTCACCTGGACACGGCGCAGCTTGGTGCAGTGGAGCAAAGGTGGGTGGCCCAGCTGTTCAATTATCAGTTTACCATAAAATACCGACCTGGAGTGGCAAATGGGAACGATATCTTGTCCAGGCTCCCACAGGATGAATCCCAAATTGAGACTGGCACGAACTTTGTGATGGCTACCCCGGAGGATACGGAAGATTGGCCTGCTCATCAAAGGGCGGACCCGGCAATGCAGCAGGTTTATGCATGGCTCCAACAGGGTAACTGGCCGTCTAGAGAGCGTCAGCAGGAAGCTCAACCTCTGGCCCGACGGTTGTTAAGGGAGTGGAAAAGGTTACGGTTGAGTCAAGGCCTGCTCCAGAGGAAGGTAGAGGATCCACAAACAGGCCAGGTGGTGTACCAAATTGTGGTCCCTTCACTGAATGCAAGGCTGTTGTGGGAACGGTTCCATGCCTCTTGTGGCCACATGGGAGCAAATCGAGTTGAGGCTGCTTTAAGAATGTGTTTTTTTTGGCCTCGGATGAGTGAGGACATGCGCAAGTGGGCTACAGAGTGCCCTACTTGCTGTGAGAATAAGGCCAGGCCAGAAGTAAGGGCACCCCTTCAGCCAGTTGTCTCATTTTATCCTCTGGAGACCATGGCCATTGACTTCCTGTCTTTAGGAAACCCTCAAGGCACCTATCCATATATTTTGGTTATGACTGACTTGTTTTTAAGGTATGGATGGGCAGTGCCAACTAAAGACCAGACGGCGGTTTCAACGGCTCAGGTACTGTGGCAGAACCTCATTCAAACATGGGGCTGCCCTGAGAGGATCCTGTCAGATAGAGGGGCTGCCTTTGAGTTTGCAGTGTTGCAGCAACTTTGTGCTTTATATGGCTGCAAAAAGGTGCGCACTACCCCTTATCATCCCCAGGGAAATGGGGCATGTGAACGCTTCATTCAAACTTTGCTGTCCTTGTTGTGCTCGTTGACTGAGGAGGAGAAGACCAGATGGACAGAAAGTTTACCTGCTTTGCTCTTTGCCTATAACAACACAATCCATAGCAGCACAGGTTTGACCCCTCACTTTGTTCTGACAGGGCGGCATGCAAGGTTGCCGGTGGAGATTGCCACGGGAGTTTGCCCCCAGCCTGAATGGTATACAATGGAGGAGTGGGTTCGTCATCATCACAGGATTCTGAATGGAGCCCACAAACGAGTCTTGGCCCAAACGCAGCGGCAGTAACACAAGGACAAGCAGAGGTATGGTCGTCACGCCAAGGATGTTCTGCTGGTGCCAGGAGAGAGGGTGTTGCTGAGGAATTTTCGATGTCATGATCAGAATAAGCTTGCCCCCCTGATGGCAACCCTCCCCTTTTGTGGTGGTGTCTCGGTTGGGTCCACACACACCCGCGTACAAGATCCGACCAGAGGGGCTGAGTGGGCCAGAGAGGACTATCCACAGGAACAACCTCAGACCTGCCCCATCAGACCCAGTGATCCACCAAAGGATGTGCTAGTGCCACCAGCTGAGCCTGAGAATATTGGAGCACACCTGTTCCTGCCTGTGTCTTTGCCTCTTGCAGGGCCCAGTTTAGTCCCAAGTCCAGCCGTGGAAGTGGAACATTTGCAAGATGTGGTGCAGGCATCTGATCCACCTACTTCAGTGTTCCCACAGGAACAGGTACCCCTGAGGCGCTCTCAACGTAGCAATTTGGGAAAAAAGCCAATTAGATATGGTGATGGAAGTTAATAGTCAGGGACGACTATTTAAAAAGCTGAGGGGAGAAATGTCAGGGTAGAGCATTTTAGAGTTGTGTGTGTAAATTGTTTTTTTTGGGGGGGGGGTTGTTACAACTTTAAAGCTGTTCAAAGTGAATGATATTATTAATGTAATGTATATTGGATTATTGATTTCTTTTGTATATATTTGTGAGTGTATTTTTGTTGATTTGAGTTGATTATGAGTTACACCTACGCTAACTGATCAAATCAGCAGGAGCCAATTAGTGAGCTCCATTGTGAACTCTCTGTCCAGAAGGACGTTTTTTTTTTTTTTTGTAACTTTGATTTTTATTCATTTTTCATCATACATATTACATTCAGATCACAGTCTCTATATTTAAAAAAAGGAGCTAGGGGAAGAAAGAAAAAAAAAAGGAAAAAGGGGGGGGGACAAATATTGGAGCATCAAGTTTTTAGTTTCCATCTCTTAATTCTTCTGGTTTTTCCAGTGTCTTTGGTTATTCTTTCAATTTCTGTCTCGTTGTTGCACTTTGTAGTGTGTCCATTTCCACCATTTTTTTTTCACATTGTCCTTCTTGCATTCTTTGTCGATATGTTAGTTTTTCCATTAAACGTATATCCTCAACAATGTCAGTCCATTGCTCTTGGTCAGGAAGAACTTCTGATCGCCATTTTCTTGTGATTGTTTTTTTTTACATGCAATCAGCAAGATTTTAACTAGATATCTGTCCTCAGCCTGTATTACATTGTCTCTTTCAAGATCACATAAATACATCAAGTTACAGTTCATTGGTATATTATATCCTAATATCCTCTGTATTGTCACATGTATAGATTTCCAGAATGATGGGATTTTGCAGCATTTCCAAAACATATGTGAGTGGTCTGCATTTTGAGCCCCACAGCCCCTCCAGCATATAGATTGGGTATTTGTATATTTTCTTTGAATCTGTGGTGTAATGAAATAGCGAATCAGGTTTTTCCATCCAAATTCCCTCCATGTCCTTGAACTTGTTGATGTGTGTTGTGTTTTCCATATTTCTTGCCAGTTTTCTTCTGTTATGTTTAAATTTAGCTCTTTCTCCCATTTCTCCTTTATATAGTTACTTGAATGTTTGTTTTCCGTAAGTTTCTGATATAGCTTTGAAATAATTCTTATTTTATTTCCTGCGTACGAGCTTAAAATGAATTGTATAATCTCGCTCACATCTGTGTGGAGGTTATGCCTAATCTTCCTCATATAATAATCTCTCATCTGCAGATATCTGAAGAATTCAGATTTTTCTAGTTTAAATTTTCTTCTCATGTTTACAGAACTCCCGAAATCTTTTTTTCCCATATTGCCCCATGCTGTGATTCCCTTGTTCACCAGATTTTTGTATCCCCTATCTTGCTTTGCCGGTTCAAACTGACTGTCAAATGCTACCCATTTCAAAAGTTTTATGTCCTCCTTTATATTATACTTTTGTACTATTTTTTACCACAGTTCCAAAGTAAATTAGTGATTGGGTCTATTTGTTTGATTTGCTTATATGCATCCTTATCTCCTATTATGCTTTGTACTGGGAGTCCCTCAATTTCCTTTTCCATTTCTTTCCATTTTGCCTCATATCTTCCGTCACACCAACATATGATATATCTTATTTGTGCTGAGTAGTAGTAGCTGTAGTAGTAGCTGCACGGTGGCGCAGTGGTTAGCACTGCGGCAGCACAGTTTACCCTTGGCCGGGGGATTGTGGGGATCGTGGGATCGTGGGTTCGATCCCAGCCCCCGACCAACAGTGATCTGTGTGGAGTTTGCATGTTCTCCCCGTGTTGCGTGGGTTTACTCCGGGATTTCTCCGGTTTCCTCCCACATGCCAAAAAAAACATGCATGTTAGGTTAATTGGCTGTTCTAAATTGTCCCTAGATATCTGTTTCCTATAGGCCCTTAGAATAGAGGGTTAGTATTAATGAAAGCGCTTTGAGTGGTCTTTGTGACTAGAAAAGCGCTATATAAGTGCAGGTTAGTTAGTTAGTAATATTCCTTTAGACTCGGTAGACCCATGCCTCCTTTCTCTTTTGGTAATTGGAGAGTTTTATATTTCACTCTTGGCTTTTTACCTCCCCAAACAAATCTCGATATCATCCTGTCCCACTTTGAGAACTGGGCACCAGGAATCTCTGTTGGTAGAGCTTGGAAGAGGTAAAGCAGTCTAGGTTGTATGCTGATTTTGACTGTCTTAATTTTTGAATTCAGATCCATATTTAAGATTGACCATCTATCAATATCTTTTTTTATTTCTTGTTCTAATCTATCATAGTTTGCTTTATAGAGTTTGCTTAAATCTTTAAGTATGTTTACTCCAAGGTATTTTATTTCTTTTTGTTTCCAGTTTAGTTTGATCTTATCAGTTATCTGGTTTAAAGGGTTATAGTGGAATGTCAGTATTTGTGTTTTTGTTATGTTTATCTTGTATCCTGATAATTTTCCAAAATTTTCTATCAAGTCCATCATTTCCATTATTGATTCATCTGGTTGTTCAAGGTAAACTATAATATCGTCTCCAAATAGCCCAATCTTGTGTTCTGCTCCCTTTATTGTTACACCTTTTAATTTCTTATTTTGTCGCATCACTTGAGCCAGTGGCTCTATGAACAGAGCAAACAAGGTTATGGGGCTTCAACTAGGCAGGCAAGATCCCTGCCTAGTTGATCTTTGTATATTTACTTTGTCTGTTAAGCTACCGTTAATCTTGATTCTTGCCATAGGTTTTTGATACAGTGTCTTTATGCATTGTACTGATTTTTTGTTAAATCCAAAGCGTTCCAGCACATTATATAGGAACATCCAATTAACCCTATCAAATGCTTTTTCTGCGTCTAAACTCATTATTACTGCGCTTTTCTTTTCTTTATGTACAGTGATCCCTCACTTATCGCGGTTAATGGGTTCCAGAACCGACCGCGAAAAGTGAAAAACCGCAAAGTAGCGTCACCCCTAATGACGTCATCCATAAATAATACGTACGTTCATTCTCTCACTCTCTCTCTCTCATATGATACGTGTGTGTGTGTGTGTGTGTGTACGTGTACATACATACGTAGATGTAAATAAAGTGTACATAATGAACACATATGAACTGTGTGTTCATATACTCATATATTTATTCCATCCAGCTACAATGCTCTGCACTGTGTGTCTGTGTGTGTGTGTGTATATATTTATTTTATAGTAATATGTACATATGTATATTAGCCGCTCTTGCTTGCTTGTTTTTTTTCTTGCCTTCTGATTGTTGCTCTGAGTGTTGCTATCCCTGTACTGTTGCAATCCTGGAATTTCCCCGTTGTGGGACTAATAAAGGCTTATCTTATCTTATCTTATCTTATAAATATGTTTTTAGAACTCTTTTATTCTTATAACAAGATACGTAACTCAAGATGAAGATGATTTACTTCACAGGTTAATGAGAGCTTTACTGCTCCTCAGGTGACGCCTCATCGTCAGGTGCTAGAAGCGCAGGATCATCGAGGGCAGCTTCCGATAGAGCTGGAGAAGCTGCAGGAGGCGGTGTAGTGGCTCGACGGGAAGACTATTTCGCACAAAATGGCACAAGAGAACAGCAAAAAGTTCCACGCTGCGAGACTACGTAACACGAGCGATAAAGAGCAATGAATGCAGTCTTCCTTCCCTTCATGGGCGCTCGGCAGGGAGAGGAGGTGGGTGAAACGTCTCGGCCAATCAGCTTGCGGGGTGAAACGTCTCGGCCAATCAGCTTGCGAAATTTCCGAGCCGAGCCAACACGAGAACAGCGAACAGAGAGGTGGATTTTTTGAGTTGTGCAGCTCTCCGTGTTGATACCTGATGGTCTAATGTAGTCTCCCTGCCTTCTGCTAGCGCCCGCCCATTATTTCTCAATTTTGAATTTTTGATGAATATTTTTGAAAAATCCGCGATGCACTGAGGGCGCGAAAGGTGAAGCGCGAAGTAGCGAGGGATCACTGTATTTGATTAATTATGTGTATTGTTCTCCTGATATTATCATGTGTTTGGCGTCCCTCTATGAAACCAGTTTGATCATCCTCTATCAATTCCATCAAGAATGTCTTTATTCGTTTACAGATAATTGTTGTATTTTATAATCCACATTTAATAAAGAGATTGGCCTATAGTTTCCGCATTGTTCCCTATCTTTCCCATTGTTCTAGCTTTAAAATAACTGAAATAATGGCTTCGTTCCATGATGGAGGTATTTTGTTGTTGTTTAATGTCCAATTAAATGACTTTAGGAGCTGTGTCGTGAGTTCTTCTATAAACAGTTTATAAAACTCAGAGGGGTATCCATCACTACCTGGTGATTTACCATTTTTAAATGACTTAATCACATCTTTAATCTTTTGTGTTGTTATTTCTGCTGTTAGCTGTTGGTTTCCTATTGATGGCAAGTCCAATGTGCATAGAAATTTTTTAATATCCTTAACATTTGTCTCTTCAGGTTGCGAGTATAGTTCTTGATAGAATTTATGGAATATTTCTTCGATGTTTTCTGGGGTAACTGTGGATTTATTTGTGATGGGGTCCTTAATCTTATATACATTATTCACTGTTTGTTGTTTTCTTAACCGTTTTCCAGCAGTTTTGTGGCCTTTGGCCCCGTTTCATAATATTTTTGTTTTAAATATCTATTTTTCCTTTCAATTTCATCTATTTGTATTTCTTTTATCTTTATTTCTTCTTCCTTAATTTCTTGATATATTTTTGGGTCATTTGTGCTTTGATGTTTACGTTCTAATTCCCTCAGTCTCTCACATCTTTGTTCATATGATTCCAGTTTAGACTTTATTGCTTTTCCTGATTCAACAATTAATTTACCTCTTAACACGGCTTTTAGTGCATCCCATAGTATTGCTGGGTCCACTTCTCCATTATCATTCTCCTCGATATACTCATTTATGTTTACCTTTATTCTTTCTTTCATTTTCTCATCATTTAATAGTCCTACATTAAGTTTCCATGTTGTTTGTCGTTTTCTATTGTTTAAATATATTTCCATGTATATAGGATTATGATCTGATATTTCTGCCCCTCCAATCCGACAATTTCTCACCCTGTGTCTGTCACCTTCATTCATAAGGAAGTAATCTATTCTAGAGTGTACTTTATGGACTGCTGAATAATGTGTATAGTCTTTTTCGAGTGGGTGCAGGTCCCTCCATATGTCTACCATACCCATTTCTGCCAGCGAGGTTCTTATGAACTTTGTTACATGTTTTTTTGTCTTCTTAACACTTGTTGTGTCAACTTCATGATCCATGACGGCATTTAAGTCTCCTCCACAAATTAGGACTCCTTCACTGTGTGTTGCTATGAGATCAAACAGTTGTTGAAAAAAACCCTTGTCACTTTCTGGTGGGGCATAGCATAGATGTTCACTAATGTGATCTGCATACCATCTATTCTTCCCTTTATTATTACATATCTGCCTTCTTTATCCTGGATTTCTTGTTCACATTCAAATTGTATTTTATTTGAAATTAGTATCATAACCCCCCTTTTAGTTCCTCCCTTAAATGAACTGTAGTAGGAGTTCTTATAGCCAAATCTCTTTAGTTTCTCATGTTCTGTCTTGTTCAAATGTGTCTCTTGCATAAATATAATTTCGGCTTTTTCCTTCTTGAATTTTCTTATTATTCTTTCCCTTTTAACAGGTGAGTTCAGACCATTCACATTTAATGTCATTATCTTAAGATTTTTAACCATATTCATGTTTTTCCATTTTTTTAACTTGTGCTCCTTACCCCTTTAACAACAAAACTAACACATATATGTACAAAAACACATTAACGAATCTCGACCTCCGCACTTTGGGCCTTTCTTCTGCCCACTGGTCCCTGTTGGTGGGTGGAGGGAATGTCCTCACCGTGTGAGGGGCCCTCCCTAGACCTGTATTTACTATCCAAGTAATAGTCATTAGTCTAGAAATGTCCAACAAAAATCATTTAAACCTCTCCTAGCCGTTTGTTTCTCTTTTACCTTGTCTTCTTGGTCTTCATTTCTTCTGTGTCCTTCTTAATCTTTGTTATAATCTAGGCTTTCTGTTGAAAGCCTTGCAGTTTTTCTTGGGCCCGGTGCGCCACCTCCTTCTCCCGCCCTCTGCCTCTCACTCGCCTCCACTCCGGCTGTCGCGATGCGTTCCGTGCCGCCGCTGCTCCAGCCGCTTCCTCCGGTACGCTCACCACAAAGCCTCGCTCCGTCATGTCCCGTGCTGCCTCTCTGGCCGTGTTGTAGGTTTCACGCCGTCCTCCCAATGAATTCTCATCTTTGTTAGCGGCGTTTGGAATCTAATTTTTTTCTCTTTCAGCATTTTTTTAATATTGGCATATTTCTTTCGCTGCTGCACAATTTCTGTTGGGTAGTCATGGTCAAAGAATATCTGTTTGTCGCCGACTCGTATCTTTTTTTTCCACGCTTGTGTCAGGATTCTTTCCTTTACGTCGTATTTTAGAAAGTTTACCACAACTGACCTGGGTGTAGAGTTTGAATTTGGGTTCTGTGCCAAGGCTCTGTGCGCTCGTTGGATCTGCAGGTCTGTTTCATCAGGCAGCTCATGCTTTTTTAAGAATTGATCTATGAATTTCGTTATCGAGTTGCCTTCAATGCCCTCCGGAATCCCGAAGATGCGTATATTGCTCCGCCTGGACCTGCTCTCCAGGTCGGTTATTTTTTCCTACATCCTCTGTGTTTGTGCTGTCAGGGTCTGCAGCCGCTTGCTTGCCTCGGTCTTCCAGTCTTCCAACTCTGATATTCGAGCCTGTGCTTCTGCCATACACGCCCGTTGAGTGTGCAGTTCCTCCATGGTTTCCGCTAGCTTGCGTTCCATTTCTTTTCGGAGGCCCATAATTTCATCCTTCATCTCTTTTTTCAGTTCTTCCTTAAGAGCCATTAAATCCTGTTGGAGTTGTCGCTTGAAGTCTTTTATGTCCTTACTTATATTGGCGAAGCCAGTGTTCATAATATCGAGTTTGGCGTCCTCCATTTTCTCTTTTGTAGTCACCTCGTTTTTTTTGGGCCTCATGTTCAGCAATTTCTCCTGCGTTGTTGAAGAGGGATTCTTTAGTTTTACCCTGCTTTTGTCTGTGTGCCCGGCTTCTTCATGTTTTCATCCCTTGGTTTATTGATCCATTTATGTCGAGTTGGCCATTTACCAAAGATTTTTAATCCGACTAGGGAGAGCTCTCTGTTTAAGCGTTATGTCTCTCCGCCATCTTCCCGGAAGTCCCTTCTACCAGAAGGATGTATTTAAAGATGGTGCGTGACTGTTAGCAGAGAAGCAAAGAAGTCTAGGGAAGTCTGGAGAGAAGTCTTAGAGAAGGTGTCAAGGAGCCTTCAAGTGCAGAGGACCGGAGGATTTGTGAAAGCGTATTATCAAGGAGCACGGAGGAAATGAGGGCAGGAGGGCAGGAGGGCAGGAGTGCAGGAGCGGAGAAAGGACGGAGGAAGCGCAGGTGTGGTGATTGACAGCGGCAGCACAGGACCGAAGACGCCGAGAGTGACGAGCCGACAGAGGCTCCGTTGTGTTGGATGAAAGGTGAATACACAGCTAAGTAAAAGAACGTGCTTACTGTCTATGTGTTGTGGATGTAAATTAGCCCCAGTGTGTTCACGAGAGGCTAAGTTTGTGCTGCGCTGTGTGCTGTAGGTTTCCCCCCGGACGACGGATACGAAGGAGCCGCTCCTTTTCTCTCTGCCTGTTCGCCACCTCTCCTCGGGCACGGAACACTCCCTCTTCGAGGTGTACAGGAGGGTCTCGGACGAGCCCAGACAGACTTTACTTTCCTTCCAGGACAAGGAGGACGATAGCGGGAGTTCCTGGCTGGACAGCCAGTGAATGCATCATGCTCTATTGTGGACGGTCTGAAGGTTTTTTTTCATGAAGCGTAGGAAGTGACCTTTTTTATCAATGAGAATTGTATTGCTTTTTTTCCTTGGGTGCATTTTAGGGTATTTATGGTATTTATAGTATTTATTGAGGGGTTAGTTTCTTAAACTGTGCACACTGGGAATGTATGGTTCTTATTTGGAAACGTGCATGGAAATATCTGACTGGGGCATGCTTAAAGGAGCCACGCATGATCTGGATGAGTACACGGACACTGTGAACTCATATATCCACTTTTGTGAAGAGAACATTCTTCCATCACGCACCAGGGTGAGTTACTCTAATGACAAACCCTGGTTCACAGCTAAGCTCAGACAGATCAGGAAGGAGAAGGAAGCAGCGCTGAAAAGTGGAGACAGGGACTGCTACAGGGAGGTTAAATACCGGTTTAACAGAGAGCTGAAGAGGGCTAAATCTGTGTACTCAGAGAGACTCCAGCAGCAGTTCACTGCTAATGATTCGGCTTCCGTGTGGAGAGGACTGAGGCAGATCACCAACTATCGGCCTCAGGCTCCTAAAGGTCAGGATGACAAAGCCCTTTGTCAGAGACTGTCCCAACACTATGCCCGTTTTGACACCTCGTCATCTGTGTCCAACTCCCCCCCTCCCTCCAGCTCCACAGCCTCCACATTCCCTACTTCATTTAAGGCACCCCCCCCACCTCCCCCCCTCCCCTTATCATCAGTGAGCAGGATGTGCTCAAACAGTTCTCCAGACTGAACCCGCGCAAGGCCCCCGGCCCAGACGGCGTGTCTCCCTCCACCCTGAGACTCTGTGCGAAACAGCTGGCTCCTGTATTCACAGACATTTTTAACACCTCCCTTAAGTTATGCCACGTGCCGTCCTGCCTCAAATCCTCCACCATCATCCCTGTCCCCAAGAAGCCACGGATCACTGGACTTAATGACTACAGACCTGTAGCGCTCACCTCTGTAGTCATGAAGTCCTTTGAGCGCCTGGTCCTGTCCCACCTCAAGTCCATCACCACCCCTCTCCTGGACCCGCTGCAGTTTGCCTACCGAGCCAACAGGTCTGTAGACGATGCAGTCAACCTGGCCCTCCACTCCATCCTGCAGCACCTGGACTCCCCGGGAACCTACGCCAGGATCCTGTTTGTGGACTTCAGCTCCGCATTCAACACCATCCGCCCCGCTCTGCTCCGGGACAAGCTGTCCCTGCTCAACGTGCCTGACTCCCTCTGCAGGTGGATCATCGACTTCCTGACGGACCGGAGGCAGCATGTGCGGCTGGGAAAGACTGTCTCAGACTATACTAGCATCAGCACCGGATCACCCCAGGGCTGTGTACTTTCCCCCCTACTCTTCTCCCTTTACACCAACTCCTGCACCTCTAGCCACCAGTCTGTCAAGTTGATCAAGTTTGCGGACGACACCACCCTCATCGGGCTCATCTCCAACGGCGACGAGTCCGCCTACAGGAGAGAGGTGGCCCAGCTGGCGTCCTGGTGCAGCAATAACAACCTGCAGCTGAACGCTCTGAAGACAGTGGAGATGATTGTAGACTTCAGGAAAGTCACTACTCCTCTGCCCCCCCTCACCCTCTCAGGCTCTCCCATCACCACTGCTGATTCCTTCCGCTTCCTAGGCACTACCATCACCAGGGACCTCAAATGGGAGCTGACCATCAGCTCACTCATCAAAAAAGCCCAGCAGAGGATGTTCTTCCTGCGGCAGCTGAGGAAGCTCAAGCTACCCACCAAGATGTTAGTGCAGTTCTACACAGCCATCATCGAGTCCATCCTCACCACCTCCATAACCGTGTGGTACGCAGGAGCCACTGCCAGGGACAGACTAAGGCTGCAGCGCGTCGTGCGCACTGCTGAGAAGGTGATCGGCTGCAAGCTCCCATCTCTCCAGGATCTGTACATCTCCAGGACCCGGAGGCGTGCTGGCCGGATCATAGCCGATCCCTCACACCCTGGTCATGTACTGTTTGCCCCCCTCCCCTCTGGTAGAAGACTTCGGTCCATCCAGACTAAAACCTCCCGTCACATGAACAGCTTCTTCCCCTCTGCCATTAGACTGCTGAACACTAAGTGACTCTCGTGCACCATGTACAGCAGCTCAACCAGACTCATGTCAATCATCACTGTTTTCTTCCTGCATTACCGACTGCACTATATAGTTCTCCACAGTATCTGCTGCTGGCTAATATATATTTTAACTGTTGACCAGTATCACTTAATCTTATCCTACACTTTATTACATGTATAGTTTATTTCTCTTATCTTATCATGTTTAATGTTGCAGCATTGTACCGAGACAAATTCCTAGTTTGTGTACTACATGAACAATGGCAATAAACCTGATTCTGATTCTGATTATTTGGGGATTTATGGTTCTTATTGGGTAAATGTTGTAGTCTATAACCATTTTAAGAAATTGTCTAATAAAGCTGTATAATCGCTTTCCTGCCTTCCTGGGTGTCTGTGTTGTTGTGGCCCGAGAATCATTTATTTTATTCATAATGTTCACAGTAATTGACACTTCCAAACTGTGACATGTACAGGAGACATGGCTTCAACCTCACTTAGATTTTGTTATTCCAGGATAAAATTCAATCAGATAGGATAGAACTAACACTGTAAATGGAGGAGGATGTGCCACTTTCATTCAAGATGGCCTGGAGTATAGGGTGATTCCCTCCCCTGAGGATATAGAGTGTAGTATTATTGAAATATGTAGGCGAAATTGACAAGGAAATATTAAGCTGATTAATTATTACAACTCATGTAGAACATTAACAGCAGATGTTTTCAGTGTTATGGCAGGGGAAGGGCATATGAAAGAGGTATGGTGTGGAGACTTTAATGCCCACAATAGCTTGTGGGGAAGCACACATACAGATAACAATGGAAATGTTGTGGAAGAGACATTACATGAAAGAGCGTTAATTTGTCTAAACAGTGGTGAAGGTACCAGGGTGGATGTGCATAGGGGCACATTATCATATATTGACCTGATATGTGATTCTTTAGTGAGCACCTGTGAATGGACGGTTATGAACAGGACAACTTTGGGAAGTGATCACTTCAGTTTCATTAAAACTGAAGTATGTATACAAGAGGGAAGATGTTTTACAAGATGGTGTTTCGACAAGGCAGATTGGGATACTGTGTTCAATCGTGTCATTTGGTAACATTAGAAGGTGGCATAGAAGAGTGTTCAAGTCAGGTAACCAATCATATTCTGAATGCTGCAATAGCAAGTATACCTAAGAAAACAACACAGGGTAGGAAAAAGGTTGTACCCTGGGGGAATGACAAATGTAGTATTGCAATAAAAGAGTGAAACAAGGCATTCAGAGAGCTGAGGAAGAATATGACTAATGAAAACTTAATAGAGTATAAAAAGAAAAGGGCAGTAGCTCAAAGGATTATTAAAAACAGGAAAAGGTCAACATGGAGAGAATTTTGTTCCACCCTTGGTAGGAAAATAGATCTAGGTGATGTCTGGGGTATGTTTAAAAAAATGAGTGGGAAAAGGGTATCAGTTAAAATTCCAGCTTTAGTTTATGGGGACAAGATGGCTGTATCAGACAAAGAAAAGACAGAAGTCCTAGGTACAGCATTTGCAGCAGTGCATAGAGGAGACCATCTTGGTGAGAGTCATAGACAGAAAAGGCAGCATAAACTTGGAGAAAATGCAAACTTAAAAGATGAAGTGAAAGAGGACAGGACTGTGTTAGACCTCGAGCTCACAATGTCAGAGCTTAAGAGAGCTTTGCAAGATAGTGGATACACAGCTCCAGGATATGATCAGTTAAGCTATGCTATGTTCCGGCAGTTGCCTATGCAATCAATGCAACTGGTGCTGAAATTGTTTAACAGGATATGGAAGGAGGGGGTTATCCCAAGTGGGTGGAAAATGTCATGGATGGCCCTCGTGGGCCATTAATGAGACACTATAGGCAGCCGATTAATGGCCTCGCGGGCCATTAATGAGACGCTATAGGCAGCCGATGAGTTTGCATATTTATTAACAAAAGATACAAATGACAAAAGAATAGCCACATGGGGCAAAAACACGAACTATGACTATGGCTAAGACTATAGACACAGGATACAGACTCTGAGGGGAAACACTTATCAGATACGATGAATCAAGAGGGTGATTGCAGCCGGGGCTAGGGACTCCAGCCGAACGTTGTGTGGAAGCAAGGAGTAAGCCTCAGCTGTTCCCTTAAATAATGCCTAAGGACTAATCAGGAAAGGAGAATGTAATCAATGGAATGTGATGATCCAGCTGTCACGATGCAGCTCAGCTCTGACAGCCGGAAGTCCCGCCGTGACGCTGTCACAATAAAAGCCCTGGAAGGCCATATGACAACACAGAATGGAGAAAATATCGGACAGCCCGAGCGCGGACGGACAGAATCAGCGCTCAGACCATGACAGTACTCCCCACTCAAAAGGCGCATTCCAGGCGCAAACGTAACATCTAAGCCCCCCCCAACCCGGAGGCTACCAGGGCCGACCCAGGGAGGGCTGAGGGGGAAACAGGCCAGGAGGGAGAGAATCAGAAAAAAAAAAAAAACACAATGGAGAACAACCACGATAACCAAAATTGATGAGGCATAAACACAAAAGGAACACAAGGCAGAACATGCTACAAATAATCCTAGAGCATAGAAGAACACAAAAGAATATACATAACCTTCCGACTGATAATGGAACAAAAATACAGGTACATACCAAAATACACAGCACCTTATGAACACCAGAAAAAAACTCAAAAGCTACACAGTAGAGCAGCAACACTACAAATATAGTCCATTATTATAAACAGGCAAAGACAACAACAAAAGAGCATCTCTCTCAACTACAGAGGAAGGGAAAAAAAAACACCACTTACAGGGATGCTGGCAGGCAGAGCACAGAGAGAGAGAAAAAGAAAAGCTGTTCGGGTGGTCTACCTGCATCCAGAGTCCAAATCGCAGGCAGGGAAAAAAACAGTTTGGGAGGCCTACCCCAGTCCCAGGCCCAGAGAAACAGTACCTCTGGCGGCCGGACCAGGTCACCGAACCAACAAGCCAGTCCTTCGGGTGGCCGACCCAGAATGCCGGCAAAGAAGTCTCCCAGGCGGCTGACCTGCGTCTTTTGGCCACCAGGACCGGAGGGGAGAACTCGGAGGCAGCCCCCCTACCGAGAGGGATAGCGAGGGAAAGGCGAGCTGAATACGGGAAACCCCAGCGGCACCCAGTGGAGAAGGAAAGGGGGGAAGAAGAGGGGGCCAGTCCGGCATCAAGACAGCGGAGAATCTGCAGCTCCTTCACCGACCATGAACCGAACCGGCGCTGCGTCCTTGCTGGACCCCGATCGGGACAGCGCAGCACCCATGACGGACCCGACTGGACTGGAGCAGCCCCCATGACGGACCCCGATTGGGTCGGAGCTGCACCCACGACGGACCCCGATTAGGTAGGAGCTGCACCCACGACGGACCCCGACTGGGCCAGCGCAGCACCAGGGATGACCTCCGAGCACGAACCTGGAACCTCCACGATGACGACCGGAACAGACTCGTCACCGGTGACCCTGGGAAGAAGGCTCAGAGGAACAGAAAGAACCGGGATCAGGATCACTGGCAACAGCAGAGCCCGGCAAGACAAGCTCGGATGCAGCGGTCGGCTGCACCCGGCTCGTTTCCCCAAGAGACAGGCAATAATGCTCCAGAATAGAGAAGAGAAAGACAAAATAGAGCACTTGCCTGATCTCAGGCTACACCGCTGTCCAGGACTCTGACGATCCAAGCTCAGTGATCTGGAGGTCCACTCCTGGTTTCCACTTGACTGCAGCAGGCTCCGCAGCTGGCATGATGGTCATCACAGTCTGGGGACTCCCTGGCGCTGAAGTCCATGCTGAAGGCCCGCACGGCTTGGTGGCAGGTTATCCGTGGCCCGCTGGGTCGAACTGCTCCTCCACAAAGATCCGGGGATGCTTGATTGTCGGCGCAGGCTCCAACCGGCAGTCTACCCTTCTCCTCTGCCCGTGACGTGGCTGCGGAACTGGTACCAGGCTCTCCAGGGCCGTAGGCTCCTTCTTCGTCCGGCGGTGTATTCCTGGCACCGGGGGATGCTCAGGGGAAGAAGACACAGAGGATGCAGGTTCACAGTTAATAGCTACAGCAGGTGGAGGAAGCTCGGGGGACTATGAACCCCGAACTCCACCCCCAGGAGTCAGACAAGGCAATTCATTATGAGTGAGAGAATGAAACAGCACTTGCCTGTTGTCCAGAGGGCCGATGGTGCCTGCTGTAATGGGCTTGGTTCCTCCCTTTCCCTTACAGATGGTAACGGAGGGCCCCCCGGGAAGACGAAGAGGAGCTGCTCGCACAGGATCGGTGACGGGCACAGCCGGGGCAGGACTCATGAAGCTCACAGCAGCTGGAGAGAGTGACGAGGAGGATGGAGGAGCAGCTGAGGCAGTCCGGGGACGAGGAGCTGATGGAACAGCGGAAACAGAAGACCCGGAGACGGAGGCTGTTGTCTTTCCCTTCCGTCGTGGCGCAGGGGCAACAGCTGGCTGGGACGCAGAGTTCTCTCGGTGGCCCAGAACTGGATCAAGACGGGGACGGGTGACAACGTTTACCGGCAGAGGGCGAGGCAAAGGTTAGGTCTGGGAAATGCCGCTGCTGCGCAGAGATGGAGGCTAGCAGCTCAGCGTACTCGGGAAAATCATCGAGTTCGGGATGGGCCTCCACCAGTCTGACTGCCGCCACCACATGCTTTATGATCTGAGTAGGATGGACGGCGGAGCGAGCCTCAGCCACACAGCCCCGGATGAGCTCAACTGCCCATTCCGTCTGTTCTGGGGGAATCCAGGCTGACCTCCTCCTCCGCTGTGGATGGGAACGGCACTTGGGTGACGTAGACTCCTGGGCTGGACAGGTGACAGGAACTGGATCCCGGGGCGAGGAGCGGGAATGCCTCACCTTTGGCTTCCTGCCGGAATTCCCCTCCGGTCCATGGGTCTTCTCCCGGAGTGCCGTGATTTCCACCATCCTCTTCCTGACTTGCGCATGGTTGGCATGGGGAGGACTGCAGTTAATTGCTGCCTCTGCAAGGTCCAAGTACCAGCGTGAACCGTTGGGAAAGGGGTTGTTGCGATCTTGCGAGATGATACCATCTATTTTGATGAGGGACATAACTAGCTCGTAGCCCAAGCTCAAAACATAGCCCTTCCTTGGTGACATCATTTCCCAACACACTGGTACACGGAAAGAACAGGGAAAAACTACAAGCCCAGAAAAACACAAACTCACGGTGACCGGCGTCTCGTTTTGGCTGTGACCTACTGTCATGGATGGCCCTTGCGAGCCATTAATGAGACGCTATAGGCAGCCGATGAGTTTGCATATTTATTAACAGAAGATACAAATGACAAAAGAATAGCCACGTGGGGCAAAAACACGAACTATGACTATGGCTAAGACTATAGACACAGGATACAGACTCTGAGGGGAAACACTTACTCGGATACAATGAATCAAGAGGGTGACTGGAGCTGGGGTTAGGGACTCCAGCCGAACGTTGTGTGGAACCAATGTTAAGCGAGGTCGCAGCGAGGAGTAAGCCTCAGCTGTTCCCTTAAATAATACCTAAGGACTAATCAGGAAAGGAGAATGTAATCAATGGAATGTGATCCAGCTGTCACGACGTGGCTCGACTCTGACAGCCAGAAGACCCGCCGTGATGCTGTCACAATAAAAACCCTGGAAGGCCATATGACAACACAGAACGGAGAAAACACCAGACAGCCCGAGCATGGACAGAATCAACGCTCAGACCATGACAGAAAAAGGCTGTAATTTTACCATTTAATGAGCCGGGGAAAGATTCAGCTCATCCAGACAACTACAGGCCAATATCATGAATGTCACATTTAGAGAAACGGATGGAGAAGGTGTTTGAAGACTCTCATATGTATTAGAGCAAAAACGATAAATAAATGACTATCAGAATGGTTTTAGAAGAGGAAGATCCACAGTGGATGCTCTAGTTAGGGTAAGTAATGATATTGAAAAGACTCTCAAAATGAAAGAAGTAATGGTTATAGTTTATCTGGATATTGAAAGGCTTATGTCTCACTGTGGAGGGATGGTCTTCTTATGAAATTGAATAAAATGGACATTGGTGGTAGGATGTATAATTAGATAATGGATTTTTTTTTAACCCACAGGACAATTAGGGTTAAAGTAGGATCAGAAGTTTTTAATGACTTTGAAATAGAAAATGATGTTTCTCAGGGGAGTGTGATAAGCCCTGTTTTATTCAATATAATGATTAATGACATGTTTGAGGATCAAGAGGGATCCATCAAAACAGCACTATCACTAGATGATGGAGCCATATGGATGAGGGGAAGAAATGAGAAATTTGTGTTCAAAAACATCAGGAAAGCAATGGAGAAAGTGGAAAAGTGGTCATATGACTGGGGATTTAAATTTTCAAACAGTAAAACCTGCTATATGACTTTCACAAAAAAACACAGTACTGGAACAGAACCATTAACATTATATAATCAACCAATAGAGAAAGTCAGTGAGTTCAAATATCTAGGATTGTGGTTTGGTAGTGCACACACATGGAGAGTTCATGTTGAAAATTTGGAGACAAAATGCAAAAAAGTCATTAATCTCATAAAAGCTGTAGCTGGATACGAATGGGGTGCAGATAAACAGGCATTAATTGACATTTACAGATCACTAATGCATTCGACAATAGACTATGGATGCATGATTTATGGAGCAGCGGCAAAGACGACTCTGGAAAAAATAGAATGCAGCATAGAGTGCTTCGCCTGTGATTGGAGCCGTCAAAACAACACCAAACAATGCAGTTTTAATAGAAGCAGGAGAAATGCCAATGGATTTGAGAAGAGATAAACTGGCATTATTATACTGGGTCAAGCTGAAAGGAAGTGATGATGCAAATATTTCAAAAACAACACTGCAAGACTGCTGGGAATACTCTAATTTCCAGGGACATGGGTTTGGGTGGGCAGTTGAAAGAAGGACCAGAATGTATGGCCTGTACACTATTGATATAGCTAACACCAGTGCAGTGAGTAATGTTCCCCCTTGGCTGTTTCCGGGAATAGAAGTGGACGCTAGTCTGCTAATGAGGAAAAAGGATTGGCATTCAGTATGAGTGAAGTTGGTGTTAAAACAAGCATTTACCTCAGGAACAATTACTATAACTTCTTACAGCTCTATACTGACAGTTCAAAGAATAAAGAGGTCTCTGTTCGAGTTGGAGTATACATCCCAGAATTTAAAGTGACCAATACATCCGTGTTAACAGCAGAGATGGTGGCAATAATTATTGCTTTGCAGTGGGTGGAGGAGGTCAGACCGGACCGGGTGGTGGTGTGCACGGACTCACTTGCAGCGCTAAAAACCATACAGACACTAAAATCTACAAGGGAAGACTTGGTGATTGAGCTATATCACAGTTTATTTAGGGTACACAGGGGTGGTGGAGAAGTTCAGTTTTGTTGGGTTCCTGCACATGAAGGGTTGAAAGGGAATGACTGTGCAGACAAATTAGCAAAAAGTGTTCTTGGAAAAGAGATAACTATACCATTGTCTCTTGGAAAAGATGAAGGGAAAACAGTAATCAAGAAAAAAGGAACTGACCTATGGCAAAAAAGCTGGGATGAAGATCATAAAGGTAGATCGTATTACAAAATACAAAAATCTGTTGCAATAAAGAATTTCATAATAACCAAAAGGAGGGAAGACATCATTATGGTAAGACTCAGACTGGATCACACAGGTTTAAACGGCACTTTATTCACCATGGGGAAAAGCAAAAGTGACAAATGTAGAGAATGTGGAGTAAAAGAAAATGTCGAGCACAACTTATTACACTGTTACAAATACGGAAATGAAAGACAGATAATGGAAAATGAAGTTCGAGAGACCAGTAGGGAATGGGATTTAACTGGGATTCTGGGAACAGATGGAGATGGAGAGGCAATAAGAATCACGATAAAGGCTCTTTTGTCTTTTTTAAATAACACAGGATTAAGTCATAGAATTTAGGGGTCGGGCTCAGATGACATAATGTTACACATTCTTGTACAGTAGGTGGCGGTATGCACCTTTCAGTTGTTTGCTATCTGCCAGTAACCGAGAGAAGAAGAAGAAGAAGAGAACTGCTGGAGATGAAATTCCAGCTCCTGGACACAGTCAAAGGATGGATAATTTTTTCACATGAGGAGTTGTTCAGAACTCCTTATAAGAACTTACATACAAAGATATAGAGTGATAATAATCAAGTCGGTGGCAATAATGCACCTTTGAGCTGGTTGCCAACCACCAATCAAATCTAACAGAAGAAGAAGAAGAAGAGGAGGAGAACTGCTGCACGTCAGAAAAGATGCTGTGAAGATGACACAGCTGAGGTTCGAGCACGTCATAGGGTATGACAGACAAGGGATGCACAGACAGACAGGAAGCGTGTGGCAGTGCGCCATGCATGTGCTGAGTCATTTGAATCAATCAATCAATCAACTTTATTTATAAAGCACTTTAAAAGCAACACTCGCTACACAAAGTGCTGTACAGCAAGAGAACATAAAAGCAGGGCGCTAACACAAAGGGCGCTAACACAAGAATCACAGTAAAAAAAATAAAATAAATTCATAAATAAAATAAAAAGTAAAATAAATAAAAATCCATGTCTCATACTGGGTCGAAGGCCAGGGAGTAAAAATGTGTTTTAAGACGTGTTTTAAAAATGGACAGTGAAGGTGCTTGTTTAATGTCCAGGGGTAAATCATTCCATAACCTGGGGGCCATGATCGAAAAGGCTCTGTCCCCTCTGAGCTTGCGCCTCGCCTTTGGTACATTCAAAAGCAGCTGTTCAGCTGACCTAAGGGACCGGGTGGGAGCATAGGGATGTAGAAGCTCAGAGAGGTAAGGTGGAGCAAGACCATTCAAGGATTTAAAAACAAAAGAATTTTAAAATGAACTCTAAAATACACGGGCAGCCAGTAGAGTGAAGCTAAGATGGGTGTGATGTGATCTCTTCCACGTGTACCTGTTAAAAGACGAGCAGCGGCGTTTTGAACCAGCTGCAGACGGGAAAGAGATGACTGGCTGATACCGGCGTAAAGTGCGTTACAGTAATCCAGCCAAGATGAAATAAAAGCATGGATTACTGTTTCCAAGTGTGGTCTAGAGAGAATGGGTTTTACTTTTGCTAAACGCCTTAGCTGAAAGAAGTTGGATTTTACCACAGAACGAATCTGCGTGTTTAATTTAAAATCATTGTCCATGATAAAACCAAGTTTCCTAGCTGTGGATTTAACATAAGGAGTAAGGGGGCCCAAGTATACAGGAAGGGACTCACAGGGGCGACTAGGTCCAAACACCATCACTTCGGTCTTCTTATCATTAAAATTTAGGAAGTTTAAGGCCATCCAAGACTTTATGTCTTCAATGCATGCCAGGAGTGAGTTTACTGATGAAGCAGCTTTTTTGTTTTAGAGGGACATAAATCTGACAGTCATCAGCATACAGGTGGAAAGAGATACCGTGTTTTTTAAAAATGGAACCCAGTGGAAGTATGTATAGATAAAAAAGCATGGGCCCTAGAATTGACCCCTGTGGGACCCCGTAAGGCAGGGGTTTTCAACCTTGGGGTCGCGACCCCACGTGGGGTCGCGTGGAATTCAAATGGGGTCGCCTGAAATGTCTAATAATTGATAAAAAAAAATTTCTGATAAAAATTTTTTTCAACTAATTATTATTCTTTTAAAAATTTTGATTAAAGCTCCACACACACTCTTAAAGAACTATATTCTTTCACTTTCAATATAAATCAGTTCAAATAAAATGTAGTATATAAAAATATCGGAGCTGGCACATCTTGATTGACGGCGGCGATCACGTGACCCCTATTTGAGTTCCCGCTAACTGTGTAAACACAACCTAGTCAGTAGGGGAAAATGGAGAGATTTCTTCGTCCGCCTGCCCCTGTGAAGACAGTTCCAGGAGGAAAAAGACAGAGAAAATATGACGAAAGCTACCTGAAATATGGATTTACGAGTGTCATGATGCAGGCGCAGTGGACCTGCCTGCCACCGCTGTTGAACAGCTGATTGAACTGTCATGTGACAAAACGCATTAGGGAATACATTCGCGAGTGGCCGTGGACGAATTCTGGTTTGGAGCAAGAGATGAGTACCCAGAGATCTCACTGTGTGCTTTAAAAATGTTGGTTCCTTTTGGAAGCACATATTTGTCTGAAGCTGGATTCAGTGCCCTTGTGTGTATGAAGTCAAAGTACCGTTCCTGACTGGATGTTACGTCAGAGATGAGATGCGAGGTGTGCAGGCTCAGCCATCCCATTAAATGTGGTGAGTTGAGAGGATAATACTATATAAAAGACATGACTGAAGCTGAAACTGAAGCACTGTGATACTGTCCATCTTTCAAATGTTCACTGTGGCCAGTTTAAGATGCTGCAGCTTTTTTTTTTTCCACAATTCATTGTTTGAGAAATTGTTTGCTCAGTATTAATTTTAAGCCTTTTAAATACAAGTTGCACTAACTGTACATCCTGATCAGAGAAAATAAAATGACACTTTGTGCACTAATCTGGCTACTCTGTATTTGTAAGACAGTATAACAAACATGATCAAAAAATAAATATAGCAAAAAAAAATGTCTCTGGGGTCGCGAGATATTTGTGATGTCAAAATGGGGTCACGACCCAAAAAAGGTTGGGAACCCCTGCCGTAAGGCAAAAAAGCAGAAGAGGACTCAAGCCCAGACATGCTAACTTTAAAAGTCCTGATCTAAACCAGTTGAGAGCGGTGCCACAAATGCCCACAAAAAGCCCGAAATGCCCGCAAAGCGAGAAACGCTGCATGCCAGGCAAGGCACAGACAAGCTGAGACCGAGGAGATGTGGAATAGTCGGCTGGACACCAACGCTGCACGCCAGGCAAGGCACAGAGAAACTGAGACCGTGTAGGACGCACTACTTTAAACCACACCCATTCAAAGCAGTAAATCTGGAAATCTCACTCAGTAAGGCAGAAAGCACTCTATAAATTCAAGAAATCTCTGTCAGTGTGTCAGTCTGTCACCCCATTAAGAATAGGACACACTACTTTAAACCACACCCATTCAAAGCAGTACCCATGAAGAATGGCAGTCTACACTACAAATGTGTAAAATGCCAAGCAAAGCGTTGATTTTCTCCGGGTGCTCTGGTTTCTGGGTTTCGACGGGCATGCACGGGTCTTCCTGAACAGGGTCGAAAGCCACTTTTTGCTCAGATCTATTTTCATGATCCTGTCCATGAACTGGAATTACAATGCACCTATCCCTCAATTAGTGGTCTGAACGGAGAAGAAGAGGAACAAGAAGACCCACCAGATGGGGAGCAATACAATGAGGAGAACTGCTGCATGTCAGAAAAGATGCCGTGAAGATGAAACACCTCAGGTTCGAGCAGTACGCCGTAGGCATGACTGTGAACAACACAGCCGTCTCAGACAGGAGGAGACCCTTTAGCAACGGCCATGCAGAAATACTTGCTTATACTTGGTTTCTACGGGCATGGAAGGGTATGTATGGATATGTACTAGTGTTTGTGAATGTTATCAATCTTTTCTTGTGGGGGCGGGGTTGTGCACTGAAGTGTTTGACAGTTCATTTTTTATTCAGCTAAATGCACTTTGTTATGTGCCAAGGTCAGTTATGACCAGGATGTAGTATATTTTATTTCAAAAGGGAAACAAATGTTAATGCTACTTACAGTGCACATTGACTTTTTATGCACTTTGAGATATACACTACCGTTCAAAAGTTTGGGGTCACTTAGAAATTTCTTTATTTTTGAAAGAAAAGCACTTTTTTTCAATGAAGATAACTTTAAACTAATCAGAAATACACTCTATGCATTGCTAATGTGGTAAATGACTATTCTAGCTGCAAATGTCTGGTTTTTGGTGTAATATCTACATAGGTGTATAGAGGCCCATTTCCAGCAACTATCACTCCAGTGTTCTAATGGTACAATGTGTTTGCTCATTGCGTCAGAAGGCTAATGGATGATTAGAAAACCTTTGTGCAATCATGTTAGGTCTGCAATGCTGTAATTGCTGCAAATAGAGGATTCTTTGACGAAAGCAGTTTGAAGGAAAAAATTATTATTTCAAATACAAATCATTATTTCTAACCTTGTCACTGTCTTGACTATATTTTCTATTCATTTTACAACTCATGGTGGTAAATAAAAGTGTGACTTTTCATGGAAAACACAAAACTGTCTGAGGTGACCCCAAACTTTTGAACGGTAGTGTACCTGATAAGATGTGACCAAAATGGTTATTTACAGAATTTTTTTCATTCTATTTATTTAATTGTTGTTCAAGAGGAAAAATATTTCTACTACTTCAAGTTCTGCTCAACCCCAGCACTGTTATTGTGTTTTTATGCACTTTTGATGTGCCTTTGTCATGTACCAAGTGTACATTTAAAACCAAGACAATGAATAAAAAGTGTGTATTTTTCATCAGCTTGATCTGTGTTGGTTTGAAATTTGTCATTCAACAGATCGCTGAACATGTGCGGCCCAGTTACATGTCTTCATTTCAAATTGCGGCCCAACTGATTTTGTAACTGAATAGCCCTGCCTTAAAAGGTCGCCACAGCTGATCATCTGCCTCCATCTCACTCTATCCATTGCATCTTCCTCTGTAACACCAACCTTTTCCATGTCCTCCTTCCCTACAGCCATCAATTTTCTGTGGTCTTCCTCTTCTCCTGACTGGTAGCTCCATCTTAAAAACTTGAGTAATGACTTCAGTCTTGAAAGTTTGAGGTTTTTCTCTAAAATTTATAACAATTTTCTTATAATTTTCTACTTTTCTCTGTAAATCAATCTATAAATACAAGAAATCTCTGTCACGATCATAGGACATCGTAGGATGGCCTATAATGTCTGCCTGATGTCATATGATGATCCTATGATCTCAGGCATCATAGGACTCACAATGGCGTCATCAAAGATCAAAGTCTATATGATGTCATATAGACGCCAAAGTATACAGTGGCCTATGATGTTCCTATGAAGTCCACATGATGTCTATGTGACATCATATAGACACCGTATAGAGGGATTCCAGAAAATCAGATCTATTTTCATGATCCTGTCCATGAACCGCAATTACGACGGACCTATCCCTCAACCAGTGGTCTGAACGAAGAAGAAGAAGAAGAAGAAGAAGAAGACCCACAAGATGGAGAGCAATAGAGTGAGGAGAACTGCTGCATGTCACAAAAGATGCCGTTAAGATGAACATCTGAGGTTTGAGCAGTACGTCGCAGACATGACTGTGAACAACACAGCCGTCATAGGACTCACTATGACATCATCAAAGATCAAAGGCAGGCATCACTGAACGAGTGGTAACGGCAAAGATCAAAGGCAGGTTTCACCATGGTTACTGTTGCCATGGTAAGGCAGGCATGCAGAAATGCTTGCTTACACTTGGTTTCTACGGGCATGCACAGGTCAAAGCTCAAAGGCAGTCATCATTGAATGAGTGGTGATGTCAAATATCAAAGACGGGCATCTCCATGGTTACTTTTGCCATGGTAACAGTAACTTTCTACGGCCATGTAGAAATGCTTGCTTATACTTGGTTTCTACAGGCATGCACCGGTGTGCACTAGTTTATCTAAATTTAATACCATGTTCCTCAAATTTGTAATTTCCTCATGTAAAATTGACTTTTCTTGTACATTTGAGACTTTATTATAAATTTGTGGATTTTTTATGGCTAATTTTTGTTTATTTTTTAAATAAAGTGAAATTTTTTAAAATAAATGAAACATGGTAAAATTTTGACTTTTTTCCTTGTACAATTTACACTTTTAACCATAATTTTGCAGAGCCAGAACAGAACAATAATTTAACTCTGATTTCAAAGAAAAAAATATTAATAAAATTGTATTTAATGAAATAAATTAACTTAAATGACCAAAGATGCAGTTATTTCTGTTAAAATATTTCTATATATTTATAGTTTTTTTTTTGTTTGTTTGTTTTTTTCAGAAATCTCCTCACCACCCAGACAGCAGGAAAAACATCCCTTATTTTGAAATCCAAATGTTGGCACATTTAGTTTGTCTGAAGGCTGTGGACAGATTAAAGTCAGTGACTTCATGAATTTCGGTCATCTTAACTTGCCTACATAATCAACCTCAAAGTCAGCAACAAACAATGCCAGTGATCAAGATGCGAGGCGCATCTGCATAATGATCAGTCCATACCTCTCACTGTTCTGATAATTGCTCACGCTGAGCGCTCTGCCAGCCCCGTACGCTGTGGGGGTCACACACGAGGTGTTCCTCCACACTCAATAATTTTTTTTCCCATATATTTTTCTTTTTGGCGTACAAAAATGGCAATACGCCCGTATTTGCTAAAATTGCATTTTCCCCGTATTAAAATACGGCGAAACCATATCACTTGACAGGTATGCGTGACAAAATTCGAACTGTGATTCGTGTGCTTTGAGCGATATCGTGCTTTATCATAGCGTGATTAATACATATGTCAGCTTTATCAGGCGTGCGCTATAGCACGTGATCACAGACATGTCTCATGCGCGCGCTTTGAGCGATATCGTGCTTATCACAGCGTGATTAATATATATGCCAGCTTTATCAAGGGTGCACTATAGCGCGTGATCACAGGCACTCAGAGTGGCGGAAATGTGGCTGCCAATCCGCGCCAACGGCCTCTCCGGCCACCACCGAGCATTTAAACATTTTTACACATTCATACCCAGTGTTATGGGCACTGGAGGCAATGCGGGTAAAGTGTCTTGCCCAGGGACACAACGGCAGGATATCTGGGGAGAGCGTGATGCGAACCGCCAACCATCGGGTTATTACACGACCTGCTCTACCTCCTGAGCCGCTGCCGCCCCACTTTTTCCTCAACTTTCCCTCTTTAGGAAAGCTATGGAGGCTCACCCCGCTCTCTTTATTTCCCTTTGATTGGAAATTACATCCAAAAGCCGCGCAATGTGGCATTTTCACTGACAAATGGCAGTAGTTAGTAGCTTCGCTTCTTGGCTTGTATAAGACAGAAAAAACGGCTGCAACCATTCTACGTCACTACCCAGAATGCATTGCGACGTAAACAAAAATGGCGATTTACATCGTAATAAAGTTTTTTAAAAATATATAAAACTGGGAATTATTTTCAAAAAAACTATAGTTATGTTACTAACATAAAAATAAAGCATATAGAGCTAACATGCCAATATAATCGGGGTTCCTTTTAACATATTTGGCAGCACGGTGGTGCGGCAGCACGGTGGTGCAGTGGTTAGCACTGTTGCCTTACAGCTAGAAGGTTCCTGGTTCGAATCCCCGGGCTGGCAGGGGTTGGAACCTTTCTGTATGGAGTTTGCATGTTCTCCCTGTGCTGTGTGGGTTTACTCCGGGGGCTCCGGTTTCCTCCCACAATCCAAAGACATGCATGTTAGGTTAATTGGTTGTTCTAAATTGTCCCTAGATATCTGTTTCCTATAGGCCCTTAGAATAGAGGGTTAGCATTAGTGAAAGCGCTTTGAGTGGTCTTTGTGACTAGAAAAGCGCTATATAAGTGCAGGTTAGTTAGTTAGTTAGTTAGTCTATAATTTTCTTTCTAATCTCCTGAGACAACTCTCTCCTTTGCTTCCTCTGGTCCATGTTTGGTGTGGTACACACCATTGTCACCAAACAACACAGTGACTACTTGTCACCCTTTAAATAGGCCGACTGACTGATTACAAGTTTGTAGACATCTATGAATGTTAATTAGAGGACACATCTTGGTTGAACATGTCCCTATGGTCACATTATTTTCATTCTTTTCTAGGGGTACCATCATTGTCACTGTTCATAAACTGTAAACCCTTTTATTCACCGCGAGAGTTCTCCTCGTTTATTCTGGTTGGAATTTATATCCCGCCTGCTGCTTGTACAACGGAGGCACTGCAGCACCTCGCTGACCAGATAGCAGAGGTGGAGGAAAAACATCCAGACTCTCTGCTTATCATTCTGGGTGATTTCAATAGAGCTAATCTCACAAATGAGCTTCCTAAATACAGACAGCATATTAAATGTCCCACCAGGGACACAAATACACTTGACCACTGTTACACAGTTTTAAGAAACGCCTATCATGCCGTCCCTCGTGCAGCTCTGGGTTTTTCTGACCACTGTCTGCTCCATCTTATTCCAACATACAGACAGAAACTAAAAACTTCCAAATCTGTTGTAAGGACTGTGAAGAAATGGACTGAGGAATCAAAGCTGGAGTTACAAGCCTGCTTTGACTGCACAGACTGGAGTGTTTTTGAAGATGCAGCCATTAACCTAAATGAACTCACTGACACTGTGACATCATACATCAGTTTTTGTGAGGACATGTGTGTGCAGACCAAGACCTTCTGCACATACAACAACAATAAACCCTGGTTCACTCCTAAACTGAAGCAGCTACGTCAGACCAAGGAGGAGGCCTACAGGACTGGTGACTGGACTCTGTACAAGTGGGCCAGAAACATGCTGACGAAGGAGACCAGGCTTGCTAAGAGGAGCTACAGTGAGAAGTTAAAACAAAACTTCTCAGCCAACAACTCTGCTTCTGTTTGGAGAGGCCTGCAGAATATCACCAACTACAGGAGACCATCCCCCCACCCTGTGGAAAACCTCCAGCTGGCTAACGACCTAAACAGCTTTTACTGTAGGTTTAAAAAGAACCTACAGTTCTCACCTCCCACCCACACAAAAGGATTATCTGCAGCCCCAGGAACTCCATCCCTCCTCCACTCTGACCTCCCACCAGCACTAACAATCTGTGAAGAGGAGGTGGGCTGGATCTTTTAGAGACAAAAGATCAAGAAGGCTGCAGGACCTGATGGTGTGTCTCCGTCCTGCCTGAGAGTCTGCTCCAACGAGTTGGCCCCCATCTTCACCCGGATCTTTAACAGATCACTGGAGCTGTGTGAAGTGCCTTCCTGCTTCAAACGCTCCATCGTCATTCCAGTTCCCAAGAAACCCTCTGTTACAGGATTAAACGACGACAGACCTGTTGCCTTGACCTCTGTGGTCATGAAATCCTTGGAGAGATTGGTGCTGAACCACCTGAAGGTCGTCACAGGCCCCCTGATGGACCCACTGCAGTTTGCCTACCGGTCAAACAGGTCAGTGGATGATGCAGTGAATATGGGACTACACTACATCCTGCAACACCTCGACTCCCCAGGGACGTACGCCAGGATCCTGTTTGTCGACTTCAGCTCAGCGTTCAACACCATCATCCCAGGCATTCTTCATCAGAAACTCCTCCAGCTCAAGGTGCCCCCCTCCACCTGCCAGTGGATCTCCAGCTTTCTGACTGACAGGTGGCAACAGGTGAAGCTAGGGAGATTTACATCCAGCTCCCGAAAAATTAGTACTGTCGCCCCCCAAGGATGTGTCCTTTCCCCACTGCTCTTCTCCCTCTACTCCAACAACTGCACCTCAGAGGACCCTTCGGTGAAGCTCCTGAAGTTTGCGGACGACACCACAGTCATCGGTTTGATCCGGGATGGTGATGAGTCTGCATACAGGCGGGAGGTGGAGCAGCTGATCCTCTGGTGCGGCCAGAACCATCTTGAACTTAACCCAGCCAAAACGGTGGAGATGACTGTGGATTTCAGGCGACACCCTCCTTCATTCCCCCCACTCACCACCCTCAACAGCACAGTGTCCACTGTGGACTCCTTCAAGTTTCTGGGTACCACAATCTCCCGGAACCTGAAGTGGTCCTCCCATATAGACACTGTCTGGAAAAAGGCCCAGCAGAGGTTGTTTTTTCTGCGTCAGCTCAAGAAGTTTGATTTGCCTCAGGAGCTGCTGGTTGTCTTCTACACCGCCATCATCCAATCTGTCCTCTGCTTTTCCATCACTGTCTGGTTTGGATCTGCCACTAAACAGGACAAGACCAGACTGCAGCGGATCATTAAGTCTGCGGAGAGGATCATTGGTACCGACCTACCCTCCATTGAGAACTTATATCGGTCCATAACCAGGAAACGGGCGGGAAACATCTGTGCTGATCCGTCACACCCTGGCCACAAACTGTTTGAACTTCTATCTTCTGGTCGTCGTTACAGATCACTGAAGGTCAAAACCACCCATCACAGGAACAGTTTCTTTCCTCAAGCCATCACTCTGATGAACTCCTAACATTCACCTAGTCCTACCTGTTGCTGTACTCATGGCTTTTCATCCATTCTTACATTGCACATAACTCTCACACTGCTTTTTACTTCATTCACATTATATCACTGAATCTGAGTTCACATTGAAATACTGTGTGACTATATTTTTTCATATATTTCTGCAAAGTGTCGATAGTCTGAGTAAATAACTGCATATATTCCTGTATATATTTGCATCCTTTTATAGAAATGTGGACAGACTGTAATTTACTGTACATACTCTGTTGTCATTGAATCCTTATTTAAATCTTATTTAAATCCTCCACCTGAACAACGAGAGCAAGTTTTTGCCAAAGTCAAATTCCTTGTATGTGTTGTGCATACTTGGCCAATAAAGCTGATTCTGATTCTGATTCTGATTCTGATTTTTGTCCAGTCCTGTTTCATGAGTTTGTTTTTTAAAATAATTCTGTTGAACCACAATTCAAAAGCATTGTCTGATTTTCATTGGTTAATTTTCATAGAATTTTTATTTATTACCACTTTTGTCAGATTCAAGTTATTTCTGTGACCATTGTGGGTTTTTCTTTCATTAACAGAGGGGTACCAACAATTTTGTCCACGTCTGTATACACCCAGGTTGTTGTAATAAAGTTGAGAGTGTTAGCTGCATGAAGACTCGCCTCCTGCTTGGTTATTTTACAGACATAACATTTGGCGATGAGGAGAAGAATGGGAGCGTGCTGGCTAAATCAGCAACTATTGCTGTTTCTAGAAAACCCGGGTGAGCCAGTGATTTCATGGCCGCAGTGAAGACATGAGTTTGAGGAGTATTATCAACTCGCTGGGTCTCCCTGGGCTTGGCGGGAGACAGTGGTGGGCCCTCCTGGCCCATAACTTCGGCACGGAGGGCCGAAGGATCCCCAACTTGCTGGGCATGAGTGAAGGCTACGAGGAGGCCGTCGGGCACATGGCAGTGTACTTTGCAGACGTGGGCCAGAGAGCTGCGGGCAAAGGAGCTGGTGGCGCTAGGGGTGACGGAGCTAGTTAGCTGGGGAATGCTAACGGCTCAGTTGAAGTTCAATGGACAGGCTAATCCCACGCCAAAATGCGGCTAAGGGCGCCAAACTGCACCTCGAGGCAGAACCGGGACCATGGGTTGAAGAGTTTCCAGTCGCTGAAGACAGCGAACCAGCCATGGAGCCCAGCTTGACCCGGGACCATGGCGCTGACGGGTCGGACAGCGCGGTGTGTGGGAACGGTGGAGAAGTGGCGCAGCAGGAGTTAGCCCTGCTGCTAGAAGCCAAGCAGCGGGAGGCTGAACAATGGGTGAGCAAGACCAGGCAGGCCGACGGCCCCGGGGAGGAGCAGCAGCCACAGGACGCAGTGACAGCACAGCGGTGTACCAACACCGAGAGCGCTGGATGCAGCGATGAGGAGCCCAGGTCAGTGAACAAGTCTGGCAAAGGTGATGGTGCGTGCCCTGGAGGTGAGAAGCAGCAGGACGCAGAGACGATGCAGTAAGACACCTGGAGCAAGGGGGCCGAGAGCAGTGATGACATACCCAGGTCAGGAGATGGAGCTGACGGGAGCATCACCGAGGGTTCCGGGAGTTGAGCAGCAGCAGGACACAGAGGCGACGCAGCAGGACACCTGGAGCGAGGGGGCTGAGAGCAGTGACGACATGCCCGGGTCAGGAGATGGAGCCGAAGGGAGTGTCACCGAGAACCTCGAGGGACAGCTGCTACAGCCAGACATGGGTGACAGCACGGTTCGGGACATGAACTGGTCTGGCGAGCTGGGAGGTGATAGTCACTGGAGCGACAATAACCCAGCGAGGGTTGACCCCGGTGCCGGTGGCCGCGTTGCCCTTGGTGTGGGAACCAGACGGCACCGTGGGGTCCCCGTGAAGAAGGCTGCCCAGGCTGGAGGACAAGAGAGCGGAGCAGAACAAATTGGCGCAGTTCTGCAGCGCGACAAACGCCATCGATGGGGTAAGAGTTCGGACCGGGTCAGCAGGACAGCCCGACACAGGAAGGAGGTCCAGAGACAACATGGTGGGCACGGGAGACTGGGTCGGGTTCCCCTGTGGGTCGGCTGCGAGGTCCGGCCCAGAGAAGAAAAACAGGTTTTGGTGGGTAGAGACATTTGGGCTAGGGAGGGGTGTTTCAACCCTGGTGGGAGGCAGCGGCCGGGATTACTGATGGCGTGGGGCTGCCCAGGCCCTCTGTGGTGGTATAGAAGATGGTGGCTGCAAAGAGACATTGGTATTACTTAAAATAAGACTTTTGTGTAAATATTCCGGTTAAATAAATCTTCCGGTTCCGGCGCCACACGAGTTGGCTGCCTTTTGCAAGTGCCTTTTTTTTTTTTTTTTAAATCTTCCTTCTTCTTTCTACACCTTTCACACTATATATATCATGTACACACAGATCACCCCAAAGGTCTCCCGAGTCGGCGGACGGAGCCTCTGTTTACAGCAGGAGACGATACAACAGGGAAGAGCTAGCTAGCACTCAACCGCCACCCGGTGCTAACGGAGAAACTCGACATACCGGGGAACTGAAGCGAAAACGACGCGGGTGCCAGGCTGGAGTTTAGGCGGCGTGCAAGAAATATAAGACAGAATAATAAAGAGCGATGGCAAGAACCAAGGAGACCGCCCGTAAATCTACTGGAGGAAAAGCCCCCAGGAAGCAGCTGGCCACCAAGGCTGCTCGGAAAAGCGCTCCGGCCACCGGCGGAGTGAAGAAGCGTCACCGTTACAGGCCCGGTACCGTGCCTCTGAGAGAGATCCATCGCTACCAGAAATCCACAGAGCTGCTCATCCGTAAGCTGCCCTTCCAGCACTTGGTGAGGGAGATCGCTCAGGACTTCAAGACCGACCTGCGCTTCCAGAGCTCCGCCGTCATGGCTCTGCAGGAGGCCAGCGAGGCCTACCTGGTGGGTCTCTTCGAGGACACCAACCTGTGCGCCATCCACGCCAAGAGGGTCACCATCATGCCCAAAGACATCCAGCTGGCCCGCCACATCCGCGGAGAGAGAGCTTAGACTTTCTGCTGCACATCCAGCAACCACAGTGCTCCGCACTGTGTCTATATATATATACAGTATATATATATATTTATAGTAATATGTACATATGTATACTAGCTGCTCTTGTTTTTTCTTGCCTTCTGATTGTTGCTCTGAGTGTTGCTATCCCTGTGCTGTTGCAATCCTGGAATTTCCCCATTGTGGGACTAATAAAGGCTTATCTTTGACATGATTTACGACCCAAGAGACAGACGCTGACACGAGAGATACAGACAATTATCTTTATTGTGATTAGTGAGTGAAATGTGAGTGAATGTGTGGATGTTCGTCTGGCCACCGGAGCTGAGCCCGTCTTGCGGTAACCTGGCAACCCTGGAAAACACAAGCACAAGGTTACTGTTGTTCAGTAGTAATATTCGGCGGTGTGCTGCAGGGGCTTACTTGCAGGTGCCACAACGAGGGGCTGACTGACTCCTGGTGTCTGTGCGACGTTGTGCTCGTGGTGTCCGGTGCTGTGGAGATGAGGAGGAGCTCCGCGGAGCGGAGGACGGTGCCTCGTCAGCAGAAGAGGATGGCCCGCCGCCAGGGAGGTCCACCTGTGCACAGGGGCTAGAACTAGCAGAGGGTGAATGCTGAGATGGCTCACATGACTTGGCTTGGCGAAGCGTAGGTTTCTTGACGAGTGGTCGAGATCTTGGCGCGTCGCTTGGCAAGAGTAACAGACGACTCCGTGCTGAGGTGTCCGCGCGTTGGGCTTTTATGGCCCGCTGATTGCCACCTGCTGAAGTGAGCGCAGCTGATGCTGATGACGCTGACGACGGCCTATCGGCCATCATGACAATCTTATCTTATCTTAATATCTGAATATATGTGATTAGGTACAGTTTGCATATTTTGAATGCTGGTTTGCATGTGACTGAATGTATGAGTATTATGGGATTATTTTGTACATTTTAAAGAGACGTGGTCCAATTTTGAGTTGTTTTGTGTGAAAGTAATAGGTTTGTTCTAATATAATATGTTATATGTATAATATGTTATATGTAATATACTCCCAACACACAGCCCCCCATCCTGACCCTGACCAGGACCCAGGTGAGGACGGAGCTGAGGAAGATCAAGGCGAGGAAGGCGCCGGGACCGGACGGCATCAGCGCAAAGCTCCTCAAGTCCTGTGCAGACCAGCTGTGTGGGATTGTGACGTATATCTTCAACATGAGCCTGAAACTGGGGAGGGTACCACAGCTGTGGAAAACATCTTGTGTGGTACCTGTACCAAAAACTTCCCACCCCAAAGACCTGAACAGCTACAGACCGGTGGCCTTGACGTCCCACTTGATGAAGACCCTGGAGAGACTGCTCCTTGCTCACCTCCGCCCCCTGGTGGAACCAGCGATGGATCCACTCCAGTTCGCCTACCAGCATGGCATTGGGGTGGAGGATGCGGTGATCTTCCTCCTTCACCGTTCTCTGTCCCACCTGGAGAAGCCCGGGAATATGGTGAGGATCATGTTCTTTGACTTCTCCAGTGCTTTCAACACCATCCAACCGATGATCCTGAAGGACAAGCTGCTGCGCGCAGGGGTGGACCAGCACCTGTCATCATGGATCCTGGACTACCTCACGAACCGGCCTCAGTTTGTGAGAACCCGGGACTGTGTGTCCGACACGATCATCAGTAGCACGGGGGCCCCCCAGGGAACGGTGCTGGCTCCCTTCCTGTTCACTCTTTATACTGCGGACTTCTCACACAACACAACACACTGCCATCTACAGAAGTTCTCTGATGACTCTGCGATCGTTGGCCTCATCTCCAATGGAGATGAAGCTGAGTACAGAGGGCTTATCCAGGACTTCGTGGACTGGTGCCATCGGAACTGCCTCCAGATCAATGCGAGGAAAACTAAGGAGCTGGTGGTGGACTGCCGCAGGCATGGGCAGCCCCTCACAGTACCAGTAAATATACAGGGAACAGACATCGAGATGGTGACATCCTATAAGTACCTGGGTATTCATCTGAACAATAAACTAGACTGGTCACACAATACTGATGCACTCTACAAGAAGGGACAGCGCAGGCTGTTCCTGCTGAGGAGACTCAGGTCTTTTGGTGTACAAGGGGCGCTGCTGAAGTCATTCTATGACACGGTGGTGGCATCAGCCATCACTTTTGGAGTGGTCTGCTGGGGCAGTGGCATTACTGCAGCCGATAGGAAGAGACTGAACAAACTGATTAAGAAAGCTAGCTCTGTCCTGGGGCAGCGCCTTGATCCGATGGAGGAGATAGGAGAGAGAAGGACGGTGGCTAAACTGTCATCTCTGCTGGAGTCCGAGTTCCACCCTATGCAGGACATACTGAATGCACTGAGGAGCTCATTTAGCAGCAGACTACATCATCCCAGGTGCACAACCGAGAGGTTTCGTAGGTCCTTCCTACCAACGGCTGTCAGACTGTACAACCTAAGCAGGGCTGCTCACAGAGATAGCAAAAAGACGTAACAAACTAATAGTTTTTTGAATGCAAAAGATGCAATAGACTTACACAATGGTCCCCTCCGGCATACAACTAGGAACTTACCGGTCGCTATGGAGGGTGAGAATATGTATGGGCACATAATCATACCATGTAGGATAACTAAGTAGACGGTTATGCTGTTTCATTCCATCTAGCAACAATGCTCTGCACTGTGTGTGTTTATATATTTACATATTTATTCCATCTAGCTACAATGCTCAGCACTGGGTGTGTTTATATATTTATATATCTACATATTATTCCATCTAGCTACATTGCTCCGCACTGTGTGTGTTTATATACTTGCATATTTATTCCACCTAGCTGCAATGCTCCGTACTGTGGGTGTTTATATATTTACATATTTATTCCATCTAGCTACAATGCTCTGCACTGTGTGTTCATATATTCATATATTTATTCCATCCAGCTACAATGCTCTGCACTGTGTGTCTGTGTGTGTGTGTATATATATATATTTTATAGTAATACGTACATATGTATATTAGCTGCTCTTGCTTGCTTGTTTTTTTTTTTTGTTTTTTTTTTTCTTGCCTTCTGATTGTTGCTCTGAGTGTTGCTATCCCTGTGCTGTTGCAATCCTGGAATTTCCCCGTTGTGGGACTAATAAAGGCTTATCTTATCTTATTCCTATGTTCTTAGTGTGTGATTCAGGTTCTAAATTAGGTGGTTTTAATAGTGTGTGTGTTTTTTCCATTTTTCTAAAGGGGGGTAGAATGTGGTGTGTGGGATATGAGTGTGTGGTAGTGCCCGCCCCCCTAGGGTGGCATGAGGTTGGCACAGCCCATCTATATATAAACCCAGGTTGTTGTAATAGAGAGTGGTAGCTGCATGAAGACTCGCCTCCTGCTTGGTCATTTTACAGACATAACACTAACAACCTCACAACACATCTAACAGGTAAGCTATCATGCTCAAGAGTGTAAAATTTTTTATTCTTTTTAATTGGTGAATTATATGATGGACAGCACAGAAGTGCAGTGTTGATCACTGTTGTCTCACTGCAAGAAGATCCTGGGTTTGAAAGGAGTTTGGATGTTCTCCCTGTGCCTATGGTTGTTTACTGGAAGGCTCTGGTTTCCCCCCACAGTCAAAAGACATGCTTATGCAAACTGGTGGTTGTGAATGGGCTGTAGGCATGAATATGAGACTGTTTGTCTGACTGTTTCTCTGTGTTGGCCCTGTGATGGAATGGAAATCTGTTTGGGGTGTGTGTGTGTGTCCCAACATATCAGGACAGTTTAAAAAGTAATGTTAGAGCTGCATGAAATTTTAGATAGAGATACTTTATTTCGAACAAAAAAGTATAACAAAAACAAAACAAATGACAAATGCAATAAAGTAACAGTATACACTGTTCGAAAGGGAGAAGGAAGAAGTGAACACTTATTAATTCCGTCTCCTCTTTTCCATAAATACACCCATGTGAATTATATACAAATTACCACCTTTAAGACCCCAAGTAAATAATTAACTGTATTTTTTACAAATCAACATTAACACCCATCCATCCTAACATACATTGATGTCCATACATCAAAACCAGCCTCAAACAACACAGATATACACAGTGCTGTCCCACCCACCATTCCATAGTGTCCCATAATGTCCCAGAGTGAGCATAGTGAATCGTACATATAAATACTACCCTTCTAACATATATCCTTTCAGCAAATAATGTTTATACTGTAGCCACTCATGTGACTTATTTAATGCTTTGCATAAGGCCTCACATATTAGATAAGAACAAGGTACAGAGTTTCCTTGGAGATAACAGGATGCTGTGAAAGGGTAACCTTTGGTATGCAGAGACTGCTTGGGGGGATTCTTTGTGTGCCGAGAGACGGCTTGGAGATCCCTTTGTAGGCCGAAGACTGTGAGGGGGATGCTATGGGATTTGAGAGGAAAGGCATTGTTACTGGTGATTATAATGCAATGTGACTTGTGAGCTGTGAGAGCCCCTGGTATATAAGGGACGAGTTGTTTCTGTGATGTCCTCTTTTTTCTACTTTGCTCATGTTGAAGCGTGTAATAAACTGTCTTGAGATAAATCCTGCCTCATCATTACACACTCCACACTGGTGACCCAAGACGTAGCATGCAGCAAGAGGCGATTTCCCCGGGGCCAGACTCATCGGGAGCCCCCAGCCAAACGTATGCCATTACAGTCCAGCTACCGGACTTTTGGCAGAACAACCTGCGCTCCTGGTTCCACTTGGTGGAGGCACAGTTCACCCTCCGGGGAATATTGGCAGATGACACAAAATTCTACCATGTGGTCGCAAAGCTGGATAACCACACGGCTCAGCATGTGGAGAGCCTTCTGGAGCAGCCGCCAGACAGCGACAAATACGACGCGTTGAAGGCTGCACTCATCCGACACTACACCCTCTCGGTCGAGGAGAGAGCAGAGAGACTCCTGGTGCTGACTGAGTTGGGAGATGGCACACCTATCGACCTAATGGAGAAGATGCTGAGGTTGAAAGGCTCAGACGACGACCACTTCATCTTTACCCACATATTCCTCAGGACCCTACCATCAGCGACGAGGGCAACCCTGGCCGGTTCGCCGTTGTTGGCCCAGCGGGACTTCCGCGCGCTGGCCCGGGAGGCGCATCGGATTCTCAAAGCCAGCAGGCAGCGCACGGCCACGGCGGCAGCGACTGAGCTCGGCGCGACGGCCGGAGACAGCAGGGAGCCAGGGTCAGCGGTAGCAGATCCACCAACGGCAGCGGCGGCAGGGACCAAGGAACGCGGAGGAGACACCCGAATCAGAATCAGAATCAGAATCAGGTTTATTGCCATTGTTCATGTAGTACACAAACTAGGAATTTGTCTCGGTACAATGCTGCAACATTAAACATGATAAGATAAGAGAAATAAACTATACATGTAATAAAGTGTAGGATAAGATTAAGTGATACTGGTCAACAGTTAAAATATATATTAGCCAGCAGCAGATACTGTGGAGAACTATATAGTGCAGTCGGTAATGCAGGAAGAAAACAGTGATGATTGACATGAGTCTGGTTGAGCTGCTGTACATGGTGCACGAGAGTCAATAAGTCACTTAGTGTTCAGCAGTCTAATGGCAGAGGGGAAGAAGCTGTTCATGTGACGGGAGGTTTTAGTCTGGATGGACCGAAGTCTTCTACCAGAGGGGAGGGGGGGCAAACAGTACGTGACCAGGGTGTGAGGGATCGGCTATGATCCGGCCAGCACGCCTCCGGGTCCTGGAGATGTACAGATCCTGGAGAGATGGGAGCTTGCAGCCGATCACCTTCTCAGCAGTGCGCACGACGCGCTGCAGCCTTAGTCTGTCCCTGGCAGTGGCTCCTGCGTACCACACGGTTATGGAGGTGGTGAGGATGGACTCGATGATGGCTGTGTAGAACTGCACTAACATCTTGGTGGGTAGCTTGAGCTTCCTCAGCTGCCGCAGGAAGAACATCCTCTGCTGGGCTTTTTTGATGAGTGAGCTGATGGTCAGCTCCCATTTGAGGTCCCTGGTGATGGTAGTGCCTAGGAAGCGGAAGGAATCAGCAGTGGTGATGGGAGAGCCTGAGAGGGTGAGGGGGGGCAGAGGAGTAGTGACTTTCCTGAAGTCTACAATCATCTCCACTGTCTTCAGAGCGTTCAGCTGCAGGTAACTCGTCGCCGTTGGAGATGAGCCCGATGAGGGTGGTGTCGTCCGCAAACTTGATCAACTTGACAGACTGGTGGCTGGAGGTGCAGGAGTTGGTGTAAAGGGAGAAGAGTAGGGGGGAAAGTACACAGCCCTGGGGTGATCCGGTGCTGATGCTAGTATAGTCTGAGACAGTCTTTCCCAGCCGCACATGCTGCCTCCGGTCCGTCAGGAAGTCGATGATCCACCTGCAGAGGGAGTCAGGCACGTTGAGCAGGGACAGCTTGTCCCGGAGCAGAGCGGGGCGGATGGTGTTGAATGCGGTGTTGAATGCACCCTTTGTTTCTACCATCGCCGCTTTGCAGAGAAGGCACGCAAATGTATACCACCGTGCCAGTTCAAGCAATCGGGAAACGCCAAGACCGGGGGTCGGTAGCAGCTGCGACCCTCGGGGAGGAGAACAAGCTGCTCTACTTGACGGACGCACGCTCGGGAAGACATTTCCTCGTGGACACCGGTGCCCAGTTGAGTTACATCACGCCTTCCTCCGCTGACCGGCTGGCGGGTTCCAGCGGTCCCGAGATGGCAGCAGCGAACGGCTCGAGAATTAAGACCTTTGGTGAGAGGACTCTGCTTATGTCTCTACATGGCCATACTTTTGAGTGGACTTTTGTCATAGCAGCATTGAATTTCAATATTTTAGGGGCTGATTTTTTGTGCTCACATGGTTTGTTAGTTGATGTCGCTAACAGGCGCCTGGTTAATGCACTTTCTTTTGACTCTATCCCCTGTACAGCTAGAGTGGCACGGCCAACAGCACAAGCCAACGTCACAGCTGCAAGCAGTAAGTTCCACACTCTGCTCACTCAGTTCCCAGCACTCACGGTCCCCATGTTTTCAGCAACCGTCGCTAAGCACGGGGTGGAGCATTTTATTACCACAACCGGACCGCCTGTTTTTGCAAAAGCTTGGCGCTTGGACTCAGCTAAACTGGCCATAGCGCACGAGGAGTTCGCCAACCTGGAAAGGTTAGGCATCGTCAGGCGTTCGAACAGCCCATGAGCTTCCCCGCTTCACATGGTCCCGAAAGCTGACGGCTCATGGCGACCATGCAGGGATTTCCGCAGGTTGAACAACGCTACAGCGCATGACCGCTACCCAATCCCACATATCCAGGATTTTTCCGTTCATTTGGCAGGGGCGCGCTTTTTTTCTAAAATAGACTTGGTCCGCGGTTACCACCAAGTCCCAGTGCGCGCTGAGGACGTACCCAAAACAGCGGTAGTAACTCCATTTGGCCTGTTGGAGTTTTTGCGCATGCCATTCGGGCTTAAAGGGGCTGCACAGGCGTTTCAACGCATGATGGACGCAGTGCTGCGCGATCTCCCTTTCGTGTTCGTCTACTTGGACGATATTTTGGTAGCCAGCGCGTCCGAAGACGAACACGAAAACCACCTCGCGGCAGTTTTCCGGAGGTTGGGAGAGCACGGGTTAATAATCAACCCAGCGAAATGTCAGTTCGGGGTGGCGCAGATCGATTTTTTAGGACACTGAGTTTCCCCCGAAGGAGCGGTTCCACTGCCTGACAAAGTGCGTGTGGTGGCGAATTTCCCCCGGCCGCAGACTTTCAGGGCGTTACAGGAGTTTTTAGGAATGGTGAATTTTTATAACCGTTTCCTTCCCGGTGCAGCGCAACTCATGCAACCGCTTTATGCCTCACTCAAAAAACAGAAACCCGCAAATAAGATCAAGTGGTCCCGGGAGCGGGATCGAGCATTCTCGGAAGTCAAAACAGCCCTGGCAAACGCTGCGTTGTTGGCACATCCGGATCCAACGGCCCGCGTAGCGCTCACCACTGACGCGTCTGACGTTGCCATAGGGGCGGTCGTGGAGCAGCAGGTAGCCGGAGCTTGGCAACCGCTCGCCTTTTTCAGCAGGACCTTGCGCGATAGTGAGCGTAAATACAGCGCGTTTGACAGGGAGTTGCTGGCTCTCCATTTGGCCATTCGCCACTTCCAGTTCTGGCTAGAAGGGCGCTGTTTCACCGCGTTCGTTGACCACAAGCCGCTAACATTCGCGATGGCCAAAGTTTCAGAGCCGTGGTCGGGCCAGCAACAGAGACAGTTAGCCGCGATCTCAGAGTTTACTACAGATATTCAGCACGTGTCAGGTAAACCGAACGTAGTGGCAGACTGCCTCTCGTGCGCCGTGGCTGCCCCCGTCCACGTGGGAATAGATTACACGGCCATGGCCGCGGAGCAAGGTAGTGACGCGGATGTGCGCGCGCTCCAGTCTGGACCAACAGGGTTAAGGCTGGAGAGCAAGGTGCTGCAAGACGGTGTGCCCCCCCTAATCTGTGATGTCTCCACGGAGCGACCGCATCCCGTGGTGCCGGCAGCGTGGCGCCGCCGCGTTTTCGACTCGATTCATTCTTTGGCGCACCCGGGGGTTCACGCGTTGGTCAAAATGGTAGCGGAAAAATTCGTGTGGCCCGGCCTTCGCAAACAAGTTGAAGAGTGGGCGGCAGCCTGCATGGCGTGCCAACGGGCCAAGGTACACAGACACACGAAGGCTCCATTGGAGCCATTTCTCATTCCTGCCAAGAGGTTCGACCACGTTCACGTGGACCTCGTGGGTCCCCTCTCGCCATCACAGGGGTACACGCACCTTCTGACAATGATGGACTGTACCACGCGCTGGCCGGAGGCGGTCCCTTTGGCGTCAACCACAGCCGAAGAGGTGGCGCGCGCGTTTGTAACGACATGGGTGGTGCGTTTTGGAGTCCCGTCGGACATTACATCTGACAGAGGCCCGCAATTTGTTTCCGAACTTTGGTCAACAATGGCCTGCAGCCTAGGTGTCACAATTCACCGTACAACCACGTATAATCCGCAGGCTAATGGGTTGTGCGAACGTTTTCACAGGTCATTGAAAGCAGCTCTTAGAGCGTCACTGACAGATGCAAATTGGGTGGACAAGCTTCCGTGGGTTTTATTAGGGTTGCGTTCTGCGCCTAAAGAAGACTTAGAGGTTTCCCCAGCTGAACTCGTTTTTGCGCAGCCACTGCGGCTGCCTGGGGAGTTTCTCCCGGATAATCCTGCGCCGGGCGGCTCCCCGTCCCAGCTGTTGCAATGTAGCATCGACACAGCTACGCTGCCGGGCCCTGCCCACCATAGTTTTCCGCGCGTTTTTGTGCCTAAAACTTTGAAGAACGCGGAGTTTATTTTTGTCAGACATGATGCTCATCGCTCCCCACTGCGACCACCTTATGATGGACCGTTCAGAGTGTTGGAAACAGGGGACAAGCATTTTTTGCTAGATTTGGGGGGTAGGAGGGAAAAGGTTGGCATAAACAGACTCAAACCCGCTTTTGTGGTGGCGGACGAGCAAGTGCTGTTGGCAAGGGCCCCTCGGTGCGGCAGGCCACCACGGGGTGCTTCCCAGAGTAATATTCCCCCAGAACACCCGCAGGGACTGACAAAAGGTTTTCACCCCCAGACAACAGCTCCCCAGCATGACAGCGCCACTGAGGAGGTGAATCCTGGTTACAGCAGATACGGGAGAAGACTAAAGCCCAAGCAGCATGTGGACTGATGTTTAATGATTCTATCATGGCATGCAGACTGTTATTCTCTTGTTCAGTCTACATGTTTGGGGGGGGGGGGGGCGGTGTAGCCACTCGTGTGACTTATTTAATGCTTTGCATAAGGCCTCACATATTAGATAAGAACAAGGTACAGAGTTTCCTTGGAGATAACAGGATGCTGTGAAAGGGTAACCTTTGGTATGCAGAGACTGCTTGGGGGGATTCTTTGTGTGCCGAGAGACGGCTTGGAGATTCCTTTGTAGGCCGAAGACTGTGAGGGGGATGCTATGGGATTTGAGAGGAAAGGCATTGTTACTGGTGATTATAATGCAATGTGACTTGTGAGCTGTGAGAGCCCCTGGTATATAAGGGACGAGTTGTTTCTGTGATGTCCTCTTTTTTCTACTTTGCTCATGTTGGAGCGTGTAATAAACTGTCTTGAGATAAAACCTGCCTCATCATTACACACTCCACAATACCTCTTTTTGAATTGATTTCTGTTGTACATAGTTTCAGTTCCGGCTCCAGACTGTTCCACAAATCCACCCCACAGACAGATATGCACATACTTTTCTTGGTTGTTCGTATCTTGGCCCCGGCTACATACTGCTCCACGACTGCCCCTATGGCCACATCTGACGCGTCAGTAGTGAGCACTATGCGGACCGTTGGGTCTGGATGTGCTAACAATGCAGCGTTTGCCAGGGCTGTTTTGACTTCCGAGAATGTGCGCTCTCGCTCCGGAGACCATTCGATTTTGCTTGTGGGTTTTTGTTTTTTTAGTGCAGCATACAACGGTTGCATGAGTTGCGCTGCGCGGGGGAGGAAACGGTTATAAAAATTCACCATTCCCAAAAACTCCTGTAACGCTTTGACCGTTTGTGGCTGGGGAAAATTTGTTACTGCGCACACTTTGTCAGGCAGAGGAACCGCTCCTTCTGGAGAGACACGATGCCCCAAAAAATCAATCTGCGTCGCCCCGAACTGACACTTCACTGGGTTGATTATTAACCCGTGCTCTCCCAACCTCCGGAAAACTGCTGTGAGGTGATTTTCGTGTTCGTCTTCAGACGCACTGGCTACCAAGATGTCGTCCAGGTAGACGAACACGAAGGGGAGATCGTGCAACACCACGTCCATCATGCGTTGGAACGTCTGCGCAGCGCCTTTAAGCCCAAACGGCATGTGCAAAAACTCGAATAGGCCAAACGGAGTTATTACCGCTGTTTTGGGTATGTCCTCAGCGTGCACTGGGACTTGGTGGTACCCGCGGACCAAGTCTATCTTAGAAAAAATGCACACCCCCGCCAAATGAACGGAAAAATCTTGGATATGCAGGATTGGGTAGCGGTCGTGCGCTGTAGCGTTGTTCAACCTGTGGAAATCTCCGCAAGGTCGCCACGAGCCGTCAGCTTTAGGGACCATGTGAAGCGGGGAAGCCCATGGGCTTTTCGAACACCTGATGATGCCCAGCTTTTCCAGGTTGGCGAACTCCTCGCGCGCTATGGTTAGTTTAGCTGCATCCAAGCGCCGAGCTTTTGCAAAAACGGGCGGTCCGGTGGTAGTAATAAAATGTTCCACTCCGTGTTTAGCGACAGCTGCTGAAAATGTGGGAACCGTGAGTGCTGGGAACTGAGTGAGTAGTGTGTGGAACTTACCGCTTGCCGTTGCGATGTTGGCTTGTGCTGTGGGCGGGGTCACTCGGGCTGCACAGGGAATAGAATAAAAAGAAAGTGCATTAACCAGGCGCCTATTAGCAAGATCAACCAACAAACCATGTGAGCACAGAAAATCAGCTCCCAACATATTGAAGCTCACTGCAGCTATAACAAAAGTCCACTCAAATGTACGGCCGTGTAGGGACAGAAACAGAGTCCTCTCACCAAAGGTCTTAATCCTCGAGCCGTTCGCTGCTGACGCTCCGTGACCTCCGGGACCCGCCAGCCGGTCAGCATAGGTAGGCGTGATGAAACTCACTTGGGAGCCTGTGTCCACGAGGAATTGCCTCCCCGAACGCGCATCCGTCAAGTAGAGCAGCTTGTTCTCTTCCCCGAGGGCCGAGGCTGCTACCGACCCCCAGCCTTGGCGTTTCCCGAGCGCTTGAACTGGCACGGTGGTATACATTTGCGTGCCCTCTCTGCAAAGCGGCGATGGTAGAAACAGAGATCGTCTCCTCCGCGATCCTTGGCCCTCGCCGCCGCCGTTGTTGGTGGGTCTGCTACCACCGCCTCTGGCCCCCTGCTATCTCCGGCCGTCTCGCCGAGCTCCGTCGCTGCCGCGGTGGCCGCGCGCTGCTTGCTGGCATTGAGAATCCATTGTACCTCCTGGGCCAGCGCGCGGAAGTCCCGCTGGGCCAACAATGGTGAACTGGCCAGGGTCGCTCTCGTGGCCGACGGTAGGGTTCTCAGGAAAATGTGGGTGAAGAGGAAGTCGTCGCCGTGTGAGACCCTCAACCTCAGCATGTCCTCCATCAAGTCGACAGGCGTGCTATCTCCCAAGTCGTTCAGAGCCAGGAGCCTCTCCGCTCTCTCCTGGACTGAGGGGGTGAAACGCTGGATGAGCGCAGCCTTCAACCCGCCGTATTTGTCGTCGGCCGGTGGGCGCTCCAAAAGGCTCTGCACATGTCGAGCTGTGCGGTTGTCGAGCTTGGCAATAACATGGTAGAATTTCGTGTCATCTACCGTTATCCCCCGGAGGGCGAACTGTGCTTTGGCCAAGTGGAACCAGGCGCACGGGTTGTCTTGCCAGAAGTCTGGTAGCTTGACTGTGGCTGCGTTCGCCTGGCTGGCTCCTGATGAGTCCGGCTCGGGGGAATTTCTTTCGCTCATGATACGTCTTAGGGTCACCAGTGTGGAGAATGCGGGAATGACGAGGCTGAGTTTATCTCACGAGTCAGGTTTATTCACATTCTCCAACATCATCCAAAAACAGAAAGAGAAAGAAACCCCCAGACATTCGTTCTTTTAAGATAAGATAAGATAAGATGAGCCTTTATTAGTCCCACAACGGGGAAATTCCAGGATTGCAACAGCACAGGGATAGCAACACTCAGAGCAACAATCAGAAGGCAAGAAAAAACAAGCAAGCAAGAGCAGCTAATATACATATGTACATATTACTATAAAATATATATACACACACACACACACACACAGACACACAGTGCAGAGCATTGTAGCTGGATGGAATAAATATATGAATATATGAACACACAGTGCAGAGCATTGTAGCTAGATGGAATAAATATGTAAATATATAAACACCCACAGTATGGAGCATTGCAGCTAGGTGGAATAAATATGCAAGTATATAAACACACACAGTGCGGAGCAATGTAGCTAGATGGAATAATATGTAGATATATAAAAACACAGTGCGGAGCATTGTAGCTAGATGGAATAAATATATAGATATATAAATATAAACACACCCAGTGCAGAGCATTGTAGCTAGATGGAATAAATATGTAAATATATAAACACACACAGTGCAGAGCATTGTTGCTAGGTGGGATGAAACAGCATAACCGTCTATTTAGTTATCCTACATGGTATGATTATGTGCCCATACATATTCTCACCCTCCATAGCGACCGGTATGTTCCTAGTTGTATGCCGGAGAGGACCATTGTGTAAGTCTATTGCATCTTTTGCATTCAAAAAAAAACTATTAGTTTGTTACGTCTTTTTGCTATCTCTGCGAGCAGCCCTGCTTAGGTTGTACAGTCTGACAGCCGTTGGTAGGAAGGACCTACGAAACCTCTCGGTTGTGCACCTGGGATGATGTAGTCTGCTGCTAAATGAGCTCCTCAGTGCATCCAGTATGTCCTGCATAGGGTGGAACTCGGACTCCAGCAGAGATGACAGTTTAGCCACCGTCCTTCTCTCTCCTATCTCCTCCATCGGATCAAGGCGTTGCCCCAGGACAGAGCTAGCTTTCTTAATCAGTTTGTTCAGTCTCTTCCTATCGGCTGCAGTAATGCCACTGCCCCAGCAGACCACTCCAAAAGTGATGGCTGATGCCACCACCGTGTCATAGAATGACTTCAGCAGCGCCCCTTGTACACCAAAAGACCTGAGTCTCCTCAGCAGGAACAGCCTGCGCTGTCCCTTCTTGTAGAGTGCGTCAGTATTGTGTGACCAGTCTAGTTTATTGTTCAGATGAATACCCAGGTACTTGTAGGATGTCACCATCTCGATGTCTGTTCCCTGTATATTTACTGGTGCTGTGAGGGGCTGCCCATGCCTGCGGCAGTCCACCACCAGCTCCTTTATACCCCGGAACATCAAAGCACACAGTCACGTTGTATTTAATCCCAAGTCACAATGCGTCTTCTTCCAGGTCTTATCACCTCCACCTAAAGTCACTGGCGGCCAGGAAATCCCCCCAGTCCATCTCTCTGCATACCAAAGACCACATTTAACATCCTCCTGTTATCTCCTAGGAGGCTCAGTCCTTTTGTTCATCTGAGACGTGAAGCATACAGTAAGCATATGAAACTCACATATGTGTTCCACAATAGCTCTTTTTTGTAATGTGCATATTGACTGTAGGTTGGTCTTGTAGGTGTTTCCCCAGACTTCTACACAGTAGTTAAGATAAGGTAAAAACAGTGAATTGTACAGTAAGACCAATGATTTATAGTCCAAGATGTGTCTTGTCTTCCCCAGTATGCCTATACATTTTGCTAACTTGGCCCGGATGTGACTGATGTGAGGTTTCCAGCAGATTTTATTGTCTAGCATCACCCCCAGAAACTTATTTTCCTGTACTGTTTCTATTCTGGTATCATCTACCGTTACCATTATTTCATGATTTATTTTATAATTTCCAAACAACATAAACTTTGTTGTTTTTAGATTTAGAGATAATTTATTTTTGTTGAACCACTGCGTTAACTTTTTCATTTCAGTTGTGACCACCTCTAAAACCTGCTGCAAATTCTCACCAGTACAAAGGATATTTGTGTCATCCGCAAACAAAATAAATTTCAGAATTTTTGATACTTGGCATATGTCATTTATATACAAAATAAAGAGTTTGGGTCCCAAAACTGACCCCTGGGGCACACCACAAGTGATGTCCATGAAGGGTGATTTGTGCTCACCAATTTGTACAAATTGTTGTCTGTTACTTAAATAACTTTCCACCCAACTCAGTCCTACCCCTCTTACCCCATACCTTTCCAGTTTCCTCAGTAGAATTCTGTGGTCAGTGGTGTCAAAAGCTTTCTTTAAATCTATAAATACTCCTACAGCAACCTTTTTTTTATCTATACAACTAGTAATTTCTTCTATAAGTTCGATCAGTGCCAAAGATGTAGATTTATCTGCTCTAAAACCATACTGGCTATCTGTAAGGAGGTTGTGTTTTTCAATGAAATCATCCAGTCTCTTAGTGAAGATTTTTTCAAGTATTTTGGAGAATTGTGAGAGTAAAGAGACTGGCCTGTAATTTGTGAAACGATGACTGTCTCCTGTTTTGTATAGAGGTATTACTTTTGCTATTTTCATTTTGTCTGGAAATGTACCAGTTTGAAATGACATGTTACAGATGTGGGTGAGTGGCTTAACAATTCTTTCAATTACTGTTTTCACTATTGTCATGTCAATTTCATTCCAGTCCGTTGATTTTTTTGTTCTTAAATTTACTCACAGTCTCGATAATTTTAACTCGATGGTGGTCAAACAGCAAACCGGGCAACATCGACTAACAAAATTCCTGCAGCTCCTTCAGTACTGTCAGCCTCTTGGCAGCCTCACTGGCCAGTTTTCTTCTCGTCTTTTCATCAGTTTTGGAGGGACGTCCAGTTCTCGGTAATGTCGCTGTTGTGCCATATTTTCTCCACTTGATGATGACTGTTTTCAATGTGTTCCATTGTATATTTAATGCCTTGGAATCCTTCTGTACCCTTCTCCTGACTGATACCTTTGAACAGTGAGATCCCTCTGATGCTTTGGAAGCTCTCTGCGGATCGTGGCTTGTGCTGTAAGATGTGACTACAAAAATGTCAGGAAAAGCCAACTAAAACAGCTGAACTTTATTTGGGGTTAATCAGAGGCACTTTAAATGGTGGCAGGTGTTGTTGATTCCCATTTAACATGAGTTTGAATGTGATTGGTTAATTCTGAACACAGCCACATCCCCAGTTATAACAGGGTGTGCATATTTATGCAACCAGGTTATTGTAAGTTTTTTATTTTTATTTTTCCCCTTAAAAGAGTTCAGTTTGTTTTTCAATTGGGTTGTCCAGGAATTAGGTCACATTAACGGTGGAAAAAGTTTTGAAATGATTTATCTTGGTCTCATTTTTTATATCACATAAACCTGACATTTGAACAGGGGTGTGTAGACTTTTTATATCCACTGCAGATGACTTTAAATACCTGGTGTCAACCATTCAAAGCAATGGAAAATGCACAAGGGAAGTGAAGAAGAGAGTGCAGGCAGGGTGGAGTGGGTGGTGATGAGTGTCAGGGATGATTTGTGACAGAAAGACAGCAGCTAGAGTGAAAGGAAAGATTTACAAGACGGTAGTGAGACCTGCTATGATGTATGGTTTGGAGACGGTGGTGCTGACAAAAAAAACAGGAGGCGGAGCTGAGGTGGCAGTGTTGATAATGCTAAGATTCTCACTGGGAGTGACTACGAGGGACAGGATTAGAAATGAGTATATCAGAAGGACAGCTCAGGTTGAGCGATTTAAAGACGAAAAGAGTCAAGGCTGAGATGGTTTGCACATGTGCAAAGGAGGGATAGTGTATATATTGGACAAAGGATGTTGAAGAGCTGCAAGGCAAGAGGAAAAGAGGAAGACCACACAGAAGATTCATGGATGTAGTGAAAGAGGACATGGAGAGGGTTAGTGTTACAAAGGAAGATGCTGGGATAGACGAAGATGCAAGAGAGAGGGTGAGATAGAGGCAGCTGATCCACTGTGGAGACCCCTAAAGGGAGCAACTGGAATAATAATAAGAAGACACACAATTATACTGATCAATGAAGCCAGATGACAGTAGTCAATTAACTAAACTAGAGGCATGTCTTAAGGAAATTAGAGCTTGGATCACTTGTAATTTCTTACTATTAAATTCAGATAAGACTGAAGCCATTCGAGTTGGCCCAAAAACCTTAGAAATGCTATCCCAAATCAGTCACTCAGTTTAGATTAGTGTTTTTCAACCAGCGTTCCCTGGAACGTTCAGGTTTCTGAGAAATTTTCTAATTTCTTAATTGTTTCTAAACATTGGGCACCTCGGTAGTGCAGTGGTGATCAAAGTGGCAGCACAGAAAGAAGGTCAGGATCGATCCCACCCTCTGACTGTCAGTGACCCTGCTGTGTGGAGTTTGCATGTTCTCCCTGTGTCTGCATGGGTTTACCTTGGGTACTCTGGTTTCCTCCCACAGGCCAAAAACATACAAGTTAGGCTAACTGGAGACTCTAAAGTGACCTTAGGTGTGAATGGGTATGTGAATGGTGAAGGCATGGCGCCATACCGTGTCTGCTTCATCCATCTAGGTGAATGCCCTAGATGAAAGATGAAAGATGAAATGCTATAGACTACACATATAAACTAAATTCTAATGGTGACTGAACAACTCCCATACCCTAAGGTGCAAGATACACTATTATGACTATAACTCATGCAGGATCACAGAAATGATCTGATAAAAAAAAATAAATAAACAAGCGGTTTACGGTGGCTATTATTGGATGCGCCATTCATTTTCAATTACTCTGTAACTGTCATGACTCGCCGCTCATCAGCGGCGCCAGCTGCGCGCACACCTGCTCCTCGTCAGCGGCGAGGTATTTAATCCACTCTGCCCTGGGCTTCGGCCTGAAGCCGTCTCTCTACTTCGGCATCGCTTGCTACAACGGTATTCTCGCCTACGAGCAAGACAATCTGGGTAAGCTCCCCTTACCTCCTTTCCTCCAGCCTTCTCCCCTGTGCACAGGTGGATTCCCCGGCGGCGGACTTCCTCATCTCGCCGTTGCCTCCGCGCTGCTGCTACAGGCACTCCAGGTCGCTGTCTTCCGGGCTCCGCCCTTGTCGACGCCAGCCACCTGTCCTAACCAAGTAAGCCAGCAAGACTGTAATTATCCTCTGTGTTGGTGTGGTGCCCGTTACCCTTCTCCCTCTGCTTCCTCCCATAGGGTTGTCCGGCTGAACGGCTTCCTGCCCCCGTGCCTGACGCAGACGCCACCACCAGCACATTCTTATTCTACAGACACGCAGTCACACATCCCTGTTGTTAATAAAGCTATTGAATCTACCCTGAGCCTGCGTGTGTGTCTCCTGAGCTGTGCATTATGTCAGTACGGCTTCAGCAGAGCGGCTCGGCAGACAGCGGGCTCGCACGCCGTCTTTCCACCCTCGAGGCTCGGGTGGATCTAATAGCCCACCAACAACAGGTGATATTAAACCAATTGTCAGTAATAACTAACCGATTAGACCGCTTGGACCCCCAGCAGCCGTTCCCCTCGGCTCGTCTGGGTGGCGCAGCCTCCGCTGCTCCGGCGGCTGTCCAGCCTGCTCCGGGTGCGCCGGCACGGCTCACACCAATTCCCACTCCCGCTCGCTTTAGCGGCAAGCTGGGCTGCACGGTGGCGCAGTGGTTTAGCACTGTGGCAGCACAGTTTTACCCTCGGCCGGGGGATCGCGGGGATCATGAGATCGTGGGTTCGATCCCAGCCCCCGACCAACAGTGAGATGTGTGGAGTTTGCATGTTCTCCCCGTGTTGCGCGGGTTTACTCCGGGATTTCTCCGGTTTCCTCCCGCACACCAAAACATGTAGGTTTAGGGCGCTCGCGCACGCAGCGACCAGCAGCCGGTGGCTTGTCACCAGACTACAAACCAAGTCTACCTACGGGTACAAATAAGTAACAAAAAAAAAAAAAAAAAAAAAAAAAGCTTGGTGGAGCTCGGGGTTTTATCATGCAGTGTGAGTCCGTGTTCCATCGCGTTCCCGGAGACTTCCCCTCAGACCACAGTAGGATTGGCTATGTAGGTAACCTACTGGAGGGTCGAGCGCTTACCTGGGCTTATGCCATCATGGCGAGGCCCAGCTACGCCACCCTCACCTATGGCCAGTTCGTGCGACAATTCCTGGAAGTGTTCGATCACTCGCGTTTGGACAGTGTCCAGGTCGACCGCCTTCTCGGCCTCCAACAGGGGAGCCGATCGGCGGCCGAATACGCGATCGACTTCCGGGTTACCGCGGAGGAAGTTGGCTGGGAAGAGCGTGCGCTCTGCGGCATCTTCCTCCGCAGCCTTAACTCTGGTCTGAGGGATGAGCTGGCCGGCCGGGATGTCCCGGAGACTCTAGCGGAGCTGATCTCCCTTGCCATTAGCTTGGATAACAGGCTGCGCGAGCGCGCCTCAGAGCGGAAGTACTCTTCTCGCTCGCGGGGCGCCTCAGCGCGCCTGCCCCAAGCTCGCCACCTGGCGTTGCCGCCGCTGGAGGTCTCCGAGGAGTCGGAGCCAATGGTGACGGGCCGGACAAAGCTCCCCCTGGCGGAGAAACAACACCGCCGTGAACTGGGCCTTTGCATGTATTGCGGGGGCAGCCAGCACATGGTGGAGCATTGTCCGGAGAAGCCAAACGAGGAGGTCCGCGAGTCACTGTAGGGGGCCTCGCGGACGCTAATCGGTTAAATCCCCTCACACATTTGACGCTGCCCATCCGTTTTTGTCACAATCTCACAGGGCACCTCACGCATGCACTGGTGGATTCAGGCGCGGAGGGTAGCTTTATTTCACAGAGCCTGGCAACCCGGTTGGGCATCCGTTGGCACCTCCTCGATCCTCCTCTCGCCCTAGTTAATCTCTCCCGTGTCTCACTGGGAAAAGTGACCCACCGGACATCCCCAATTCCAGTAATCATCTCTGGAAACCACCAGGAGGATATCTCCTTCTACGTCCTGCCCACCTCGGTTTCACCTGTCATTCTTGGATACCCTTGGCTCCGCCTCCACAACCCCGTCTTGGACTGGAAGACCGGTAAAGTGTCTGCTTGGAGCACCTTTTGTATGGGCACCTGTCTCCAATTTGCTGCCTGCGCCCCGTCCTCGCCCCCCACAGCTAAGGACACCGCGCCCCCGGATCTCACCCTGGTGCCCGCAGAGTTCCACGACCTGGGTGCGGTCTTCAGCAAGTCCAAGGCGATGTCTCTTCCTCCTCACCGGCCCTACGACTGTGCCATCAACATCCGCCAGGGGGCGCCCCTGCCCTCGGGACGTCTCTACAGCCTGTCAGCACCGGAGAAGGAGGCCATGAACACCTACTTGAAGGAGTCGCTCAGCGCTGGGATTATCCGACCATCTTCCTCACCAGTAGGCGCAAGGTTCTTCTTCGTGGGAAAGAAGGACGGCTCCCTTCGTCCTTGCATAGATTACCGAGCTCTCAATGACATCACGGAGAAGGACCGTTACACCCTGCCCCTCATGGACACTGCCTTCCACTCCCTCCAGGGGGCGACCTGGTTTACCAAGCTGGATCTCCGCAACGCTTACCACCTCGTCCGGATCCGGGAGGGAGATGAATGGAAGACAGCCTTCCGTACCCCTAACGGTCATTTTGAATATCTCGTTATGCCGTTTGGGTTGACCAACGCTCCAGCCGTCTTCCAGCGCCTCATTAATGATGTCCTTCGGGATTTCATCGGCCTGTTCGTGTTTGTTTACCTGGACGATATCCTCATCTTCTCCAGGTCCAGGGATGAGCACCGGGTCCACGTGAGGCAGGTCCTGCAGAGACTGTTGGAGAATCGACTATATGTCAAGGCGGAGAAGTGTGAGTTCTACGCCAAGACTACTTCCTTCCTGGGGTTCGTCATCTCCCATGACCAGGTGCTCCCGGACCCAGCGAAGATTAAAGCGGTGGTGGATTGGCCCACACCAACCTCTAGGAAACAGGTTCAGCAGTTCGTCGGGTTCGCCAATTTCTACCGCCGCTTCGTCCCAAACTTTGGAGCCATCGTCGGTCCTCTGACCCGCCTCACCTCCCCTAAGACCCCGTTCCGGTGGACTGAAGAGGCCGCAATGGCCTTCCAGGCGCTGAAGACGGAGTTTTCCTCCTCCCGGGTCCTCAGCCAGGTCGATCCCGCGCTGCAGTGCATAGTGGAGGTGGACGCTTCGGACACGGGGGTGGGGGCGGTGCTGTCCCAGCGGTCTCCAGCCAACGGAATCAAGCGACCCTGCGCCTTCTTCTCTCGGCGTTTGTCCCCGGCGGAGCATAATTATGACGTGGGGGACAGAGAGCTTCTGGCCATCAAGCTTGCGCTTCAGGAGTGGCGCCACTGGCTGGAGGGGGCTGCCTTGCCATTCGTGGTTCTTACTGACCACAAGAACTTGGAGTATCTAAGATCTGCCAAGCGTCTGAACGCCCGCCAGGCGCGCTGGTCCCTGTTCTTTGCAAGGTTTAAATTTAACATCACCTACAGGCCTGGCTCCAAGAACGGCCTGCCCGACGCCCTCTCCAGGCAATTTGCCCCGGAGGCCACGGAAGATGCTGTTCACACCATATCCTGCCCAGGTCGTGCGTCGTGGGGGCTGTTTCCTGGGACATAGAGGATAAGATCCGGAGGGCGCAGGAATCGGAACCGGACCCTGGCGGCGGACCGGAGGGGAGGCTGTTCGTGCCATCTGCTGTCCGGGGGGACGTTATCCATTGGCTCCATACCTCTAAGCTCACCTGCCATCCTGGAGCTTCCCAGATGATCGACCTCCTCCAGCGATCCTTTTGGTGGCCAGTTCTGCGGAAGGATGCCGCCCATTACGCCCGGGCCTGCCCCATCTGCGCCACCAGTAAGTCAGGTAACGCTCCCCCTGCGGGTCTGCTCCAGCCCCTGCCCATCCCTGGCAGGCCCTGGTCGCACATCGCCCTAGACTTTGTCACCGGCCTTCCTGTTTCCAACAACTTCGACACAGTTCTGACCATCGTTGACCGTTTCTCCAAGGCCGCCCACTTTGTGCCCCTACGTGGACTCCCCTCAGCCTTGGAGACAGCGGACCTCCTTATCCAGCATGTGGTCAGACTGCACGGAATACCGGTCGACGTGGTCTCCGATCGTGGTCCCCAGTTCTCTTCGGACGTCTGGAGATCCTTTTGCAACGCCCTGGGAGCCAAAGTGAGCCTCACCTCCGGCCATCACCCCCAATCCAATGGGCAGTGTGAACGGACCAATCAGGAGCTGGAGGCTGCGCTCCGCTGTGTCACCACATCTAAGCCCGCATCCTGGAGCTCGCACCTCGCCTGGGTGGAGTGCGCCCACAACACCTCTCGCTCATCTGCCACCGGGATGTCTCCCTTCAAGGCATCCCTGGGTTACGATCCACCTCTATTCCCCACGCAGGAGGGCGAATTGGCTGTTCCCTCAGCCCAGGTGCACCTCAGGCGGTGCTGCTCCTTTTGGACTATGGCGCGCAATGCGCTTTTACGCACAGCGGAGCGCAACAAATCTACGGCGGACCGGCACAGGAGGCCTGCCCCTGCCTACCAGGTGGGACAACAAGTTTGGGTATCCACACAGGACGTAAACTTAAAGGGTGAGAGGAGGAAGCTGGCCCAACGATTCATCGGCCCATTTCCCATTACAAAAATCATCAACCCGGTGGCTGTGCATGTGGCTATTCCCTCCTCCCTCCGCATCCATCCCACCTTCCACGTCTCCAAGGTTAAACCGGTGGTCTCTGACCCCCTCTGCCCTCCACCTGCAGCGCGTCCCGCTCCCCGGATGATTGGTGGCCACCCGGCCTGGACTGTCTCCGACATCTTGGGACTCCCGGCGCCGGGGTCGCGGGTTGCAGTATTTGGTGGACTGGGAGGGCTATGGACCCGAATGGAGACAATGGGTGCGTTCCTCGTTTGTGTTGGACCGGTCTCTCATCGCTGAGTTCCATCGAGCGCACCCAGAGAAACCATCGCCAGGAGGCGCTGCTAGAGGGGGGAGTACTGTCATGACTCGCCGCTCATCAGCGGCGCCAGCTGCACGCACATCTGCTCCTCGTCAGCGGCGAGGTATTTAATCCACTCTGCCCTGGGCTTCGGCCTGAAGCCGTCTCTCTATTTCGGCATTGCTTGCTACAACGGTACTCTCGCCTACGAGCAAGACAATCTGGGTAAGCTCCCCTTACCTCCTTTCCTCCAGCCTTCTCCCCTGTGCACAGGTGGATTCCCCGGCGGCGGACTTCCTCATCTCGCCGCTGCCTCCGCGCTGCTGCTACAGGCACTCCAGGTCGCTGTCTCCTGGGCTCCGCCCTTGTTGACGCCAGCCACCTGTCCTAACCAAGTAAGCCAGCAAAACTGTAATTATCCTCTGTGTTGGTGTGGTGCCCGTTACCCTTCTCCCTCTGCTTCCTCCCATAGGGTTGTCCGGCTGAATGGCTTCCTGCCCCCGTGCCTGACGCAGACGGCACCACCAACACATTCTTATTCTACAGACACGCAGTCACACATCCCTGTTGTTAATAAAGCTATTGAATCTATCCTGAGCCTGCGTGTGTGTCTCCTGAGCCGTGCATTATGTCAGTAACACAATCAAATAAATCTCAGTTCAGTCCCTTTCATATTAAGTGGAAATTGTGCTACTTTAAATTTGGCACTTTACCTATACTTTAACTTAAAAAGCAAAAGATTTGACTATAAATATGATGTGTTGCTTACCCGTCACAATACATTGGTGTCAAAACGTCGCCATTCCAAGCAGATCCTGTTTGGAGTCTACAATGAAATACATACAAACTAGAAAAGCACTCAGAGAGCGCAGACCTCGGCCAAGCGCCACAGTTCCCCCCATACAGTGTTTGTGTGTACGTTTTCAGATTCCTTGACCATGAAAACATGACTAGCAATTGGATTGACAATGATAGGATTAGTGGTTCAGTAGTTATTCACGAAAATCGCATTTTCCGTAATGGCGGTTTTCTTCTGGACGGTGATCCAGATCACCACCAAAATCTAATCATCTGTAGGATACCCCATTTCTGACAATCTCTGAAAATTTCATGAAAATCCATCCATAAGTTTTTGAGTTATCTTGCTAACAAACAAACAGACAGACAGACAAACCAACGCCGATGAAAACATAACCTCCTTGGCCGAGGTAATTAAGTACATACACAGCACGAAAGTGCAACATGTAAAAAAAAAAAACACCTTTTTAACCAGGATTACAACTAGCTTATTTCATCAGATATTGTCAACACAAAAAAGAAACATACAAGGACGGACGTAGCATTGAGCTAGGTCATTGTTTAAACACGATAAAGTTTTCGCCTGTCCTAAGTGAACTTTCCACTGCTGGAAAAAATAACGTAAAACATGAATATCACATCACTCACCATCTCTATATCACAATATCACGGCTTCAACTACTGAAGTTGAGTGCTGTCACGGCCGTGCATTCAGTTCAGTTCGGGTGACTGGGTCTAATTCCCGGTGCATCACCGTCTATTTTCCAGTGCATCTGCTTGTGCTCCCCATTGCAAGCTCAGTCTGCTTCCCTCTGCATTCTCTCATCAGCCGAAACGCACAGAAAACTCTGCTGGACCGTGGTGTTGATTTCTGCTGATTTCTGTTAAGCCATTCTATCGTTGTTGTTTATAATATCAATTGCTGGCTGGCTCACAGACGAATAATTGCAAATGGCAGCCCGCGAGCGATTCAGGAACGTCAGTGTAACGCCCACTCTGATGATGCTACGCCCAGACCAATCAGTGGCCAGCAGTGGGTTTATGTAACAGTGCCGGTATGCTTCGGACCTGCATTCCGGGTCCGAAAAAATAGTAACAGTTCCCAAAAAACAGAACTTTAAGGACTGCGGGTCCCTAGTGGAAAAGCGGACAAACTGTGCCGAACCGTACTGAACCGCACCGTACTGACCCTAGTGGAAAAGCGCCTATAGTCTCTCTAGCGAGTCCTGGGTCTGCCCCGGGGTCTCCTCCCAGTGGGACGTGCCTGAAACACCTCAAGTGGGAGGCGTCCAGGAGGCATCCTGATCAGATGCCCAAACCACCTCAATTGGCTCCTTTCAATGCGGAAGCTCAGCGGTTCAACTCTGAGCCTCTCCCGGAGCTCCTCTACTGAGCTCCTCACCCTCTCTCTAAGGGTGAGTCCAGCAATCCTAGGGAAAAAGCTCATTTCAGCCACTTGTATCCACACTCTCATTCTTTCAGTCATTACCCAAAGCTCATGACCATAGGTGAGGGTAGGAACGTAGATTGACCGGTAAATCGACAGCTTTACCATAGAGTTCAGCTCCCTTTTCACCACGACAGACCGGTACAATGTCTGCATCACTGCAGATGCTGCTCCAGTCTGTCTGTCAATCTTTCGATCCATTCTCCCCTCATTCGTGAATAAGACCCCAAGATACTTAAACTCTTCCACTTAGGGCAGGAGCTTGTCCCCAACCCGGAGACATAATCAAACAGACATAATTCAGATGTATTAATGATTAGGAAAATGAATAAGTAATTGTGACCAAAGCAACATAAAGCAGCTTTAAAATTAGACATTAAAACAATTAAAGAGGTACACTATATTAAGGGCAGCACAGTGGCAGAGTGGTTAGCACTGCGGCAACACAGCAACTCACCCTTGGTCGGGGGATCCTGGGTTTGATCCCAGCCCCCAACCAACAGTGATCTGTGTGGAGTTTGCATGTTCTCCCCGTGTCTGCGTGGGTTTACTCTGGGATTTCTCTGGTTTCCTCCCACATCCCAAAAACATGCAAGTTAGGTTAATTGGCATCAAACTGGGGATTCTAAATTGTCCTTAGGTATGACTGTGAAAGTGAATGGTTGTCTGTCTCTCTGTGTTGGCCCTGCGATGGACTGGCAATCTGTCCAGGGTGTACCCTGCCTCTCACCCAAAGATACTGGGATAGGCTCCAGCCAACCCCCCCCCCCCCCCCACGCGACCCGAAAAGGATTAAGCAGAAGAAGATGGATGGATGGTAAAACAATTAAAGTTGGAAACTAATCAAAAGCTAGGTTAAAATAGTAGGTTTTGAGCATGCTTTTAAAAACACTAGTGCATGCCCGTCGAAAGCAAGTAATCGTGTCTGAAAACAGGTAGCCCAGTTAGGCTTTACAGGCCCAAATGCAGGCTGTGTTTGAAAGTGGTTTGTGTATTTTAATAACAAAAAGAACATAAAGAGTCCAGAAATCGTGCAAAACACACAAAATGCAAAAACAAGAACACTTACAGTGCAGTACACTCTTTTTCCTCCTTGCTCAGGAGGAGATGAAGCTGACACGACTAATGTCAGAGGAGAAAACAGTCTGACACATACAATTTAAACACACTCAATTCAATTCAATTCAATTCAGCTTTATTTATATAGTGCCACATCACAACAAAGGTCATCTCATAGCGCTACAAAATGCAGAGAAAATCCCACAATTTCAGAAAGACCCAGCAATTAGACGATCCCCTGTGAGCAAGCACTTAGCAACGGTGGAGAGGAAAAACTCTCATTTAACAGGAAGAAACCTCTAGCAGAACCAGGCTCGTGGAGGGGCAGTCATCTGCTGCGACTGGCTGGGGGTGAGGGGATAGAGAGGACGAAGAGAACAGACATAAAGAACATGAAACAGTGAGAAACCAAGTTCATTATTGACGGTCATCAAGCAGTCTGAATCTATGGACAGTTGAACAGAAGCGGGGTTAAGAGACATGAAATCCCTCCCAAATCGTAAGCTATATTGAAAAGGAAGGATTTTACCCTGTTCTTAAAAACAGAGACCGAGTCTGACTCCCGGACTCAGAGTGGTAACTGGTTCCACAGAGAAGGCGCTTGATAGCAGAAGGCTCTGCCTCCCAATGTACTTCTGGACATTCTGGGCACCACAAGCAATCCAGCATTTTGGGAGCGTAGTGCTCTATTAGGATGATAGGGTAATATCAGATCTTTTATATATAAGGGGCCCTGATTATTAAGAGCTTTGAAAGTGAGAAGAAGGATTTTAAACTTAATTCTAAACTCTATGGGAAGCCAATGAAGGGAGGCCAGAACCGGAGAGATATGATCGCTCTTTCTAGAACCAGTTAAAACTCTTGCAGCAGCATTTTGGATCAACTGAAGACTTTTTAAGGATATTTTGGGACAACCTGATAATAACGAGTTACAATAATCTAGTAGACAGCTGACAAAGGCGTGGATCAGTTTCTCAGCATCATTCAGAGACAAGATGCTCCTAATCTTGGCAATATTGCGCAGATGCTAGAAGGCAGTCTTAGAAACAAATTTAATATGTGAATTAAAGGACAAATTTTGATCAAAAATAACTCCAAGGTTCCTCACAGAACTGTTCAGAATGACAGTGGTAGCATCCTAATTAAAAGTATGATTTGGAAAGGAATTTCTAAGGTTTTTTGGGCCAACAAGAATGACTTCAGTCTTATCTGAATTTAATAGCAGAAAATTACAAGTCATCCAGGCTTTGATTTCCTTAAGACAGGTATCTAATTTGGCTAATTGATTACAATCATCAGGCTTCATTGACAGGTATAGTTGTGTGTCGTCTGCGTAACAATGAAAATGTATACAGTGCTTTCTAATGATATTGCCTAACGGAAGCACATATGAACTAAAAAGAGTAGGGCCTAACACAGATCCCTGTGGAACTCCGTGACTGAGCTTAGAGTTGGAAGAAAATTCATCATTGATGTGAACAAACTGAAGTCTATTGGACAAATAAGATCTAAACTACTGCAGCGGAGTTCCATTTAGTCCAACATAGTGTTCTAATCTATCTAGTAGAATGTCATGATCGATAGTGTCAAAGGCTGTACTAAGATCTAAAAGGGCAAGAACAGATACAAGTCCATTATCAGATGCGATAAGGAGGCCATTAGTGACCTTCACTAAGGCTGTTTCAGTGCTGTGATGAACTCTGAACCCAGATTGAAACTCTTCAAATAAACCAATTCCATGCAAGTGGTCAAACAATTGTGCAGTAACAACTCTTTCTAAGATTTTTGAAATGAAAGGCAGATTAGAGATTGGTCGATAGTTAGCCAAAACTCTTGGATCGAGCACTGGCTTTTTGAGTAAGGGTTTAATTACAGCAATTTTAAAAGCCAGTGGTACATAACCCAGAGTTGAAGAAGCATTAATTATGTGAAGAATATTGCTACCAATAATTGGGAAGACAATTTTAAATATCCTGGTAGGAATAGGGTCCAAAAGACAAGATGAAGGCTTAGATGAGGAGATTATTTTATCCAGCTCTAAAAGGTCAATTGGAGTAAACTTATCTAAACAGATATTAATTGAGGGAGTTGTAGTAGTTGCTGTACTTAAGTTTACGATAGAAAGAATCTGACTGATTTTATCTCTAATAGATAAAATTTTATGATTGAAAAAGTTCAAAAAGTCCTGACCAGAAAGCTCAAAGGGGATGCGAGGATTGACAGAGTCCTGACTCTTTGTCAGCCTGGCTATAGTGTTGAAAAGAAACCTGGGGTTATTCTTATTCGCTTCTATTAAAGCAGAATAATAACTTGTTCTAGCTTTTCTAAGAGATTTTTTTACAAATTAAGAGATGATTTCTCCATGCTAAATAGAATTCATCTAAATTAGTAGAATGCCATTTCCTTTCCAACTGACAAGTCTTCAGTTTTAAGCTACAACTTTCTCTGTTAAACCAAGGGGTTAGAAATCTCTGGTTAGACTTTTTCTTTTTTAAAGGGGCCACCAATTCTAGAGTCTGATGCAGAGACGCTGTAACACTATCTACCATGCTATCAATTACAGAAGGAGCAGGCTCTCCGTCTTTTTTTTCCGTTGTGTTGACCCATGGTATAGAGGAGACAATCTGCAAAAATTTGGTAACAGTGTCATCTGAAAGACATCTGCTGTAGTAATATTTTTCTTTAGGAGTTGAATAATCAGAAATAGTGAAATCAAAGGTTAGCAGACAATGGTCTGACAGTACAGGATTATGAGGAGACACTACCAGATTTTTGTACATCGATACCATAAGTCAAAACAAGGTCCAATGTATGGTGGAGATAGTGGATAGAATTTTCTACTTTCTGGGAAAACCCCATTGAGTTTAATAAGGCATTCAGTTCATAATTGAATTGAATGCCTTATTAAGACAGTCACTATCTACATCAACATGTATATTAAAGTCCCCTACAATAATAATTCTATCTGATTTCAGCACTAAATCAGCTAAAAATTCAGCAAATTCGGATAAAAACTCTGAGTAGGCTGAGGGAGGACGGTAAACTATGGCACAGAAAATTGGATTCAAGCCAAGATAGCCAACATGCCCCACACTGAGGACCAGGCTCTCAAAGGAATTAAAACATGATTTTTGCTTTATATTAACTAGTAAGTTAGAATGGAAAATTGCCGCTACTCCACCTCCACGACCAGAACTTCTGGGATTATGATAGTTTAGATAACCAGAGGGGGTTGATTCATTCAAACCAACATAATCATCTTGCCCTAGCCAAGTCTCTGTGAGGGATAATAAATCGATCTGATGATCAATTAACAGATCATGGACTAAAAGAGACTTGGGAGTTAGAGACCTAATATTTAATAAACCACATTTAATTTTTAAATTATGAGGAGGAACAGAGGCCAAATCATTAAATTTAGAGACTTGAGGTTTGATCTGAATTTTACCAACATTTTGTTTAATCACTTTGGGATGTTTATGCACCATATTTTTATTACCTTTTTCATTAACTTTAGGAGGAGCAGACAAGGGCTCTCTAAGGGAGAAGACAGGGGCAATGTTGGGGGGGGGGGGATGAGGAGGAGCTGCAGAAAGACGTGTATATCAAGTTGTGTTGTATTTGTCTTGAGTTATAATATTTTGGGTAACGGGACACAGACACAGTCTCTGTGGGGTTATAAATCGAAGACTGATCCAAACAATGAGGATTATTTGGATTAATGGGATTAATAGGAGAAGTGGAAACAAGACCAGAAAAGGGCTGACTGGCAGACCCAGGAACTTCAGAGTGAGTTATCACACCAATTTTCAGTCACTGTACTAAAAAACACTGAATGGAAAAGAACAGATTGTCCCTTAAAACACGTGCACCAAGTCTATTTGGGTGGATGCCATCAGGCCTCATAAGTGATGGGCGGTTCCAAAACAAGTTAAAATTGTCTACAAAACCAATGTTAAAAATAGGACATGTAAAACGCAACCAAGTATTAAGACTGAGAGTTCTGCTAAAATAACTGCAACCTCATCTGAGAGGTGCCAAAGACCCAGAGATAAATGCACGTCTGCCACAGTTCATAAGAGTTGACAGAAGGCTCCTGAAGTCACTCTTTAAAATCTCCGACGTTTCATTTGGGATGTTATTGCATCCAGCATGTACTATGACAGTTTTAACGTGGGGGAATTAATTTAGTAGGTCAGGGGTAAGAGCCTCAATGTCAGACACTCTCACCCCAGGAAAAAATCTCGTGATACAGTACCTGCTTCTGACATTCCTCATAATCGAGTCACCAATTACCAGCATCGTCTGGGGGGGTTTTGTCGGTGGATTCTGACGAGGTGAATAATTTTGTCAATGGTGTTGTTGTTGTGAAGGCGGGGTGATGTGCTCTCTTCTATTTGGAGCTGGTGTGTAATTTGGCACACCTAGAATAGTCTTAGTCTGGGGTTTGCGGGTTTGAGTCACCGCTGAAGGAGAGGAAGGAGGAGGAGGGGCGGCCATGGGCGGACGGCCAGTGTCCAGATGGGGAAAATCCTCAAGAGAAAGGATGTCAAATTTATTTTCCAGGAGCAAGGGAAGAGAAGAAGCGCGGCCCTCTCTGGCCAATCAACGATGATTGCCGGTTGGTCCAACCAAGGTCCAGGGCGCGCATTGAGTGTGAGAAGGCCCAACCGGGGCTTTGGGTTTAGCCACGAGACGAAGCCAGTGTCTATTGCTGTGGTCCTGGTCCTGGTCCTGGTCCCTGCTCCGCCTTCTTCAGGAGGCGGAGCAGGGGTTGAAGTGGACGGAGATGCGCTGAACTCCCCTAGGTAGGTAGCCATCTCTGCCAGCTGCGAATCGGTTGCTGGGGCCGTTGTCTGCCCGAGAATAATGGTGTTGAGATGGTCTTTGGCCTCCCGAATCTTATAGAGGCTGGAGAGTCTTGCTTCCAATTCAGAAACCTCACTAAGGAGGGATACATAGCAGATACACGTCAGGGATGGAGCCATGGCATTCCAGGCGATAAGGTGGATAGCCAGCCAGCCAGCCAAAAACAGCTAAAACAGCTAAAAGCAGGTTAGCTAAAAACAGCTAAAAAGGCTAAAAACAGGTTAGCAGGTTAGCCTAGCCCGGTAAAAACAGCCCAGTCGGGGGTCCGGCCCACCCGCGCGTCCGATCGGGCTTTTCAGCGAGGCCAAAACCAAGCTAACACCAAACAAAAACTAATATCAGCAAACAGAAATAAAAAAATTAAAAACAAAATAAATAAAAACAAATAAAAGCGGACAAGATAGCTCTTTGACACGACGAATGTTAACAGACGCCAGCACATGGGCACTCACCCAGAGAAAACCCAGTGCTTAAATATACAACAGTTAATGAGCTGCAGGTGTGAATAACAGGCGAGCAGTGACCTAATTACCAAGCTGCCACAGCTGAGCTGGCAGAGAAGCAGGCAGTGGCAGCTGGTGGGGAGAGTCAGGTGATAGAGGGGAAGAACTCTGTCACAAACCAAATAAATATACAAAAGCTGACCGTAAAATAATGACAACAGACAATCAAACTAGAAATAAAGTGAGGATCTGAGCTCAGAGACAGCCTGAGCTCAGATACATGACAGAGCCCCCCCCCCCATTTAAGGGGCGGATACCAGACATCCCCAGGTAACATCCAAAAGAATCCCCCAAGAAGGAATACAGCAAAAAACCACCCGGGGAGGGAGGTGGGGGGAACACGGCTAGGAGGGAAAAACAAACCCGCTCAAGACTCACACCTGTGCGAAACCAAACCCCTGGGCCCCCCAACAGGGAACACAGAATTATGCCGCCCCCCCCCCCCCCCGGCCCAAGGAGCTCAAAAGTTCAGGGGGCCAACTGAAATCCCAGGCCCGGCGGATGGCTAGATGGAACAGTTCAGGTGGCTTGCCGAAGTCCCAGGCCAGCCGGACAGCCAGGTGGTATGAATCGGGTGGACTACCAGAGAATAAAGACCACCCAACCCGGTGGCTCAGTCTTTCAGGCGGCCTGCCCGAGTGCTTAAGCCACCTAAACAGGAGAGGTGGCCCGGGAGGCGGCTCCCCCACAGGGAGACCCACTGGGATAGAGGAGAGTCGAGGAGGGGGAACCACGTCATCAGGCTGAGGAGGGAGATTTTTTTTGTATACTTTATTGATCCCCAGAGGGGAAATTGAGGGCATCCACCTGGATGGATGAAGCAGCCACGGTACGGCGCTATCCCTTAACCATTCACACACACATTCACACCTAGGGCCACTTTAGAGTCTCCAGTTAACCTAACCTGCATGTTTTGGGCCTGTGGGAGGAAACCGGAGAAATCCCGGAGTAAACCCACGCAGATACAGGGAGAACATGCAAACTCCACACAGATCACTGTTGGTCAGGGGCTGGGATTGAACCAGGGAACCCATGGCCAAGGGTGAGTTGCTGTGCTGCCGCAGTGCTAACCACTGCGCCACCGTACCGGAGAGGGACCACCATGGCATCTGGCAGTGGAGGAAGGGGGACCACGACACCCTCAGTGGTGATGGATGGAGAATAAGTTGCACCCGTGGTGACTCCAGGCTGGAGCTTTGTTGCACCCACGGTAGCTCTGGGCTGGAACACTGCAGCACCCTCGGTGGACCCCTGCTGAGTGTACAATCCTACAAATATCTTGGGACGATTATTGATAGTAATTTAAACTTTGAAGAGAACTGTGAAAGGGTGTGCAAAAAGGGTCAGCAACATTTGCATTGTTTGAGGAAACTTGCACGCTTCCAAATTGACCGAACCATAATGACAATGTTTTATCGGGCTTTTATTGAATCTGTTTTATCCTTTTCTTTAGTGTCATGGTTTGGTCAGATAAAACTGAAACAGAGGAAATCCTTGGATCAGGTAGTTAGATGGTCCAGTCGTTTGCTTGGTGAGTCACAGCTGAGCCTGACATCCTTGTACACCAGACAGGTACAGAGGATTGCTACCTCCATTTTAAATGATGACTCCCACCCTTTGCACTGTCACTTTCAGCTTCTTCCCTCAAGACGGAGGTTTGCTGTCCCAAAAAGTAAAACCCAGCGCTACAAAAACAGCTTTGTTCCTGCTGCTGTCAGAGAGTTGAACAAGTTGTAACAATATATTGCACATAATTTAGTTACCTATTTATTGACTCCATTTTATATTTACTTATTTTTGTAGGATTTTTATTTGGGTTCTAAATCTTTTATTGGGTTCTAGACCTTTGAGTTTTTAACCTCTTTGACTAGTCTTTAACTTTTTAATATGACCCTTCTCTCTTATCTCTGGTTTTTCTCCCATCTCTTTGTCTTTATATCCTGATTGATGGAGCCTTGAGTATTTTTATCATGTTTATAGTCAGCTTCATGTGTGCCTGTGTTTGTGTTTATGTTGAATGTAATTGTGGTTTGTAAATATGGATGTCACCAGACTGCAAAACAAATCTACCTACGGGTACAAATAAAGTAACCTGAACCTGAAAGCTGCACCCATGGTGGACCCCTGGCAAAGGGGTAGCCCATGGCGGGCCAGCCCAGAGCACAGCAACCATGCTGGGCTCATACTGGGGTGCAGCACTCACGAGGGTCCCCAGCCGGGACACAGCACCCACGGAGAATCAGGCCAAGGAAGAACCCAAAGTACGGACTCTGGCAGAGGAAGGGCTGCACCCACAGTGGACCTAGCCTGGGCCATAGCTGCACCCACAGAGGTCCTGGGCTGGGACGGGACACCCAAGACGACCTCTAGATGCAAACCTGGACTTTCGGAGACTTCTGGCAGTGTAGGATCCTCTCCAGTGACCCTGAGAGAGAGCTCAGAAACAGCACAAAGAGAAGAGGGGTCAGGGTCGCAAGCAGCGGCGGAGCCCGGTGAGGCGAGCTCAGGTGCAGCATGTGGCTGGATCTTCTCACCAAGAGCCAGTCAAGATTGCTCTAGAACAGAGAGGAGAAAAACAAAAGAGAGCACTTGCCTGAGTTCGAGCTCCACCACCGTCCAGGACTCCGACGATCCAGGCGACGATGGTTCTCCGGGCTCGGCCATCAGGAGGTCCATCTCGGGCTCCCACTTTGCTGTAGTGACCTCCGCAGCAGGCATGATGGTGATTGCAATCCTTGTTTCCCCAGTTGCCATGACCCAAGTTGGAGACTCCTCCGACGTGGAAGCTGGGATTGGACTCTGTGCCGGTGCTGGAATTGAATCCTCCAGGGCCACGGGCTCCTCCCTCACCCGGCGGCTTGTTTCTGGGGCTGGCGGACACTCAGGAGGAAACAGAGGAGACACGGAGAGAATACGAGAAAATTTAGCGGCTGCAGGAAGAAGAGAGAAGCTCAGAGGACTGCTTAATCTGAGTCTCTCCCCTGGGAGACAGACAAGGCCTATCATTACAAGATGGAATAGAATGAAAATGCACTTGCCTGCCATCCCAGACATGGATGTTAACTGCTGCTGCAGGTGACGGGCTGTCATCCCTCTCTGTGTCCACGGTAAATTTGGGCCCTTCAAAGGATTGTGGAGGAGCTGCTTTCATGAACGCGGAAGTGGGCGTGACCAGGGATACCCAGGAAGATCCCTCGGCAGCAGGGGATTACGGCCAGAGTAGAGAGAGAACAGGCTGGCGAGGAAGGAGAAAAAAGAGGCTCTGCCGCAGGGATTGTTGGGCTGGACATCGGGGAAATGGCTGCTGACGAGGAGGCAGGGGAATTCCTCCAGAGCGCTGTGGCAGGATGATGTGTTCGCTATGGGGCTGGCGACGTGTGTGCTGGAGCTGAGGATGAGTCGGGCAAGGTTGGAAGGGAGAAGATGGCACGGAGGATGTCGGTAGCTTCTGGGTGATCCCAAAGGTTGGGGAACGCCTTCATAACTCGCGCAGCGCCATCCCGACTCTCTTGGACCGTCTCGAGAGAACAGGAGGCCTGCGCCTGTGACCATATACCCCCCAGGAGATGCACCACCCGCCGCTCCATGTCATTAAGACCTGACATGGTGTGCTTCAACACAGGTGAGTGGAAAAAACACAAAAGAGGTGAAAAAACACACAAACTCCACAGCTGGGTTCTATTTCTGGCTGTGAAATTCTGTCATGAATGCTCCTTTGGAGCAGAACGACAAACCCATGCGCTGGACCATGGTGTCCTTTTAGTGTCAGATCAAAGAGCACCGGGTTGTTTGATGCAGCAAAGTTCAGCTTCCATCTCCTCCACCGTCACCTACCGTTCTCATCTTCCTGTACCAGCTTCTTATGTCCCTTCCTTAATTCTGATTGGCTGCTTAGAAAGGTCTGACATTAACAAGCGCAGCTGTACAGTCATCTGAAAAGTTGGAACTTTTTTCAGCCCTGAGCACCATGACAAAAAACGGCCACTGCTCAAAGTGTTTCAGCACCGAGGGCACTCAGCACTGTAAACGCTAGACTACATAGAGAATGAATAGAAAATAGTCACCAACAGCAGAAAAAAACGAATTTGGTGGACATGCCCCCAAATACTTTTTCTGCAGTGTTTGGCTTCTGGGTTGCCAAGGCGTGTGGCCCTATGGCGTAGCCACGCACTTAACTCAGTGAACACGTCTTAAAGGGGCAATACATGAAAAGTGCCATATTAATATATATAAAATAATATTCAAAAAATTCCTGCACCAAAATCTAATCATCTGTTCTCCGTGCCATTACACACCTTTCCTGAAAATTTCATCAAAATCAATTCATAACTTTTAGAGCAATGTTGCTAACAGACAGACAAACCAACCAATGCCACTATAAACATTACCTCCTCCCTTGGCAGAGGTAGTAAGGATTTGCAGTAGTGGTTATATAATTATTATATAGTTATTAGTATTTTACTTTTCAAACAAACTTTGGAAATAGGTAGCCTGGCAATGATGACAACATAGAATCTATTTCCTGTAGTTATGTGTATAAACTCATTCGTTATAATCATTAGAATTGTATTTTCAGTGTTTAGATCTTTTCACATAAATAATGCATGCAACAAATATGGAGGATCTGGAATTCTAACATAACCTGTATTTTGTTTTTACTTACAGATTTTATATTTATTTGCTTATTTATGTCAGGGCATGGGATGGGTCTCATCCCCTCATCCTAAGTTAAAATCCTATTATCTTGTTTTCAGAGCATGGGCCTCAGTCCTCGCTTTGAGTTCATTTTTGGGATTTTTTTGTATTTCTCCTTTATTATTATGATCCTGGGTTGCCATTATTGTTGTTTTTTTTATTCTGTCTTGTATATTCATTTCTCCGTGGGTTCTCTTCATAGTTTAAAGTTTATCAGCATTATTTATTATTATCATTATCTTTGCCATGGTCTTGTCTCTCCTGATCTTCTGTGTGTTTGTCTGCCCAGCCTTGCCCGTCCTGCTTTGTCTGTGACCATGATCTGCTGTCTCCGTTTACTCCTGATTGTGCCCACCTGCTCTGTTGAGTTTGATTACTCCTGTGTGTATTTATATCAGCCCCAGTCTGTGTTTCCTTATGTCTGCCGTCTCGTCATATTGCGCGATCAACACGCTTCTGTTTCTGATCTGTTTATCCTGACCTGATCCTGCCTGTCTTTTTGTAAGTTTTGTTCAGCTCCTGAGCTGTGTATTATTTTTGTGTTTTTGTGTTTTTTGAGCTGTGCCCGTCTGGACAGCTCATTAATAAATCACTGCCAAAACTCCAAATACCGCATGTGGATCCAGTTTTCCACCAAACCGTGACAGTTTATCCATCCACCTTCCTCCACTTACCTGGGATCTGGGTCGCATGGGCTGGGATAACACTTTTTTCAATTTAAACTATTTGAAGAGCAGGTGTTTTGAATGTTGAAGTTAGACTCAAAGGCAGATACAGGCACAGGCATAGTTTAAAGGCCCAGTCACACCTTGAAGATTTAGGCAGCGTTTGACGACATATCAAAATTCATCTAAAATGCAGGCATCATGTATCCATAACGAGTTGTACATATACATAACATATTAGTAACTTATACAGAACGTTTCGATAACTTATAAATAACTTATACCAGTGAATGCTTAGCATGTTGCCAGCGTTCACAACTTATGCACAATGATAGTCTAACTTATACATAACTTGTGCATAGCTTATCCTACCTTATGCATAACTCAGAACTCAGAACTCAGAAAAGATTTATTGCCAAGTACATTAACAGTAAACAACTGATAACATACGAGGGATTTGACTTGACACAGAAAACGAAGCACGGTCATGTCAAACTGCCGTCGCCTCCCGATCCATGAATCCTAGGTGTGCAAGAGATCATCTCTGTTTAACCAAGATGATTCTCCCCTCCACAGACCATCGCACGGGAGGGGGGCGTGACTGACCTAGCAGAGCTGTCAAATCTGTCAGGTCGGTCAACGTCTAAAACAGCTGATGTGACACGTCACGAATGTCAGATGACAGTTGTCACAACCTGGCTCAAAGGCAAGTGTACTGATGGTGATAAAAAGTTTATTTTTAAGAAAGTGAAAAAAAAAAAAAACAAGATATGCTTTCGCCGGTGTGGACCCAAAAAGAGCAGAGAGCCGCAGCCACGGGAGAGCAACAGGGCTGGTCACCGGCTACCGCCGTATAGGAAGTGGGATTGATCATCTGACAACAGCTGATGGAAAGTAGCAGAGCTCTGTGCTTTAGGCGATCTCATCAGCTGATTGGATCCACCTCCTCCAGTGTTCTGACATTTTGGGATACCTATCAGAACAGCATAGTTACTACGTCGTTTTTCTGTCTTGCCTTTATGGATGGTACAGACTGCAGTCAAAGGTAAAAACATGGCAAGGAGGGCTAAACAGTGATTTGGATCTTCATAATATCCTGTAGCTTGAAAGTGTTACACTTAAGTTGGCACTAACAGTCCCTGACAGGCCCCTTACACGGACAAGTATGTATGTTTAGCTCTCTGTGTGTGTATGTGTTGCAGGCACCAGCTGAGCTAATCAGAACAGAGAGCAGGTGGATTTGTGAAAATGTCCACAGAGCATCACAGACGCTTCAACAATAATATTAGTCAATTATTTCTACAAACCTATTACAAAATGGTCAGAGCACGCGCAAGTTGGGATACAAGGAAGGTGCCAAGTCAGCTCTTAATTAGTAAAGATGTCACCTAGTCTACATAGAGACCATCACACAGTCAAAACATGTCAAGGTATGAAACATCTCTTTACTTTGTCTGAATAGAAGAACAAGACCAGTTTGACATGGACATCTGCTCACCATGGAGTACTGATGGGTTCCTCCTATGAACCTGCGCTGCCAATACACCATTATACAGTAGCTGTAAGTTAGAAACAAGTTCAGTAAGTTACACATAGTTTGAGGGTTGGGCTTTCCGAATCTTCTATGATACTATTATGCTTTTAGTCTAAGACATTTAGCCCACTGGTCCCTTCCACCTGAGAGAGCACCACCTTGGTTCTCAAATGAGACTCCCCTCCTAGATGATGTACCTCCTCTCAACTTAATTTTTGCTTAACTGTCAGGGAAAGCTAAAACTCATCCTATTATCCTTCACATGCAGGAGATATGGAAAAAAGTGTCAGCAGCATATAAGACTGACCCATACCTATTTCCCTCAACATAGCTCTGGCTGAATCCAAAGCTTACTATTGATAAAACCGATATACTGGAAAGTATGGATCAGAAAAGGTATTAAAACCCTTTAACTGGCAGATTTTCATGCGCCCCTAGTGGCACAGTGCAGCAACTGCACCTGTCAACTGAATCTGACGTCCCTTTAACTCCCCAGCTGTACTAAAGATTTGTACTGATCATGCCAGTTCAGAAGGTGGCAGACACGCACTGGAGGAATCATGGCTGACACGGAATACACCAAAGAAGAAAAAATCCTTCTTCTTCTTCTTCTTCTTCTTCTTCTTCTTCTTCTTCTTCTTCTTCTTCTTCAATTCAATTCGATTCAATTCAGCTTTATACTGCACCACATCACAACAGAAGCCGTCTCGTGGCGCCACAGTGCAGAAAAAAACCACACAGTCTCAGAAAAACCCAGCAATCAGACGATCTCCTATAAGCAAGCACTAAGCGACAGTGGAGAGGAAAAACTCCCATTTGGCAGGAAGAAACCTCTAGCAGAACCAGGCTCGGGGAGGGGCAGTCATCTGCTGCGACTGGCTGGGGGTGAGGGGAGGATGGAGAGGACAGACATAAAAAACATAACAGAAGATGCCAAGTACATTATTGGAGGTCAACCAGCAGTATGGATCAAATAACAACAGAACAAAAGTGGGGTTAAGAGACACAATATCCCTCCTTAAACGTAAGCTAAATTAAAAAGGAAGGATTTTTCTTCTTCTTCTTTTTCCTTGTTTGAGCTTAGAAAACAGATATGGCTGCCATGACTGTCATGCATCGTCATATGTAACAACGTCATACACGAAAAACTGCCGCGGAATACAAACGAAATTGACGTGGGATAATCATAAGAGTTTGTAGATGTGGGAGAGAGCGCAAATGACCAACAGAATGCAAAATAATGACCACGATGGACGAAAACAGACCGACCTATGCCAGCGAGCGAGTCCCCTCCCCCAGTGGTAAGTGACAAATTTCTTCATTTCTTTACATTGTACTGATTTCCTGGTTCATATACTTTGAAGATAAGATAACAAAATGCCCCTGTAGAAAAAATGGTGTCAAAAAACAGAACCATTCTTTGTGTAAATATGTCCAAAGTCCACTTTTGACTGAGCTATGTAATTCGATATAGCTGCCACGGCATTATGCAAATTAGATGTGTAAATTTATTCCTATCTGAAACTTTGGATCATATTCTACATCTTTCTAATTGACAGTAAGCCATTATATCTTGCAACTTTCAAGTTTTAGCCTTGGAAATCTGAACTATTTTCTTGACAAAAAATCTTTACCACTCTTGACCACTAGGGGTTATGGTGCCAAACGGCGCCTGGGCCAGTTAAACGGTTTAATACCCTTCAAAACCTATACAATGGGTTAGTTTTGAAATCTTTTAGTACATTAAAAGAACAGTATGGGATACCTCAAAATAACTTTTGGCGATATCTCCAGATCAGACACCTCTGCTTAGTGAAACTGTATCAAATCCCCGAGAGACATTCTCTAATTCAGATACATTAAATGAATTGCTAGCTGTTTTGGGGAAAGGTAGGGAGGCCTCAAAACATTACTATTCCCTACTGAATCATCTAGGGGAACGAACAGATGCTCTCAAGCAGATATGGGGAGTAGACCTCAATTACTCATTTACTGATGAAGAATGGAGCACTATTCTAAATAACTTCAAAAAAACTTGAGAGATTAAAACTAGGCTTATACAATTTAACATTTTAAACAAAATATATTGGACTCCTACAAAAATGTATAAAGCAGGATTGACAAATGCTGCCACATGCTGGAGATGCGGAGAGAACCTAGGTACTTTGCTTCATATACTATGGTCCTGTCCTAAAGCTCAGAAATGGTGGATAGCAATTCATGAAAATATTAATATGATTGTGGGCCAGGATATTCCATTTTCACCAGATTTATACTTGGGGATTTCACTAATCTTAAAGAGACTCCTGAAAACTATATTAATTGGATCCTCACAGCTATCATGCCGGGACGTAAGATTCTTGTTAGGGAATGGAAATTGCAGAACCTGCCCCCATCCTGTATGTGGTTCACCCAGTTGAGTACAGTGGCAGCCTACGAAGAACTGACATGCAGGATGATAAACCGGCCAGATCTCTATCATACTAAATGGAGGAAATTTATTACACATGTCAGTGGAACATAATGTTTGTACAATCGTATTTGAGCTGTCTTTAATAACTTTAATCTCAATGATGCAAATTACAGTATTTATTATACAGATGTATGATGGTGATGGAGGCTTTAGCCCATATATCTAGAAACTATACTTTGTAAATAAGATGTTGCTGTTTTCACTTCTATTATATATACATAAATCACATACGATTATTGTTAAATGCTCACCTTTTTTTCCTTTCTCTCACTATTCACTACCCCTACCCTCTGGATGTGTTATAGATACTTCATTACACTGTTGAAATTGTAATATGTTTTGGCATCCTATATGTTTCTGTTTAATGAAAATGTTGAAATAATAATAATAAAAAGTATAGTCACAAAAAGTTATACATAGGTTCAAAGAGCGTTGCTCGTAGGTTAGAAATAAGTTTTGGGTACGCTTGACATTATCTCGACGTATTTCGAATTATGAGTACCGTATAAGTAATATATGTGAATGATTGCATAACTTACATATAACTTATGGCCCGCATATGCAGGCCGCATGATCCATACGCTGGATACGTTGAAAAATTTTCAGCATGCTCAAAATGTTTTGACGACCTTGCTGTACTACAACGTGTACCAGCGTGCTCTTAACTTATACAAAGCTTACCCTTATTACTTATTAGACATACGCCGGTGTATTTGCCAATTTTTTTAAACGTCGGCATACGCTGCCTAAATCGTCAAGGTGTGACAGGGCCTTAACTGGACTGTAACTAACTAGGGCTGGGTGATTAACCGAACTGAAACCAGAACTGACAGTCGGGACATAAAACCAACATAATCTTGTTCATGTAGTTTGTTATTGGTTCTTTTTTCTGTTGTGTGTCTGTGTACATAATGTGTAATATGGAGCTTTCATGTACGGCCCCTCTAAGACTTCTCTCGCTTGCCCGGTCCGTTACTCCGCAACCCAGTAGCAGCACAGTCATTGCTGATCATAAGCAGCAGAACAAGGTGGAAAAATGTAAATAGCTTGTACCAAAAAAGAAATGTGGTGTCTGTCCACATACATAGTAAGGGATGACTGACACTTTGTTTCATCTGGGAATGAACGGGGTGTGCAGAGGCTGGCTTCATGTACTGAGGCTAGATCCTGTTGGCCTCTGACTGTTGTCCACGTCATCTCGACCGTTTTGCAGTGGGGGTGGATGACAGGGTGGACAAGCTAGTGCACTATTTAAGAACCCGATCTGAGATTCATGGTCCCTGTGTGGTGATGGCATGGTAGTGGCTGCATGAAGGGCTCCCCTGAAGCAGCTGGCAGCCAGCGCAAGTCATGTAGCACATACACCCTCAAGAGGTGTGTGTGGACACTGACTTCTGCACTGGACAGTGTTTAGTTTTGTTGCATGTATGTGGGGGTGACAATATGTCTATTCTTTATTATATTATGCTCATTTACGGCCGAAACACCACAGTAACATATTCATTGATGCCACACTCCCATTGTCTAATTAGTCTTGTCAGTGAACTACAAGGGAGAAGAAAGGAGAGGGAAAAAACAAAAAAAACAAAAATCAAATCAAACTTGAAAGCTTCAAATAACAGTGATACTGATTTAATGTCAAAATGCCCAGCCTTAGTTATAAGTGGTTTTTTACAAGCATTAAGATAATCCAACTGAAATTGAGACAAGATTAGACAAACTACTGCAAAACTGTCTCACCCCTGGATGTTATTACACATTAAGTAGACTAGACAATATCACAAGGACTGGATTAGAAGTTTGCTACGTATAAAGTTAGTCAGTAGATTTATAATAGGTGTGATCAGTTTGTACAGACAATATGGGGAAATACAGCGAGGCCAGGAAAAATACACAGAGAGGCAAAGGAGACCAGGGACTACAGAAAAGCACTATAGAAAACAACAGCAAATTCAGTGAACTCTGCACAATCTTCTTTTTTGTAACTGTCTGATCATTTTACCCACAGAGACCAACCATGGGCAACAGACAGTCGAGAAACACAGATCATACACTACAGAAAGATAAAATGGTCATCTTTCTATCCGAGGTCTACTGTACAGGATTCCTACTCTATTCTATGATAGAGGGACAAAAACGTTTTTGGCTTTTGGTGAGAAGCGAAAGTGTTCAGATGATGCAAGCACAGTGGCGCTGGTCATGAAAATAGGAGTGATGGAGAAGAATGAAAGCAATAAAGAGGTAGTTATGATAAGCTGTTTCTGAAACACACACCCTTTACACGGGAGTGGAGATCACTGAGAGATAGTTGAGTAATGAAAAAAATGGCCAGATCTCTCAACGATCTTTCAGTGACTGCCCAGTGATCGCCAAGATCTCTCAATGATCTTCCAGTGATCTCCATGGTCTCCTCAAAGTTTTGACTCTGTCCAAAACACATGGTTTTTTCAAGGCTTTAGGAGATTGATGACAGATTGGGCCAGTTTTTTGATCTCTCAATGGTCACCCAACGATCTCTATGCTGTGTAAAGGGGCCCTTACTGATATTTTTGAAAATTATTCTTGCACCTTCATTCATACACATCCAAACACCAACCGATCACACGTCCTGCCGCAGGCGCAGATGACACGCCCCCACAGCAGCAACCAGCATCAGAGATGAGAGAGCAGCAGTGCCGAGGGCAACCGAACCAATTGCTGCACACACTGCTTGATTAGGTTCTGGTCCAACGATCCAACTCCCTGGACCCACAGATAGTCCCTTCATAGCAGATGAGAATCGCCGCACAAAAGAGGCCAGCCGCTGTCTAGATGGCCAGTGGTTTGATATGGCACGTCAGCCATCTGCAGAAGGTAAGAACAGATGCCTCTGATCAAGACACAGCGCTGGAGCCGATCCAGCTGGTATGGGACCTGGGCTGGGACGTTGCTGACAAACGAGCCATGGCTTTGGCGAGATGCCGCAGCAGGCTTGACTGAGGCCCTTGAAGTTGAACTGTAAACAGTGACTGTGTTGACATGTTTAGACAGAGCATGACTGCTTCAGCAGTGGCAGAATAACCCACCCAGTCGTGCAGGGTTAACCAGCAGTCTACCTTTTGGCCCAGGTTCTGTTTTTCTGCCTGTTGTTGGGTTTTTTTTGTTGTTTTTGTTTTTAAAAAAAGATGTTGTGAGTTAAGCTGCTATGAGTTCATAATGCGTGATAATGTTTTGAACTTTTTCGGGGTGGGGGTGGGGGGTAAATCATAGATATGCTCCCATGTTGACAGTGCACAGCGTGGACGTAGGGAGACAGGCACGAGTGATGTCATCATGGCGTACCTATATTGGGGGGCCGTTGGCGGCAGCCGAAGTCTTTGGCGCTCTACCTCTGCCACAGCAAGAACCTATGCCAGTTATACTGTATGTTAGCTTATAACTATATTGATACAACATATGTACCACCTCTTGTGTTTGTAATAAAGTTCAAGTTCAGTACAACTTCTGCCTCTGCTGCCCTGCTTTCCAGACATAACACTATGATATATGTTTTTGGAAATGGTCTTCATTGGGGAGTGACTAGGAGGCACAGGATTAGAAATGAGTATATCAGGGACAGCTCAGGTTGAGTGGTTTGGAGACAAAGTAAGAGAGGCAAGGCTGAAATGGTTTGGACATGTGCAGAGGAGGGACAGTGGAGATATTGGACACAGGATGTTGAAGATGGAGCTGCCAGGCAGAAGGAAGAGGAAGACCACAGAGAAGATTCATGGATATAGTGAAGGAGAACATGGAGACGGTTGCTGGGATAGAAGAAGATGCAAGGGAGAGGGTGAGATGGAGGCAGATGATCCGTTGTGGCGACCCATAAAGCGAGCAGCCGAAAGAAGAAGAACAAGAGGGAAATCAGAGAATCCATTTTAAAAATATTGAAATAATTCAATTTGAAAATTTCTCTGTTTGAAATAATTAAGTGTGATAATCAATTCTAAAAATCAACTTTTAAAGATACCACTTTCTTGTAAAGGTTTAGTCACATCACTGGGAAAATCTATGGTAAAGGGCTCAATGAGAGAGAAACCAACCAACCATCTCCTCCTTGCCGGAGCTGGCCATCCTGCCCCTGCCTGTTTATCCCGCAGGACTGAGGGATTTCGGCGGCAGTTGGTTGGCATTTGGGGGGGCCTGAGCACCAGAGAAGATCGAGGAAACTTGGAGTTTCAGGACTGATCCCCAGGTGTGCTCCGTGGCTGATTCCTTGGTGTGTCCCACAGCTGATTCTTCGGTGGTCCCCATGCCTGCTTCCCCCAGCCATGATGTTGCCCAGCTGAATCGCCATTAGTGTCCTCAGCCATGTCTCCCAGTTCATCCTCAGTCATGTTCCCAAGGGACTTCACCGCCCACCCTCCCATTCCAGCGCCAGCCCTGGCTTCTCATCAGGCAACCTCCACAGCCACCCGGAGGGGTTCGCCTGGTTCTTCTGCGGCAGCAGAGCGGGAACACAGGCAAGTGCCGCTTAATCTTTTAAACCGGGTTTTGGCGGCTGGATCCTCACCACCCACCTCTGCTGTTACTTCTGCTGCTGCCTCCGTCCTCTTGCCTCCTCTCAGCTCTGTTCTCCCTCCTCCATCTGAGGTCATCTCCACCTCTGCTGCCTCCACGACCAAGAGTGTGAGCTTTCCAGCAGCCGCTGCTCCTCTCCTGTCTTCTGCCACAGCCGCTGCTCTCCACCTCACCTCCACACTGATGACGTCAGCTCTTCAGCTCCAGAGCTCCTCACCTGCTGTCACGTTGGCTCCTCAGCACCTGAGCCTCTTAACTGCTGCTACACCTCAGACCTCCTCGCCTGCAGCCTCTCTCCAGACCTCCTCCTCTGCTGCTTCATCTGCAGCTCGTCTCGAGGTCATCGTGGCTGCAGTTCCTCTCAAGGTTGTCTCCTCTGCAGCTCATCCTGGGGTCGTCGTGGCCGCAATTCATCCCGAGGTCATCATCCCAGCAGCAGAAGGCCAGGAGTTAAGGCAAGTGCTTTTTCTATTATTTCTAACATCTATTTTAGAAAAGACTTGCCTTGCTCCTAGTGGGGGGACCCAAATGCAGATTCCATTTCCCTCTGGGTTATTCCCAACAGTCTGCTACTGAGGACTTTGGTGTCATCTCACTTATCTGCTGTTCTCCTCTTTCATCCGAGGTGGCTATGTCGAGGGTGGAGCCACAGGAGAACCACCTTCCAGCTTCACTCCTATGCTCCAGGAGGCCTCATCATCGCCTCCTGCACTCCAGGAGGCCCCACTATCACTTCCTGCGCCCCAGAGGGCCCAACCTTCACCTCTTGTGCCCCAGCAGACCCAACCTTTGCCTCCTACACCCCAGGAGGTTCACCTTCAGCCGCCTGCACTCCAGGAGGCTCACCCCCAGTCATCTCCCTCTGTGGTCAGCGCACCCCAGGCATCTCATCCTGAGTTCAGCGCACCCCAGTTGTCTCCCTCTGTGGTCAGCGCATCCCAGTCATTGTCTCCTGAGCTCAGTGCTCCACTGCTGCTGTCTCCTGAGCTCAACGCATCGCTGCAACCCTCTTCTCAGTTCAACACGCCTCAGCTGTTGTCACCTAAGCTTCACGTCCCTCAGCTGTTGTGGCCTGGGCTCTGTCATCGCTCCCCAGCTGCTGTCTCACAAGCTCTGGACTCCAGCCTTGTGTTCTCCCGTCTGGTGGCCCATGGACTTGGGTAGGCCACCCAGTGCGCCCTGCTACTCCGTCTGGTGGTTCATGGACTTTGGTAGGCCACCCGACACGTCATTCTCCTGCATCTGGTAGTCCATGGACTTGGGACAGCCACCAAATGAGCTGTCTCTCTCCGCCGGGTGGTCCATGGACTCGGGTAGACCACCTGACGGACTGTTCCTGTTCAACTTGGCTGTAAGCTGTTTTGGGATCAGGGGGCATGTTTGAAGCCCTCCAGTCCTTTTCCCCCACCACCCACTCGGTTTGCGGTTCCCCCTTTTATTTTCTTTTTTCTTCCCCTCCCCTCTGGAATCCACCCTTAAATGGGGGGGGGGGGCACTTACAGAGTTGGGACTCAGTCTTTGACCATGTCCACTGCACCTTATGTCTGTACATTTATTTTCATCATGGTCATTGCTATTATCACTCTGGTAGGGTTTATGTTTTGTTGTCACTCCTTACCATTGTTTTCTGTTGTCCTTTCCCTGTTTTTGGTTTCACCCTCAGTCACACTATTGTTCACAGCTGTTCCTCATTGTCACATTAATTAGTTTCCTATGTAGGTGTCAGGAACGCACCCTTGCACGGGCGCAAAATAGAACACCAAGCACACATTGTAGGTTTCTGCACATTTATTAACTTAAAGGACAACACAACAATGCTCCCAAACTTACTGGATGAGCAACAAAGGAAAAAAACAAATGCTCCCAAACTGACTGGCTGAGCAACAGAGGAAAAGTGCAAATGCTCCCAAACTGACTGGTTAAGTAAAATGAGAAAATAAAGACACAGCACTTCCACACTAACTGGTGAGTATGTAGAAAAATAAAGAATACACATAAAGTGCTCAAACATGCGGATCTGTCGAGCACAAAGAAAAAAATTCACTGACAGTAAAATGACACAAATGCTGGAGGAAAGTTTGGTTCAACGCCTGTGGTGCCAAATACAGGGAATGCCTGAGAGAGAGTAAAAAGCTCAGCCGGAGGACCCTGAGAGCAATGGGCTCGACGGCTGAGAAAAACAGAGGAGGAAAGGCAACCAGACGGAGCACACCAACTTACCTCAACAGCAGACCCCAAACCATGAAAATAGGTCACGGCGGGAACGGCAAAGAGACAGTAGTAGTTGTAGGACATGGCGACGAACAGGAGTCGTTGTGTCTCTAAAATACCCACACATACATAATTACAGACAAGTGTAGCTCATGAGTAGTCAATAGGCAGCAGCTGTGCAGCCCCAAGGAAAAGACGGCCGGAAGCTGCACAGCGCTGCCAAAATAAACAAACCGGAAACAGAAAATACAACACAGCATAATACAAAACATCATAATAAACTAAGAGATAACAGGAAATAAACAACAAAATGTTTACCAGGCAGTAAAACTGGGCACGGCACTAACCTGTGTCCCAGGAACATGACAGAGGCCCCTCCCCCCCACCAAGGGGTGAAAACCAGACACCCCAGGGTAACATCACAAGAAAAAACAAAACCTCCCAAGCACAAAGAAAGGACCCACCCTGGGGGGGGGGGGAGGGGGAACACAGAAACGGAGGGACAGAAACAGAAACAAAAGACAAAAGAAGACCAAAAGAAAACACTTATGAATACACTCAGTCCACCAGGTGGCAACATGGGACTGTGAGCCCGATAGGTGAGTAGGTGAACAGTTCAGGTGGTCTTCCCGAGTCCCATGGCCACCGGTATGTGTGTGGGAACACTTCGGGCGGCCTCCCCATGCCCGAGCACCAACGAAGCAACAAGGGCAGTTCCGGCGGTCTTCCTAAGTCCCAAGACCATCGGCATCTGTGCTGGGACACATCGGGTGGCCTTCCCAAACCCCAGAACCAGTAAGATTAAAAAAGGCTTCCAAAAAGAACTTTTCGCGACACACCCGCGGTGGCCCCGGGCTGAGGTTGAGTTTCACCCATGGTGGCCCCAGGCTGGGGCTGAGTTGCACCCGCGGTGGCTCTGGGCTAGAGCACTGCAGCACCCTCGGTGGCTCCGGGCTGGAGCACTGCAGCTCCCTCAGTGGCTCCGGGCTGTAGCACTGCAGTACCCTCGGTGGCTCCGGGCTGGAGCACTGCAGCACCTTCAGTGACCTGCAGTGGCAAACCTGGATCTCCGGAGGCCCTTGGCGATGTAGGTTCATCTCCAGTGACCCTGGGAGAAAGCTCAGAAGACAAACATACAGAAGAGAGGTTTGGGTCACCGCCAGCGGCAGAGCTCAGTGAGGCAAGCCCTGGTGCAGCAGGTGGCTGCACCTGGCCCTCCTCACCAAGAGCCAGGCAAGATTGCTCTAAAACTGACAGTAGGAAGACAAAGGAGAGCACTTGCCTGAGCTCGAGCTCCACCGCCGTCCAGGACTCAGACAATCCGGGTGATGGTGTTTCTTCGGGCTCGGCCCTCTGGAAGTCCGGCTTGATTGCTGACTCCACCGCAGCAGGCGTGATGGTAGTCACAGTCTTGTTTACCCCAGGTGATGTGACCCATGCAGATGGCACTCCTGGCGTGGCGGCTGGGGCTTCGCTCACCACTGGCATTGGAGCAGGATTTTCCAGGGCCACAGGCTCCACCATTGTCCGGCGGCTCAGTTCCGGGGCTGGCAGACACTCAGGAAAAACAGGAGGAGACACGGGAGGAACCAGTGAGAAAACGGTGGCTGCAGCAGGTAGTGAGAACTGAGGGGACTGCAAACCCTGAGCCTCATCACCGGGAATCAGGCAAGGCATGTCATCATAATTAGAAGAGGGAAAAACTGACACTTGTCTGATCTCCTGGTGTAGGATGTTGTCTGCTGCAGCGGGAGGAGCGTCCGTGTCAATCCCAGCGAGAGCGGCTGAACCCACAATGGCTTCAGGCGGCGAGCCTGGACCCACAGAGACTTCTGGCTCAGGTGGATCTTCCCCGGTGACCCTGGGAGAAGGCTCAGGAAAAACAAGCAGACAAAAAGGGTCAGGGTTGCCGGCAGCATCGGAGCCCGGCAAGGTGAGCTCTGGTGCAGATGATTGCTGCACTTGGCTCTCCTCCACACCAGCCAGACAAGACCTCTCCCAAATAGAAACAAAAGGAACAGAAGAGGATATTTGTCTGAACTCGAGCTCCACCGCCGTCCAAGACTCCGTCGATACTGGCAACGATGCTCCCAGCTCAGTCCCTTGGAGGTTGGGATGCAACTCTGCTGTGGCAGCCTCCGTAGCAGGCATGATGATGTTAGCAGTCTCCCCAGATGGAGTGGACCACGCTGGTGGCTCGTCCGGTGTGGCAGCTGAGGTTCAGCTCCGCACTGGCACTGGGTTTGAGTCCTCCACGAACATTGGCTCCTCCATCATCTGGTGGCGCAGATCAGGATCTGGCAAACACTCAGGAGCAGATGGAGAAGACACGGAGGCAGCAGGTGAGAGACACTCGTTAGAAGCTGGCAGAGAAAACCCAGTGGACTGCAAACACTGGGTTCCCTCTCCAGGAACCAGGCAAGACAATTCATCCCTAAGTAATGGAATACGAGAGTTCACTTGCCTGAATTCCTGGGAGATGATGGAGTCAGCTGCCGCTCCGAGGTCTGGCTCTCTCTCCACAAGAGCCTCAAGCGCTACCTGGGTAGAGGGTGATGGCATGAGCTGGAGGTGGAAGCGGCGAGCCCTCTGTTCCTGTGGATGCTTCTTCTGCCTGGGTTGACGTGAAGGATAACCCTCCAGCAGCTCCACCACTCGCTGTCTGGTTTCACACACCATTGTGAGGAGAGGAGTCAGGGCAGGATAGTTAAAGAGACTAGGACAAGTCTCAATCAACCCAGCAGCAAAGTCCACGAGGCCATAAACTGTCTCGGGAGTGTGGGTGACCTGAGCTTTAGAGACAAAGTCCACCATGTCCTCTGCCACCGCACACTCCTTCACACTCAGTCCCAAAACCCAGAAGTCCATGGTGATAACCCTACAATACCTTAGACAGTCGACTCAAAAAAGAAAAAAACGCCAAAACCTACAATGGCTGGTGTCCAGACTGGCCGTGTCCTTCTGTCATGAACGTGCCCGTTCGCGGGTGCAAAATAGGACGCCAAGGTTTCTGCATATTTATTACCTTAAAGGGCAACACAACAACGCTCCCAAACTGACTGGATGAGCAACAAAGGAAAAAAAAATGCTCCCAAACTGACTGAATGAGCAACAGAGGAAAAATATAAATGCTCCCAAACTGACTGGCTGAGCAAAATGATAAAATAGCTGCACGTGCTAAAGGAGAGATTAAACACCAGGACCAGCAGGTGCGGTTCTACCCAGATTTGGCCACAGGAATCCAGCAATTGAGGAAGCAGTTTGATCCCGTACGTAAGGAGCTGCGCAACCTTGGGATTCGTCATGGTGTAATCTATCCTGCGAGACTGTTGACCACGTATGAGGGCAGAACCCACATCTTCAAGACCCCAGAGGAGGCGCAGGAGTTCATCAAGAAGATCAAAGAAGAAGAAGAGACTGGTGGGAGCTAAGCATGAACAAAATATAAGGTAGAATAATTAAGCATTTGCACAGGCATCTGACTGACTTGAAGTAAATAGTAAGTTTACAAAATATAGATTGTATTATATATTAAAAAAAAAAAAACAAAAACAAAACAAACAAACAAAAAAAAAACTATGATGTACAAAGTTGTTAAAAATTTTGGAGTTAAGTTGGAAAACTACAGAGGAGAGTTAATGTTATGTCATTAAAAGCAGTAGAGTTAGGGTGATTGGGAGGATGAAGAAGGAGTGGCTTAGGCTGTTCCCCGTGGGTGTGGAACGGTCGATGGCTATATCGGGAGACAGAATTTTTCTTTTGATTTTGGGGGGGTTTGCCACAAGTGTGGGAAGGGGAAATTTGTTTGTGTGTAGTTTGTAGGATGAATGTTCAACCACTCATGTTTTTGCTTCTCTGTATGAGCATGTTTACACTGCAAGGTAATCCCAAACTCTCTATTGATCATGGACCAAAGTGTTAATCTTAATTTAACTTCATGGAATTGCAGAGGTCTACAAAATTTAAAAAAAACTTAAACAAGTTATGAATAAAATAAAGGACATGGGTTCAAGAATTGTGTTTTTACAAGAAAGTTATAGAGGAGGATGTTAAAAGAATTAGGAGTAGATGGCAGGGAAGTGTATTCACCTCTTCATTTTCATCCCGAGCCAGGGGAGTTATGACTCTCATACATAAATCAGTTCCTTTTCAAGTGAAAAATGTAATTGGAGACAAATTTGGAAGATATGTAATCATTCAAGGTTCTTTGCTATTAGAAAATATAAATCTTGTGAACTTATATGGTCCCAATATAGATGATCAGAAGTTCTTTGCTAATTTATTTCTCATCTTATCATCACTTACAGGGCAACATATAATAGCAGGGGATTTTAATTGTGCATTGAATCCAGGTGTGGATAGATCAACAGGACTGGATTGTACGCACATTGGATGTAGGATGACTATTAATCATTTTATGAAAGAATTGAGATTGTTAGATATATGGAGAGAAATGAAACCACAAGTTAAAGCCTATTCTTGTTATTCCAGTACCTACAAGACATTCTCACGTATTGATTATTTTTTGATTTCCACAGAATTAAGGTCCAAGATTCAAAACTGCTTTTATGATAACATCGTGATCTCTGATCATGCACCCTGTTGTCTAATATATGTAGATAAAAAATTGACAAAGGAATCAGGTAGATGGCAATTTCAGCATAAATGGCTTCAGGATGAGGAATTTGTCAAGTATATAGAAAAACAGATAGACGAGTTCTTTGACATCAATACTACACAAACATCAGCATGTGTAAAGTGGGAGGCTTTCAAAGCTTTTATTAGGGGACATATTATTAGTTATACAGGATCAAAATCTAAGAAGACTCGAGAGGAGAGAGCTAAATTGGAACATAAAATAAAAAGTCTTCAGGAAAAAGTGTATGCAGGAAGTGACCCAAGGTTGGAGAATGAATTACTGATTTTGAGAGCTGAATACGACAAAAAATCAGCGAATAGAGCTGCCTCGAGTCTTCTAAGATTGAAACAATCTTTTTATGAACAAGGTGAAAAATCAGGAAAATTATTAGCATGGCAGATTAAACAATTGGAAATTAAAACACCAATTACCAGTATTATAAGTAAAGGACAGGTAGTTATAGATCCTTTAGAAATTAATAGAGCCTTTAGAGATTACTATGAAAAATTATATGATACCAAAAATGAACCTGATTTAACAAAACTAAATGGGTTTTTGAACGAACTATCTATACCGTGTATTCCAAATGAAAACAGGGAGATATTGGAGTCTAAAATTAGTCAAGAAGAAGTTGGGCTAGCCATTGATAATATGAAATCAGGAAAAAGTGCAGGACCAGATGGTCTTCCAGTTGACCTTTATAAAAAATTTAAGAATAAATTAATAAAACCTTTTTTGGAAATGGTTTTAGAAGCATTTCAAAATAATAATTTACCATCATACATAAATAATGCCTTAATTATACTGCTGCCAAAACCAGGTAAGCCCTCTAATAAATGTGAAAATATGAGACCAATAAGCCTATTAAACGCCGACCTTAAGATAATCTGTAAAATTTTAGCAAGACGAATACAAGAAATTTTACCAAATATTATTAATCGAGATCAGAATGGCTTTATAAAGGGTAGACAAGGCTTCCATAATGTAAGAAGACTATTTAATATTATTTATTTTAATAAAGAAGCACCGGATACAGCTCTCCTATCATTGGACGCCGAAAAGGCCTTTGATAGAGTTGAATGGCCCTTTCTTTTTGAAGTCCTACAAAGGTTTGGACTTGGAAATAATTTCATAAAATGGGTTCAAATAATATACAATAATGCTACAGCAGAAATCCTAACAAATAACAATATTTCAAAACCAATAAAAATCAATAGAGGATGTCGACAAGGCTGTCCACTTTCACCTTTACTGTTTACTATGGCAATTGAACCTTTAGCGATAGCGATACGTTTACATTCACAAATATATGGTATTAAAGTTGGACCAACAGAACATAAAATCTCCCTGTACGCCGATGATATAATTTTGTTTATGTCGAATCTAAAAAAATCAATTCCAACCTTGTTGAATTTAATAAAGAATTTTGGGGAAATATCAGGATATAAAATAAATAAAACTAAATCTTCAATATTAATGCTAAATGAGACCCAGAGAAATTACCCAGCCCCTGAGGTAAATCAATTCAATGTTGTAAATCAGTTTAAATATTTAGGAATCCAAATTATGCCTAAACTAGAATCAGTCGCCAGTGTCAACTATGAAGCCTTAATGTCAGATATCAATGAGTTAACTCAGAGATGGATGTCACTACCAATGTCGATGATCGGGAGAATCAATATACTTAAAAGTAATATTTTACCTAAAATACTTTATTTATTTCAATACATTCCCTTATCACCACCTTTAGATCTATTCTCAAGAATAAAAAAAAAGTTAGTGGAATTTATATGGAACAACAGGAGGGCTAGATTACGTTTGTCTTTATTATATTTACCATTTGATCGTGGAGGTCTGAAATGTCCAAATTTTATGTTGTATTATTGGTCGGCACAACTGAGGTCTATGACATATTATTTTTCATCAAATGATCTCCCTCACTGGACTGAAATGGAATCATACAATTTACCTTTACCTCTTCCCATATTCATATACTCAGATTCGGCAAAAAAATTACAAAAACAAGTTAAAAATCCATTTGTAAAGCATATGATCAAAATATGGTGTGAAGCTAAAAACTATTTAAAAGAACCACAGTTATTGTCACAATTTAGTCCAATATGGGGTAATCAATATTTTAAACCAGGGAGAGCGGACGCTGTATTTAAAGTATGGAATTTAAAAGGGATACAAAAGATTCAGGATTTATATTTGCCATGTGCAGACAACATAATGTCTTTTGAAGAGCTGAGGATCAAATTTAATCTCAATAGAATACATTTTTTTAAATATCTTCAACTTAGAAACTTTATTCGATCAAATCAAAATAAAGCTCTCACTCGACCTATTTATTCATCCTTGGAAAAAATGATGATGAAAGATAGTAAAAGAAAGGGTATTATTTCAGAGTTTTATAACTCATTGACACTATCTTCAAGTGAAAATTCACTGAAAAGATTAAACTACTGGAAAGAAGATCTGCAAATTGAAATTTCAGAGGAACAATGGGAATTGGCTTGTACAGAAGCTCAAACCAAATCAATAAATGCACGCCTTAAATTGATACATTTCAAATGGTTAATGCGGATGTATGTTACACCGGAGGAGTTAAATAGATATAACAAAAATATACCAGATACATGCACAAAATGCATGGAAAGTAAAGGAACCCTATTTCATTGTTTATGGGAATGTAGATTAATAAGAATGTTTTGGGAAGAGGTGAGGGTAACAATTGAAAAAATAATCTCAAAACAAATCATATTGAATCCTAAACTGTTTTTGTTGGGTCTGTACCCAGAAAAGCATAATTTTAATAAAAGTGAAAGAACATTCATAGACCTCAGTTTGCTTAATGCCAAAAAATGTATTGCACTATTATGGAAAAAGACTCATAGACCAGATGTGACTCAGTGGTTAAGACAGATGTTAACAAACCTTCCATTAGAAAGAATAACATATATACTGAAATCAAAGGAAATTGTGTTTGAGAATATATGGAGACCTTTTATTGATTATGTAAAAAATTTAAACATAACTCTTGAAGAAGAAGGTGAATGATGTGTGTGGACCTTGTAAATTCCAAACTGGTGAACATAATATGTATACTTATGTATTGGATTGTCTAGACTAAACAGAGGAGCATTGTTAAAGACTTGATTTTGTTGGTGGTTGTTGGTGTTTTTAGTGCATTTTTTTCTTTTTTTGTAGTACTTTAGTGTTAGTGTTTGATTGTTTGTATCATGTTTGTTAAAAAAAAAAAAAAGGTTCAATAAAGATATTGTGGAAAAAAAAATGATAAAATAAACACACAACACTCCCAAACTAACAGGTGAGTATGTAGAAAAATAAAAATAAACATATAAAGTGCTCAAACATGCAGATTTGACGAGCACAAAGCAAAAAATTCACTGACAGTAAAATGACACAAATTCTGGAGGAAAGTTGGGCTCAATGTCTGTGGTGCCAAATACAGGGAACACCTGAGAGAGAGTAAAAAGCTCAGCTGGAGGACCCTGACAGCAATGGGCTCAACGACTGAGGAAAACAGAGAAGGAAAGGTACCCAGACGGAGCACACCAACTTACCTCAACAGCAGACCCCAAACCATGAAAATAGGTCACGGCGGGAACGGCAAAGACAGAGTACTAGTAGTAGGACATGATGACGAACAGGAATCGTTGTGTCTCTAAAATACCCACCCATAATTACAGACAGATGTAGCTCATGAGTAGTCAGTAGGCAGCAGCAACTGTGCAGCCCCAAGGAAAAGACAGCCGGAAGCTGCACAGCACTGCCAAAATAAACAAACCGGAAACAGAAAATACAACACAGCAAAATACAAAACATCATAATAAACTAAGAGATTGCCATGCGGTGATCCTCGCGGATCACCATAAGATGCCAAGAGTCCACCAGTGAGTTTTGCGATGATGGTTTATTAACATAAGACGAGACAGGACAAGACTGTGAGCCGCCCTCGGCAAAAACACACAAATCAATGCATGGGCTCGCAGGGTTGACCCCAGCCACTACGAGCTAAAACGTGACATGGCAAAACACGAACCTGACATGAAGGTCTCACGATGCTCTGACAAAGCTTGACGAGGAACCATAACTGACAAGACGATGACAATCTGACAAGATGTAGACAATACTCCTGCAGCATTACTGTCGCTAGTGCCGGCTTTATGAAGGCAAACACTAACGAGCAGTAATGACACACAGCTGACCAGCCTTGACAGGCGGAAGCCCCACCGAGCACCTTCACAATAAGAGCCCGGTGAGACCAGAATACAACCCACAGCTGTCAAGGCCGGCAGCGAGTTGAACTCAGCCCGAGCGCGATCAGAACCCAGCGCTCGGGTCGTAACAGTACCCTCCCTCCACGGACGGGCTCAGAACACCCCAAGGACCACCCTGCCCCCCCACCCCCCAGGGTGGGTGGCCGGGGGTAGGAGCGGAGGGAGAGAGACCAAACCCAAAGACAAAACAGAGACGAGAAAAAAACGACATACAGGACAATGACCAGAAAAAACTACTCAGATTAAATCAAGAAAATGCACATGGGGAAGAACAAAAAACCAGAACTACTGGATCAGAAATACTAAACATGAGACTAAGACAACATACCAAATATTCAAAAAAAAAAAAACAGACAAAATACAGAGGAAAAAAAAGGCCACATAACACATGCTAGGGCAACTGCAAGACATAACCTAAAACACAAAATACACAGAACAGCAAGGACAAGGAAAAAAAAAAAAGACAGAACAATCACTGACGGATTAACCCAGACAACCACTACCCCCCCCCCCCCCCGACAGTTTATGCTGACCAGCGGAGACCAAGCGCCACAGGAACAGTTCAGGTAGTCTCCTCGCGTCCAACAGCCGGCGGGTGGTCTTAGGAGCCGGAGCGTGACCAGGCGGCTCACCAGAGTCCAATGCCCAGCACGTCTGCTCCTCCAGTGGTCGAACCAGGTCGCCCGAAGACACACAAAACACGTCAGGTGGCCGACCCGAGACGCCAAACCAGCGAAACAGTTTCTCCGGCAGCCGACCCGTGTCCCTCAGCCACCAGTCCTGGGGGAAAACAACCCGCAGTGGCCTCCCTGACGAGGACAAAACTCGGGAGAACCGGGGCGAGCAAACAGGAGCCCCCATGGCCCCTGGCGATGATGCACAGGGGCGGTGACTCAGAGGGGACAGATGACTAGGATAAGCCTGTAATCCATTCGACGGTGAAAGGTCTGCAGCTCCTCCCCCGTCCACGGACCCCGCTGGCGCTGCACCTCTGCTGAACCCCGATTGGGTCCCAGCTGCACCCACGTCGAGCCCCGATTGGGCCAGAACCACACCCGCGGTGGACCCCGATCAAGCCTCCGGCCCAATCGGGGTCCACCGCCCAATCGGGGTCCACGTTGGACCCCGATTGGGCCAGATCCACACCCGCGGTGGACTCCAATTGGGCCTCCGACGCACCCACGTCGGACCCAGATTGGGCCAGAACCGCACCTGCGGCGGACCCCGATTGGGCCTCCGGTGCACCATGTTGGACCCCAATTGGGCCAGAACCGCCCCCGCGGTGGACCCCAATTGAGTCGGTGCAGCTCCACTGATGATCTCCACCCCTGAACCTGGGACCTCCAACCCAGTGACTCCGACTCGTTCCACGCCGGCGACACTGCAACAAGGCTCAGAAACAAGAAAACTGGGATCAGAATCACCGGTAGCAACAGAACCCAGCGAGACGAGCTCGGGCGCAGCAGGCGGCTGCTCCTCACTCGCCTCCCCGAGAGGCAGGCAAAAATGCACCAACACAGGGGACAGAGACAAAAGAGGGAGCACTTGCCTGCACTCAGGTTCTGTTGCCACCCAGGACTCCGACGATCCAGGTTCAGGGCGGCGACTCTCGTCAGCAGGCTTGAACTCAGCTGCGTCAGGCTCCGCAGCTGGCAGGATGTCATTTGCAGCCTGAGGTTCCTCCCACGCTGCTGTCCACGCCGATGACCCGTAAGGCGTGGGGGCAGGGGACCCTCGACCCACTGGCTCGGACCGCTCCGGCGAGGAGACCCAGGGATGCTTCTTCATCGGCTCAGGCTCCAGGCCGCAGTCCGCTCTTCTCCTCCATCCACGACGTGGCTGCAGGGCCGGATCCAGGCTTTCCAGCACTGCAGGCCCCCCCTTCATCCGACGACGCTGGCCTGGCGTCGCGGGCCGCTCGACAGGTGGGAACACAGAGGTAGCAGGTTTAATAATTTTTTCTACAGCAGGTGGAGGAAGCTCGGGGGGCTGCGAACCCCAAACTCCGCCCCCAGGAGTCAGACAAGGCAGATCATAATTAAGATGTAACAAATTATCATACACTTGCCTTTCTCCCAGGGCAGAGATGGTTCCTGCTGTAGGGGACATTGTTCCTCCTTCTCCCCGCTGGATGGCGACAGAGGGCCCCCTGGATGGACGAGGTGGAGCTGCTCTCAGAGGTTCGCTGACGGGCTTCGCCGGCAGCAGGTCCAGCCGGGGATTCTGCTGAGGAATACTTGGGCCGTTGCGCTGACGTCGTCGGCAGCCCCCAGACGGCGTGAACTCCTGGACCGGTTCCGGGACAGGAACGGGACTCCAACGCGGGAAGCGAGGATGCCTCCTCCTCTGCTTCCTGCTTCTTTCCTCCTCCAGCCCACGGAGTATCTCGCGCTGCGTAGCGAGTTCATCTCTCCTCGTCACCACCTCTGGGTGATCGTCGTAGAGGAGAGGAAGGTTGTCCAGGAGACCCTCAGCAACGTCCAGATGCCAGCGCATGTCATTGGGGTTGTCGTCAAAAGTTGCGGCGAGGAGCGCTCCGTCTACATACTCCAGAGCGTCCGCCAGCTCGCGGTTCAGACGCCGACCGCGGCTCCTGAATGACGGCATTTTCCCCAGCAGTTGACACCCAGACAGGGAAGAACAATTGTCCAATTACTGCAAAAACTCACGGTGAAAGGCGTCTCGGTGTGGCGTCTCCATTCAGACGTCCTGGCAGGAGTATACTGTCATGCAGTGATCCTCGCGGATCACCATATGACGCCAAGAGTCCACCAGTGAGTTTTGCGATGATGGTTTATTAACACAAGACGAGACAGGACAAGACTGTGAGCCGCTCTCGGCAAAAACACACAAATCAATACATGGGCTCGCAGGGCTGACCCCTGCCACTACGAGCTAAAACGTGACATGGCAAAACACAAACCTGACACCTGACATGAAGGTCTCACGATGCTCTGACAAAGCTTGACGAGGTGTAGATCATAACTGACAAGACGTTGACAATCTGACAAGATGTAGACAATACTCCTGCAGCATTACTGTCGCTAGTGCCGGCTTTATGAAGGCGAACACTAACGAGCAGTAATGACACACAGCTGACCAGCCTTGACAGGTGGAAGCCCCACCGAGCACCTTCACAATAAGAGCCCGGTGAGACCAGAATACAACCCACAGCTGTCAAGGCCGGCAGCGAGTTGAACTCAGCCCGAGCGCGATCAGAACCCAGCGCTCGAGTCATAACAGAGATAACAGGAAATAAACAACAAAATGTTCACTGGGCAGTAAAACTGGGCACGGCTCTAACCCGTGCCCCAGGAACATGACAATACGTTGGCCGCTGGTGTCTTTCCCCCACAGCATCCTGGTCATTCTTGCCTGACCCACTACCAGTATCACATCTTTAGTAAGTTGTCTTGCCTGTATGGCTTTATGTTCTATTTTCAACCCTCGTGCTGCATTTACTTTGCAATAAGTCATGTTAAAACATCGCCCAGCAACTGAGTCCTTCTCTTTGTCCAGGAGGGGCCACTATGACATATACATCTACTCACTGTCTTATTAGCACCACTGCTGACATCCTTCTTTGAGGCCTCACTTTTTTGTATAATCCATGTCAGATTAAAATGTATAGCTAGACAGGACATACACATTTGCTTTCTCAACAAGACTTTTATTATGAAAAATCTGCAGCAAGGTTGTAATTTAAAGTTTTTTTTTTTATAGTGTGGGCGAGATAAGGAGAGCAGTCATCCTACATGAAGAATAAGGGAGAGAGCAGAAAGGACATACCTGCATCTGCAGTAAAGGAGACACACTGTTAACACACACCATATAAGGAAAGGTCTGATGGTTCAGGTTCAGGTTCAGGTTACTTTATTTGTACCCGTAGGTAGATTTGTTTTGCAGTCTGGTGACATCCATATTTACAAGCCACTAATTACATTCAACATAGACACAAACACAGGCACATATGAAGCTGACTATAAACATGATAAAAATACTCAAGGCTCCATCAATCAGGGTATAAAAAGACAAAGAGATGAGGGAAAAACCAGAGGTAAGAGAGAAGGGTCATATTAAAAGTTAAAAACTAGTCAAAGAAGTTAAAAACTCAAAGGTCTAAAACCCAATAAAATATTTTGAACCCAAGTGACATCCTACAAAAATAAGTAAATATAAAATGGAGTTAATAAATAGGTACCTAAATTATGTGCAATATATTTTTACAGCTTGTTCAACTCTTTGACAGCAGCAGGGACAAAGCTGTTTTTGTAGCGCTGGGTTCTACTTTTTGGGACAGCAAACCTCCGTCTTGAGGGAAGAAGCTGAAAGTGGCAGTGCAAAGGGTGAGAGTCATCATTTAAAATGGAGATAGCAATCCTCTGTACTTGCCTGGTGTACAGGGATGTCAGGCTCAGCTGTGGCTCACCAAGCAAACGACTGGACCATCTAACTACCTGATCCAAGGATTTCCTCTGTTTCAGTTTTATCTGACCAAACCATGACACTAAAGAAAAGGATAAAACAGATTCAATAAAAGCCCGATAAAACATTGTCATTATGGTTCGGTCAACTTGGAAGGGTGCAAGTTTTCTCAAGCAATGCAAATGTTGCTGACCCTTTTTGCACACCCTTTCACAGTTCTCTTCAAAGTTTAACTAACTAACTAACTAACTAACCTGCACTTATATAGCGCTTTTCTAGTCACAAAGACCAATAATCGTCCCAAGATATTTGTAGGATTGTACACATTTGGTGGTCTGGCCTTTTAGTATAGTGATTTTGTGCCTGGGATTCTTCCTCCTAAAGTCAATAATCATGTCTTTAGTTTTTGTCATATTCAGCTGCAGGTAGGAATCCTCACACCAGTGAACAAAATCATCAACTACTGGGCCGTGGCCACTCTCACCATCCTGGAGGAGACTGACAATAACTGAGTCATCAGCATACTTTATAATGTGTCTGTTGTCATGTCTGCTCCGATGGGCTGATGGCCTCTGATGGGCTCCGATGGGCTCCGATGGGCTGATGATGCTGAGATTTGTTGACATGAGTCATTCATGAACTCGATACTTTTGCTGTGTATCATATGATTCTGTCAGGAACCGAGCTGGCTTGGTTTCCCCCGGCTCGTTCTTGATCTCTCTGTGGGTCTAGGTGCCACTGTGTATGTATAGTATGTATTTCAGTGTTCTTCCTTACCCATAGCCACTGCTCTCTGCACACCCACACATCACTCTTTTTCTATTTTTGGATTGTTTTTTCACCCACTGGTTTTTGCCCCACTATGCCTTTGGCGCACCAGTCCCATGCCGGCTGGAGGAAACTAATGGCGAGGCATCCAACGGTGGAGGAAGAATGGGCAGCGACCTTCATCCAGGACTTTATGCATGAGGCCCATAAAGCCCACAGACCCAAGGCGAAGTGGAGCAGCCTGGACGCAGCGGAGGGAATCCTGGTCTCTGGGATTACCCTCAGTATGCAGACCTGATTGCTTCGGTCTACGCGCTCCAGCACATGTTTCCTGGTGTCGGGAGAGCGACGTTCCTCACAGAGCCCAAGCGGGAACGCGCTCCACAGCCTGCAGCCGTTCTCCCACCTGCTTCGCCATCAGCGTCGGCTGCCCAGAGGCGGCGTCATCCCGCGAAGAGACACCGGGAGAGGCCCTCCTCGTCTTCGGCAGCCATCATCTCTCCTACAGCTGTCGTGAGGCCTGCTAGGGCCGCCCCGGGAACGCCCATCTCCGTAGCCATGGCAACGGCTCCTCCACAGACCTTAGAAAAGAGCCAAATCACTTCAGACACAAAGAGGGATGACTGTTCGCCCGCTGCAGCTGCCAACAACGAACCCCGGGGTGACAGGCAAGTGTTTTTTCATGTTACTCCATTAAATTATGATGGACCTTGTCTGTCTCCCGAAGGAGAGGCCCAGTCTTTGCAGTCCGCTGGGTTCTCTCCTCCAGCTGCAGCTGCTTATTCTTTTCCTGTTCTCTCCGTGTCTCCTCCTATTTTTTCTGAGCTCCCGTTGAACCAAGGGAAGAGCCGTCAGATGGTGGAGGAGCTGGGGGCTTTGGAGGATTCTGCCCCAAAGCCATCATGGAGAGGTTCCCCTGCAGCCACGCCGGAGGAATCCCCACCGTTGGAGCCACTGCAGGGGGACAGTAGGGCTGCAAAAACCATCTCGCCTGCTGTGGAGGCTTCTGCATCAGAGTGGGAGCCTGAGATGGACCTCCTCGAGGCCGGACCCGGGATACCATCGTCAAGTTCGACGGAGTCCTGGATAGCGGTGGAGCTCCAGCTCAGGCAAGTTCTCTCAGTTGTGTTTTTTATGTCTGTATTAGAGAGATGTTGCCTGGCTCTTGGGGAGGAGAGTCGGGTGCAGCCCTCGGCTGCATCTGAACTCGCTTCGCTGGGCTTCATCGCTGCCAGCGACCCTAACCATCTTTCTTGTCCTCCTTCCCCTGAGTCTTCATCTAGGGTCGCCGGAGAGGGTGTGTCGCCGCCTGGGATCGCCGAGGGTCCAGTCCAGTCAGAGAAGGATGCTGCTGCTCTAGCTCCTCCTGCCAACGTTGTCAGGACTCCCCCCATCAATCGCCTCCTCAGCCTGGTGCTCCTGCAGGTTGGCCCGCTCACCATGGATGCAGCTTTGGCCCAATCGGGGTCCACCACGGGTGCTGCAGAGCCTCAGCCGGAGGTCACCGTGGGTGCTGCAGAGCCTCAGCCGGAGGTCACCGCGGGTGCTGTAAGGCTCCCGCTGGAGTCCACCGCGGGTGCAGCGTTGGCCCGGTCGGAGTCCACCGCGGGTGCAGCTGTGTTCCAGACCGGGACCATTGAGGGTATTACCGGTCAGTTGGACGCTGCCGGGACCATCACTCTTCAGCCGGACGCCGTCGTGGTCCCCATCGCTTCCCAGCCCGATGCTGTGAGGATCCCCTCTCTACGGGCTGGTCACCCTCCGCTGAGCCTCCCGGTGGGCAGGCCGCCTCCTGCGCCACCCACCCAGTCCTGGTGGCTATACAATGTTGGCCGACTGTCAGAAGGACTGAGTTTCCGGGCCAGAGAGCCCGGGGTTTCTGACAGGCCACCGGACTCAGTTCACCGGACTGTCAGATGGGCTTGGGACTCTGGGCGGCCTCCTGAGCCCCAACGCCTGTGGACTTGGGGGGGTAAGTTGTGGGCCCTGGGCAGGGTATTGTGTTCCCTCCTTTCCTGTTCCCCCTACCTCCCACCCAGGTTCGTGTTGTTTGTTGCTTTTGCTCCTGTTTGTGGGTGGGGGTGGGGGGTATGCTGTTACCTTGGGTGTCTGGGTTTCCACCACTTAAAGGGGGGCTCTGTCAGGAACCGAGCCGGCTTGGTTTCCCCCGGCTCGGTCCTGATCTCTCTGTGGGTCTAGGTGCCATTGTGTATGTATAGTATGTATTTCAGTGTTCTTCCTTACCCATAGTCACTGCTCTCTGGCTGGCAGCTGTGAGTCAGCTCTCTTTGGCTCACTCTTGTGTGATTACCGGCTGACAGACTGCCGGTCCGACCACGCCCCCTCCCTTATTACCATCAGCCGTTCCCAGCCCCGTTAATCATCTTGTCCGGTCCTCACCCAGGTGCCCCTCATCACACCATCACCAGCAGTGCATGTACTTAACCCTCCTGTTGTCCTCGGGTCAAAATGACCCGCTACTGTGTTAAAAACCAAAAAAAAAAAAAAAATCCCCTTAAACAATATTTTTTCAACTTAAAATTTTATGACTTTTCCTAAATTAACCCCAACATTAGGATAAGTGAATTGTTGCCTTTATTCACATTTCCATGTAAACTGTACAAAAAAAATTACAAAGGTCGTCTTCGGGTCAAAATGACCCAACAGTCAAATTGAGTTAAAATCACGGTCACTGAGTTATTTACACACCACAGAATGTGAGAATGTTTTAGTTCCGTCTCAAATCAATCAGTAGCAGACGTAAACAACGCAATAGCAGACATAAACAAGACAAGACAGGTGGCCTTCTCGTGGACTGCAGTGCCTTTGATCGGTCTCAGATCAATCAGTAGCAGACGTAAACAAGACAAGACAGGTGGATTTCCAGAGGTTATAAAGGTGCTGTAGATGACAGTACCCCAAATTCTCTGTGCTGAAGCCATGAGTGCACGTTATACCGTCGAACGGGCTATAGAGCTGATTTTTTCAGATGTCCAGCAAGACAACTCTGATTCAGAAGAGGAAGTGGAGGATGTATCAGAAAAAGATGGGGAGGAATACAACCCAGAGCATGATGAATCATCTTCAAAAGAAGAAGAAAACCCTGAAGCTGAAAGAGAGACTTTCCTTTCAAAAAAGGGCAAAATAACATGGTCCTCGGCAGCATATGACCAACACGGCAGGGAGGCAGAACAAAATGTCATAAAGATGACCCCAGGACCCACAAGGTATGCCGTTTCTCATGCCCATGACATTGTCTCTACATTGTACCTGTTCATCACACCAGCAATACAAAAAATAACCCTGGAGATGACACATCTGGAGGGTTTTCGCAAATATGGAGACAGCTGGAAAAAGATGGATGAGACTGACCTGCAGGCCTACTTAGGGCTGCTAATCTTAGCAGGTGTATACAGGTCCCGAGGTGAGGCTGCAGCTAGTCTATGGGATGCAGAGAGTGGAAGGCCAATTTTCCGAGCCACAATGCCACTCAAAGTCTTTCACACCTACTCAAGACTGCTACGATTTGATAACCGTGAGTCAAGACCAGCAAGACGTGTGATAGACAAACTTGCAGTTTCTTGCTTAGTTTCTTCATCTTGAGCAACAATAACATCATAAAGACACATTAGTCTAGGCATCGCAAGTGATGGTCTATATGACATCATGACATCATAAAGACACATTTATCTATGAGCCATATGACATCATAAAGACTCATTAGTCTAGGCATCATGAGTGATGGTCTATATGACATCATAAAGACACATACAGTATGTCTATGTGAAGTCATATAGACATAACTTTATGACGGCATTGCGAGTCCTATGGTGCCTGAGTTCATAGGACGTCCTATGATGATCAGGCAGAGATCATAGGCCATCCTATGATGTCCTATAAACGTGGCAGACACGCACACACACAAGAAACAAAGAAATTTCTTGCTTTAAAATTCAATTAAGCTGCTTATATTGGGAGTTTAGTGAAGACGGGTCATTTTGACCCGGAGGACACAGGGTGTATACAGAATATGAGGACAACAGGAGGGTTAAGCGGCTGTTTGCCAGTCACGCATTGCTGGTTCATAGAATTGTCTTCTGTGCTGCACTCTGTGAGTATTTTCAGCATTTTTTCACGACGTGTTAGCCACTCCATGTTGCTGTGGTTCTTATGCGCCCTTATAGCGATGCCGGCTCTGGGGCGCATTCGTGGCTAACACGTCTCTCCCTCTCTATGCGTTCGCTGGGTGATGTCGGCCCCAAACGCCAACAATAAGTATCCTTGCATTTTGTTGTGAGTCTTTTACCTTTTGGACTGTCTGTCTTTTTGTAATAAATGTGTGTGGTGCAACCCTGCACTTAAATCCTCGTCATTTCATCCTCCCTCGGCACAGGGGTCATGACAGATTCACTGATTTTATGATCTATTCATAAAATTGGTAACTCTGCTGTCACTCTCAGTAGACTGAACCTGCAGCACCTTCAACAACCGTCTGCTCCTTTTACAAACACATAAGTTTCTTTTTGCTTTAATTACACCCTAAAACTCTGCCGCTATAAGTTTTGAAAACAAAAATAAAGTGCCAATACCTTGTCTCTTTTCATTCAATTTAGACATTAAATATACATTTTTAGATTTTTAGGATTAGAGTAACTAGTGCATTGCCCATAGAACGCAAGTATTCCTGTCTGAAACAGGTATCCCAATTAGGCTTTACAGGTCCAAACGTAGGCTGTGTTTGAAAGTAGAATGCAAAGAGGTGTAGCCTATATGTAGGCAGTCACGCTAGACTTTGACAAATATAAAAGGGAATAAATGGCACTAAGATTTATTTGATTGTGTGAATATTAATTACAGAATACCTAAATATTGAAAATGAATGGGACATCCAATATTAGTAACTGTTTCAGATCCCTTGTTTACTTGTTTGTCAGATCACTTATTTGTCTGATCTTTTATCACTTATAGTCAAGATAATAGTGTATTTTGCACTTTGGGGAATGGAAATTGTTCAGTTATCATTATAATTATTTTAGTTTACATCACTGTTCAGTGATGGAGTTCAGTGTAATGTCGAATTTCTTCTGTGTATTGTAGAGGCACATGGAGAAAACATAATGTGTAACATCTTAGATAAGAACAAAGAACAGAGTTTTCCTTGGAGATAACAGGAAGTTGTGAAGGATGAATGCAGTGTGATCTTTTGTGTGTCAGAGACTGCTAGGAGGATGTTAAAGGATTAAGGAAGTGAATGCAATGTGACCTTTGATGTGTAGAAGCTGCTGAAGGAAGGCCTGAGTATTTAAGAGAAGAGTCTTGTCTGAGATGCCCTTTTTCTGACTATGCTTATGTGTGAGAATGTGTAATAAACTGTCTGAGTCTAATCCGCCTCGTCATTTACACACTCCACACTGGTGACCCAAGACGAATCATGCAACACGACGAAAGATCCCCGGAGCCAGCCTCGTTGGGAGCCCCCAGCCAAGCATATGCTGTTACAATCCAGCTACCGGATTTTTGGCAGCACAATCCGCGCTCCTGGTTCCACCTAGTTGAGGCGCAGTTCATCCTCCGGGGGATATCGGTGGATGACATGAAATTCTACCATGTGGTCGCAAAGCTCGATGCCCACACGGCTCAGCATGTGGAGGGCCTGCTTGATCAGCCACCAACCAGCGACAAGTACGGCGCGTTGAAGGCTGCACTCATCCAGCACTACACACTCTCGGTTGAGGAGAGAGCAGAGAGACTCCTGACGCGGACCGGGTTAGGAGTTGGGTCGGCTATTGACCTGATGGAGAAGATGCTGAGATTGAAGGGCTCAGACGACAACCACTTCATTTTTACCCACCTCTTCCTCCGGAACCTTCCATCAGCGACGAGAGCGACCCTGGCCAATTCGCCGTTGCTGGCCGAGCGGGACTATCGTGCGCTGGCCCGAGAAGCACACCGGATCATCGTGGCCAGCAGAGAGCTCACGACCATGGCGGCAGCGACGGAGCTCGGCGCGACGGCCGGAGGAGGCGAGGAGCCATTGACGGCAGTAGCAGAACCACCGACGACAGCGGCGGCGGGGGCCAAAGAACGCGGAGGAGACATCCTTTGTTTCTACCACCGCCGCTTTGCAGAGAAGGCACGCAAATGTATACCACTGTGCCAGTTCAAGCGCTCGGGAAACGCCAAGACCGGGGGTCGGTAGCAGTTGCGGCCCTCGGGGAGGAGAACAAGCTGCTCTACTTGACGGACGCATGCTCGGGGAGGCATTTCCTCGTGGACACCGGCACCCAGTTGAGTTTCATCATGCCGTCCTACGCCAACCGGCTGGCAGGATCTAGCGGCCCCGAGATGGCAGCAGCAAACGGCTTGGAGATTAAGACTTTTGGTGAGAGGACTCTACTTCTGTCTCTACACAGCCATACATTTCAGTGGACTTTTGTCATAGCAGCATTGAATTTCAATATATTGGGGGCTGATTTTTTGTGCTCACATGGTTTGTTGGTTGATGTCGCTAACAGGCGCCTGGTTAATGCACTGTCCTTTGATTCTATCCCCTGTACAGCTCGAGCGTCCTGGCCAACAGCACAAGCCAACGTCACAGCTGCATGCGGTAAGTTCCACACACTGCTCACTCAGTTCCCAGCACTCACGGTCCCGACATTTTCGGCAGCTGTCGCTAAACACGGGGTGGAGCATTTTATCACCACCACTGGGCCGCCCGTTTTTGCAAAACCTCGGTGCTTGGACGCAGCTAAATTGGCCATAGCGCACGAGAAGTTCGCCAACCTGGAGAGGTTGGGCATCATCAGGCGTTCAAACAGCCCATAGGCTTCCCCGCTACACATGGTCCCTAAAGCTGACGGTTCGTGGCGACCTTGCGGGGATTTCCGCAGGTTGAATAACGCCACAGCGCCCGACCGCTACCCAATTCCTCACAGCCAGGATTTTTCCGTTAACTTGGCAGGAGCGCGCGTTTTTTCTAAAATAGACTTGGTCCGCGGTTACCACCAAGTCCCAGTGCGCGATGAGGACATACCCAAAACAGCGGTGATAACTCCGTTTGGTTTATTCGAGTTTTTGTGCATGCCATTCGGGCTTAAAGGGGCTGCACAGACGTTCCACCGCATGATGGATGCAGTGCTGCGCGATCTCCCTTTCGTATTCGTCTACTTGGACGATATCTTGGTAGCCAGCGCATCCGAAGACGAACACGAAACCCACCTCACGCCGGTTTTCCGGAGGTTGGGAGAGCACGGTTTAATAATCAACCCAGCGAAGTGTCAGTTCGGGGTGATGCAGATTGATTTTTTGGGGCACCGCGTCTCTCCCGAAGGAGTGGTTCCGCTGCCTGACAAAGTGCGCGCGGTAGCAGATTTTCCCCGGCCGCAAACGGTCAGGGCGTTACAGGAGTTTTTGGGAATGGTGAATTTTTATAACCGTTTCCTTCCCCGCGCAGTGCAGCTCATGCAATCACTGTACGCCGCGCTCAAAAAACAGAAACCCGCGAATAAGATCGAATGGTCCCCGGAGCGAGAGCGGGCGTTCTCGGAAGTCAAAGCAACCCTGGCAAATGCTGCGTTGTTGGCACATCCAGACCCAATGGCCCGCATAGCGCTCACTACTGACGCGTCAGATGTGGCCATAGGGGCGGTTGTGGAGCAGCATGTAGCCGGGGCTTGGCAGCCGCTCGCCTTTTTCAGCAGGACTTTGCACAATAGTGAACATAAATACAGCGCGCTCGACAGGGAGTTGCTGGCTCTCCACTTGGCCATTCGCCACTTCCAGTTCTGGCTGGAAGGGCGCTGTTTCACCGCGTTCATTGACCACAAGCCACTAACTTTTGCGATGGCCAAGGTTTCAGAACCGTGGTCGGGCCGGCAGCAGAGACAGCTGGCCACGATCTCAGAGTTTACTACCGATATTCAGCATGTGTCGGGTAAACTGAATGTAGTGGCAGACTGCCTCTCGCGCGCCATGGCTGCCCCGGTCCGCGTGGGGATAGATTACACAGCCATGGCCACGGAGCAGGTTAGTGACGCAGATGTGTGCACGCTCCAGTCTGGACCAACAGGGATAAGGCTGGAGAGCAGGGTGCTGCAAGACGGTATTCCCCCCTAATCTGTGATGTCTCCACGGGACGACTGCATCCCGTGGTACCGGCTGCATGGCACCGCCGCGTTTTTGACTCGATTCATTCTTTGGCGCACCCGGGAGTGCGCGCGTCAGGTCAAAATGGTAGGAGAGAAATTTGTGTGGCCAAGCCTTCGCAAACAAGTGAAAGAGTGGGCAGCAGCCTGCATGGCGTGCCAACGAGCCAAAGTACACAGACACACGAAAGCTCCCTTGGAGCCGTTTCGCATCCCGGCTAAGAGGTTCGACCATGTTCACGTGGACCTCGTGGGCCCCCTCCCGCCATCACAGGGGTGCACGCACCTTCTGACAATGGTGGACCGCACCACGCGCTGGCCGGAAGTGGTCCCCCTGGCGGCAACCACAGCCGAGGAGGTGGCGCGCGCATTTTTAATAGCATGGGTGGCGCGTTTTGGAGTCCCGTCGGACATTACGTCCGACAGAGGCCCTCAATTTGTTTCCGAACTTTGGTCAACAATGACCCGCAGCCTGGGTGTCACAATTCACTGCACAACCGCGTACAATCTGCAGGCTAATGGGTTATGCGAACGTTTTCATAGGTCATTGAAAGCGGCTCTCAGGGCGTCACTGACGGATGCAAATTGGGTAGACAAGCTACCGTGGGTTTTATTGGGGTTACGTTCTGCGCCTAAGGAGGATTTGGAAGCTTCCCCGGCTAACTCATTTTTGCGCAGCCACTTCGGCTGCCCGGGGAGTTTCTCCCAGATAATCCGGGCAGCTCCCCGTCTCAGCTGTTGCAGCATAGCATAGACACAAGCACGCTGCCAGGCCCTGTTCACCACAGTTTTCCGCGCGTTTTTCTGCCTAAAACTTTGAAAAACACGGAGTTCGTTTTTATCAGACACGATGCACATCGCCCCCCACTGCGCCCACCTTATGATGGACCGTTCAGAGTGCTGGAAACAGGGGACAAGCATTTTTTGCTGGATTTGGGGGGTAGGAGGGAAAAGGTTGGCATAAACAGACTCAAACCCGCTTTTGTGGTGGCGGACGAGCAAGTGCTGTTGGCGAGGGCCCCTTGGCGTGGAAGACCCCCACGGGGAGCTTCCCAGAGAAAAGTTTCCCCAGAACACCCACAGGGACAGACAAAAGGTTTTCACCCCCAAACATCAGCTCCCCAGCATGACAGTGCCGCGGAGGCGGTGAATCCTGGTTACAGCAGATATGGGAGAAGACTGAAGCCCAAGCAGCATGTGGATTGATGTTTAATGGTTCTGTCACAGCATACGGACTGTTATTCTTTTGTTCTATCCAATATGCTCGGGGGGGGGGGGGGTAGAGGCACATGGGGAAAACATAATGTGTAACATCTTAGATAAGAACAAAGAGCAGAGTTTTCCTTGGAGATAACAGGAAGTTGTGAAGGATGAATGCAGTGTGATCTTTTGTGTATCGGAGACTGCTAGGAGGATGTTAAAGGATTAAGGAAGTGAATGCAATGTGACCTTTGATGTGTAGAAGCTGCTGAAGGAAGGCCTGAGTATTTAAGAGAAGAGTCTTGTCTGAGATGCCCTTTTTCTGACTATGCTTATGTGTGAGAATGTGTAATAAACTGTCTGAGTCTAATCCGCCTCGTCATTTACACACTCCACAGTATCATCAATAAACTTATGCAGTACGATAACAGGACATATTTGCAAATATTTGAGACTCATTGTAGTGCATCATTTTATATTTTAGCAATATTTTGTTATTAATAGGTTTTTTAAAGCTGTAGTCAACCGAATTAACTACAAAACACCCAACATTGTTATACACAGCAGAAGGACCCATTTGACCACAACCGTTGCATCAGTGTTGCCCATTTGTCAGTAAATATTTAACTAAAAATGAAGTGATATTATTAAGTTTTTAATTTTAGATACTTGCGCAGGAGAGGGGACTAGTGGTCCTGCAAAGCAAGGACTCCCATCTACTACTGACTCGGCAGGCTGGGCGTGCCTCCCTGCGAAGGACCGTGGTCTGCCCGGTCAGGCCGCGGTTTCTCCCAGCATGTTCTGTGCTGGATACACCGGTGTTCTTTGTCAGACCCGGGTCCCCGCTGACGCTCCGCCCAGTCTGCTCACGTGCCTCATGTTCTCCACATATGCCGAATTATCCTTTAGACCTACGCAATCACGACAATTTTATGATATAATTTTTTAAGCATTAAATCTTCAGTATTATCTTTTTCTAGTCAAATTTGTTGCTTTTCGCTTTCTTGTTTTGCTCACGGTGTGCTGTGGTTACTGATGCCATGATGCCACGTATTATCCAATTAGTACGAGTCAGTGCAAAACCCCGCCAACACCTCTAGAAGCCAGAGCATGAGGAGAAAGCGATGACTAAACTTTTTATTGATAAAAATTACATATTTTGACTGAACAGCTCCATACTCTGGGATGCACATGCTTGTAACCTCAGCAAAAGATGTATAAAATCTTAGGTCAGTCTGACGAAGAGATATGTGTGGAACAGACACATAGATGCATAGACATACACACACACACAGATTCTGTGCATTTATAGATAGATGGTAAGAGTTACACCTCGAGCCCTCCTGCATTTCACTTCATGCATTGATTTTTATTAGTGTTGTAGTCAAGACCACACCAAGACCAGAGTCTCCCGAGACCAAGTCGACTATGTCTTAGTCTGGGCTTGGCCTCGTCTTGGTAGACTCTGGTCACGGAGACGTGGACATGAAGAGGGTTGGTGTTACAGAGAAGGATGCAAGGGATAGGGTGAGATGGAGGCAGATGGTCCACTGTGGTGACCCCTAAAGAGAGCAGCTGAAAGAAGTACAGTATAAGATCAAGAGCTGGTTTATGACTAAAAGGCTGGTATTTCTGAGATCTGTCAGTAGAGACGCTTCTATGAGAACAATGTCTTGAGGGCCTTTTTGTGTTGAGAAAGAGCCACTTTCATGTTTTCTGGAGCAAAAAGAGCCAAAATCTGAGCCTTTTCGACCTTTTTGGGGCTGTTTTCTAACATGGCAGTTTCCAATTGCTGGGGACGTGACCACACACCTAGTGCTCATGTTTACTGACCAATCACACACATCTGCAATACACTGAGGTAATGGTCATTTCACCGCCTTCCAAATTACTATGCAAATAGGATTTTAGTATCATAAACATTCAATTTTTTTTGTTTTTCAATTAAATTCACGGATGGTATTGTCTCAGGGCTCTTTGGATCATTGATATCAATCTCAGACCCCTGTCATAATTAGTTTGCCAGGTGAGCCCAATTAAAGGAAAACTACTTAAGAAGGATGTTCCACATTATTAAGCATGCCACAGGTTTCAAGCAATATGGGAAAGAAAAAGGATCTCTTTGCTGCCGAAAAGCATCAAATAGTGCAATGCCTTGGACAAGGTATGAAAACATTAGATATTTCATGAAAACTTAAGCGTGATCATTGTACTGTGAAGAAATTTGTGGCTGATTGAGAGCACAGACGAGTTCATACAGATAAACGCATAATGAGGAAGGTTTCTGCCAGACAAATTCATCGGATTAAGAGAGCAGCTGCTAAAGCAGCAAACGGTTATTTGAAGCTGCTGGTGCCTCTGGAGTCCCACAGACCTCAAGGTGTAGGATCCTCCAGAGGCTTGCAGTTGTGCATAAACCAACTATTCGGGCACCCCTAACCAATGCTCACAAGCAGAAACAGTTGCAGTGGGCCCAGAAATATATGAAGACTAATTTTCAAAAAGTTTTTTTTACTGATGAGTCTCGTGCAACCCTGGATAGTCCAGATGAATGGAGTAGTGGATGATTGGTGGATTGCCACCATGTCACAACAAGGCTGCAACATCAGCAAGGAGGTGGCGGAGTCATGTTTTGGGCCAGAATCATGGGAAGAGAACTGGTAGGCCCCTTTAGGGTCCCTGAAGGTATGAAAATGACCTCGGTAAAGTATATAGAGTTTCTGACTGACCACTTTCTTCAATGGTACAAAAAGAAGAACCATGCCTTCAATAGCAAAATTATCTTCATGCATGACAATACACCATGTCATGCTGCAAAGAATACCTCTGTGTCATTGGCTGCTTTGAGCATAAAAAGGAGAGAAACTCATGGTGTGGTCTCCATCCTCCCCTGACCTCAACCCTATTGAGAACCTTTGGAGGATCTTCAAGCAAAAGATCTATGAGGGTGGGCAGCAGTTCACATCAAAACAGCAGCTGGGGGAGGTTATTCTGACATCTTGCAAAGAAATTCAAGCAGAAACTCTCCAAAAACTCACAAGTTCAATGGATGCAAGAATTGTGAAGGTTATATCAAAGAATGGGTCCTCTGCTAACATGAAACTTGGCCTGTTAAGATGTTTTTGATTGAAATAGCTTTTGATTTCAGTAAATATGACCTCTTAATGCTGCAAATTCAACAAATGACCATTTTCAGTTCTTTACAACCAATAACATGTTTTGAAACGCTGTTGTGCATAATAATCTGAAACAGTGCATTTTGAGTTTTTTATTTTTGCAAAAAAATAGTTATCATTGGGAGGTTTGTTCAATAAAATTTGAATTATGCTCTAATGGTTGATGACTTGAAAACTGTACTGTCATTTGTATCGACTATTTAGGAAAATCAGAGACAAATCATTTGCATAATAATTTGGAACGCGGTGTAGAGTGAACAAAAACAAAGGAAAAACAACAAATGGCTGACTCTGTATAAAGTGACACCCGTAGTCATACCATTACTCCAGTAATTGCACCCTTACCTTTAATAATACATATGAATATTTTTGCCAAGTGACGTCATTATTTCATATTAGTCAATGGCCGTAACGCCAATTTGCAACCATTTACTGTAGAAGTAAATTAATTAGAATAATGACTGTTCAGCTGCCTCATTTGCATTTTAAGGACACGCGATTTTTATTTTAAATGCTAGAAAGTGCTCACAGAATACATACCTCCGCAAATATTTTTGTGCACTTCTTACGTTTTCAACTCTTCCACAATATCTGGATGAATACCAAATTCTGATTATCCAGGCCAACAGAGTTAAGGTGCCTTTGTCGGTGTGTCAGTATTCAACAGTAAATTTAGATCAGGTCACCAGACTTGGCACACAGTTTATAGCACTTGTCACTTTGCTTCTGGAATCTAAAGGTCAAAGATCAAGGTTAAAGGGTCACCAGCAGTTTTTCTGGAGATTAAAATGACAACAACAGCTATGGATATCAGCATCAAACTTAGAGCAGGAGTAATACATGCAAAGTTCTAAACATGAATTCATTTTGAGAGCAAAAGGTCAAAGGCCAAGGTCAAAATGTCATATAAACTATATCCCAACAACAAAGTAAGAGACTGAGGGGTACCACTGGGAGCCGACAGTATTTTTGTAATTGTATTACAATCAGATAGCGAACTGGTATTAGCATGGGTCTCTGGAGATCATGTTTGCAATTTGATCATGTTTTTTCCAGTGTCCACTGTGAGTAATAACAGTAATCATTTAAAAAAAAAAATCATAGGACACAAACTTTAGCCACCAACTAACATGCTAGTTGTAGTTTTTTTCAGTGTTCCTCCCAAGAACAGGAAAATTACATAGTACTGCTTTAAATAAAGTGGAAAAACTAAAAATCTTGGATCCATCCCTTGCGTAAGTCCTGTAAAAATTCTGATGGGTTCTTCCTGGACACAATCTCCACCCTTCCACCAAAAGTCAGGCCAGTAATTGAATAATCTTACTAAAAAACAGAGCAATAAAAACATAGCCTCCAAAAATAATAATGATGGGGAATCTAGGACAGGCTATATGGCCATCCACACCAAGCACTATAAAGATAACTATAACTACAAATTATAGTTTTAAAAATCACTCTAACTCAAGTGGATGGCAGTGTCCACTAATTTATGGCCACACACAGTGGCACCCTCCCTGATAAATTAGCAATAATCGTCTGACCTATGATTGATATGTTTGTTTACCTTTAACTTTTGTGCTCTCTGCACCTAGGACGTCTGTAATTGGACTTTTTTTAGGCAGTGTTCCTGGTCTATAAATATCAGTGATAGACTGAAAATACAGAAAACCTGTGAAGTCTGTCAAGCAGGACACACACACACTACTTATCTGCAAGAGGTGAATGAAACTCACCAGAAGCATATCCAGGTTTGTTTAAAAGTTTTTTCTTTCTTTCAGATATTATCTGCTCCATTTCTGTAGCAAGAGCATTTTTACATGCATGGTAAATATCGTGACAACGATAATCATTCAAGTACAGTATCTGTTATTCTCCTGCACAGGAGGATCATCTGGATCTAAAAAGTAAAAGCTTTCTATCAGGTGAACTATATCACTGAGAAAGAGTAAGTAAAGAACGATTTATTTGTTTATATTTATTTTATGTATAATAGGTATAGATATTTTCCCTGAGTTTGGAGATTATATTTATTGGAATAAAATAGATGTCAAGTTGGGTGAATTATTACGCAAGTTGTTTTGTTTAGTTTACTGTTTTTGCTTACAAGATGATAGATGGATGGATGGATGGATGGATGGATGGATGTACTTTATTGATCCCAAACTGGGAAATTACAGTGAAACAGCAGCATGACACAATAGACGACCCAATCCAACAGAAATACACACAGCACAATAGAAAAGGAGCTACCAAGGGAAGTGCAAATGCTTAGTTAACTTTATATAGTACATATGCTACTACTAGGTTAAATAGATGATGATCCTTATGAATCTATGGATAGTACTGACTGTACAAAGAAGGATTATAAGGCGCAGGGTGAAATGTGAGGTACCAGTTAGACTGCAAGATAAAGTATGGCAGCATTGTTAGGACCAAAAATTTAACATTAGAGTGAGTTATTGTACAGTGAAATGGCATGTGGCAAAAAAGATTTCCTGTACCTGACTGTTCAGCAGTGGAGATGGAGTAGCTCCACTTGATCACATTAAGTGAACTCCTTGGTGGAGGTCTGTGCTTTCCAAGTACTTTCTACTTTCTTATAAGTAAGAAGGGGGTCATGGGTCCGATTCCCGCTCTGTCTGCTGTCCGCTTGTCGAAGTGTCCTTGAGCAAGACATTGAACCCCCAGTTGCTCCTGGTGGCCTGGTTAACACCTGTGTGTATGGCAGCTCTGCCACCATCAGTGTGTGAATGTGTGTGTGAACGGGTGGATTGCAGGATCTGTAAAGCGCTTTGGTCATCCTAGATGAGAAGAAAAGTGCTATGTAAGTGAACGCCATTTACCATTTATATGTGACTCGTTGGGGGACTACCGATGCAAATCAGCAGTATTGCTAAATCTGGCATACTACATTTGCATTAACTAATGCATACTCATGCATGCCCGTAGAAACTAAGTACAAGCAAGTATTTCTGCATGCTCGTAGAAAGCAAGTGTAAGCAAGCATTTCTGCATGCCCGTGTATGTGATGTCCCTTTCAAATAAACATTAAACATATACTTGTGATCATTTTTACCTGCAGGGAACAACCATGGGCAACCAACATTCAAGCTATCAGGCAGTGGGGAGAGAAAAGACAACCATATTTCAGTCCCAGAAGAACGAGGTGTACCGCATTCCTGCTCTCTTCTACCACAGAGAAACAGAAACCTTCTTAGCATTTGCAGAAAAGCGAAGGACTACAAATGATGCCAGCGGACTGGCTCTGGTCATGAAAACAGGGGCGGTGACCAGGGATAAAAACGCTCATCAGGTGCACATTCAGGTAACGATTTGAAGCAGTTTTTGTTATTGTCATAGTAGAGATATTATACAGCTCTGGGAAAAATAAGAGCCACTGCAAAATCTTTCCTAAATTAACGTCTATACATGTATGGCAGCCATTCAGTTTCAGTATCTGTTGAATTCCAATACAATAACACCTTAATCTACTTAAGCTGGTGCTGATTAGGTGATCATCTAAGCATGGTAAGACACATGACTTCCTAACTTAAAACTTAGGCATTGTAGTGTTTAAGAGTGAACATGAGCTTGTTTTCTTTGCATTATTTGATCTAAAAGCATGTCTACAAGCAACACCTTTTGTATTGTTTTGGCCAATTGTCATTTTCTGTTAATAAATGCTCTTAATGACGATATTTTGACTTGGAATTTGGGTGAATTGGTTTCAGTAGCTAGTGGCTTTCCAGGACTGCTGATGACCCATCAGGCTGTTTGCACAACACCCTTATCACCCTGTGTCACAGCTATCTCAATGATCATTAATTAGTCTACAGTAACTGACATTTATTAATGCCATGCTGTGTACTACACTGCCTGTTCCATAGCGGGGAACTGATAAGAGACAGTCCTCCCAACCCAAATGTCCCTGTTTTTATCAGAGTTAGCCTGGTTAGGAATGTATTTGAACTGAACTGATACCGTTTATTTTGAACAAAACAAAATAAAAATAAAAATAAAAATAAAAATTACAATGCTGTCCAAAAAGGAACAGGATTGAAGCAAAACTTATCTTGTCCTATTCCAGCCTTAACTAATTAACATACCAATATACAGTGGGGTGAAAAAGTGTTTTCCCCCTTCCTGATTTCTCTTTTTTTTTGTCACACTTAAATGTTTCAGATCCATCCGTCCATCCAGCCATCCATCTTCTTCCGCTAAATCCTTTTCGGGTCGCGGGGGGGCTGGAGCCTATCCCAGCATCTTTGGGCGAGAGGCAGGGTACACCCTGGACAGATCGCCAGTCCATCACAGGGCCAACACAGAGAGACAGACAACCATTCATTCTCACAGTCATACCTAAGGACAATTTAGAATCCCCAGTTTGATGCCAATTAACCTAACTTGCATGTTTTTGGCATGTGGGAGGAAACCGGAGAAATCCCGGAGTAAACCCACGCAGACACGGGGAGAACATGAAAACTCCACATAGATCACTGTTGGTCGGGGGCTGGGATCGAACCCAGGATCCCCTGGCCAAGGGTGAGTTGCTGTGCTGCCACAGTGCTAACCACTCCACCACTGCGCTGCCCATGTTTCAGATCATCAAACAAATTTAAATATTAGACAAAGATAACACAAGTAAACACAAAATGCAGTTTTTAAATAAAGGTGTTTATTATTAAGGGTAAAAAAAATTCAAACCTACACGGCCCTGCGTGGGAAAAGTGATCCCCCCTCCCCCGTTAAAACATAAATTAACTGTGGTTTATCACATCTTTGAAAAGCTGACTTCAGTTTCTCTAGCCACACCCAGGCCTGATTGCTGCCACACCTGTTCTCAATCAAGAAATCACTTAAATAGGACCTGCCTGACAAAGTGAAGTAGACCAAAAGATCCTCAAAAGCTAGACATCATGCTGCGATCCAAAGAAATTCAGGAAGAAATGAGAAGCAAAGTAATTGAGATCTATCAGGCTGGAAAAGGTTATACAGCCGTGGACAAAATTGCTGGTACCCCTCTGTTAATGAAAGAAAAACCCACAATGGTCACAGAAATAACTTGAATCTGACAAAAGTGGTAATAAATAAAAATTCTATGAAAATTAACCAATGAAAATCAGACAATGCTTTTGAATTGTGGTTCAACAGAATTATTTTAAAAAACAAACTCATGAAACAGGCCTGGACAAAAATGATGGTACACCTAGAAAAGATTGAAAATATTGTGACCATAGGGACATGTTCAACCAAGATGTATCCTCTAATTAACATCACAGGTGTCTACAAACTTGTAATCAGTTAGTCGGCCTATTTAAAGGATGACAAGTAGTGACTGTGCTGTTTGTTGACATGGTGTGTACCACACTAAACATGGACCAGAGGAAGCAAAGGAGAGAGTTGTCTCAGGAGATTAGAAAGAAAATTATAGACAAGCATGTTAAAGGTAAAGGCTATAAGACCATCTCCAAGCAGCTTGATGTTCCTGTGACTACAGTTGCACATATTATTCAGAAAATTAAGATCCATGGGACTGTAGCCAACCTCCCTGGACGTGGCCGCAGGAGGAGACGGATAATACGAATGGTAACAAAAGAGCCCAGAACAACCTCTAAACACATTCATGGTGAACTCCAAGGTCAAGGTACATCAGTGTCAGATTGCACCATCCGTCGTTGTTTGAACCAAAGTGGACTTCATGGGAGACGACCAAGGAGGACACCACTGTTGAAAACAAATCATAAAAAAGCCAGACTGGAATTTGCCAGACTGCATGGTGACAAGCCACAAAGCTTCTGAGAGAATGTCCTATGGACAGACGAGACAAAACTGGAACGTTTTGGCAAGGCACATCAGCTCTATGTTCACAGACGCAAAAATGAAGCATACCAAGAAAAGAACACTGTCCCTACTGTGAAACATGGAGGAGGTTCTGTTATGTTCTGGGGCTGCTTTGCTGCATCTGGCACAGGGTATCTTGAATCTGTGCAGGGTACAATGAAATCTCCAGACTATCAAGGTACTCTAGAGAGAAATGTGCTGCCCAGTGTCAGACAGCTTGGTCTCAGTTGCAGGTCATGGGTCTTGCAATAGGATAATGACCCAAAACACACAGCTAAAAATACCCAAGAATGGCTAAGAGCGAAACATTGGACTATTCTAAAGTGGCCTTCTATGAGCCCTGATCTAAATCCTATTGAAGATCTGTGGAAGGAGCTGAAACATGCCGTCTGGAGAAGGCACCCTTCAAACCTTGAGACAACTGGAGCAGTTTGCTCATGAGGAGTGGGCCAAAATACCTGCTGAGAGGTGCAGAAGTCTCACTGACAGTTACAGAAATCGTTTGATTGCAGTGATTGCCTCAAAAGGTTGTGCAACAAAATATTAAATTAAGGGTACCATCATTTTTGTCCAGGCCTGGTTTGTTTTTAAAATAATTCTGTTGAACCACAATTCAAAAGCATTGTCTGATTTTCATTGGTTAATTTTCATAGAATTTTTATTTATTTGGGTGGCATTTCGGTGGCGCAGTGGTTAGCACTGCGGCAGCACAGTTTACCCTTGGCCGGGGGATTGTGGGGATCGTGGGTTCGATCCCAGCCCCCGACCAACAGTGATCTCTGTGGAGTTTGCATGTTCTCCCCGTGTTGCGTGGGTTTACTCCGGGATTTCTCCGGTTTCCTCCCACATGCCAAAAACATGCATGTTAGGTTAATTGGCTGTTCTAAATTGTCCCTAGATATCTGTTTCCTATAGGCCCTTAGAATAGAGGGTTAGTATTAATGAAAGCGCTTTGAGTGGTCTTTGTGACTAGAAAAGCGCTATATAAGTGCAGGTTAGTTAGTTAGTAGTTAGTTAGTTATTACCACTTTTGTCTGATTCAAGTTATTTCTGTGACCATTGTGGGTTTTTCTTTCATTAACAGAGGGCTACCAACAATTTTGTCCACGGCTGTAAGTCAGATTTGCCTCACAGCATCGATTTACCAACGAATGTACAAATATGCAGCACAGTCAGTCTGCTCCCTTAATGCAGTCACTCTACTGTCAGCATATCAGGCAGAACTATTGGAGGAAATGGGCAGTCAGTTGAACTCTGGGTCCCCAAACCCTGTCCTATGGGATGAAATCTATGTGGTCAATGATCTGGTCCTGTGCTCTCCCAAAGGGGCCATCCAGGGGTCCGGGTGGGTCTTGCCATTGCTGGTGAAAGAGCCTTGTGGCTGAATCTGTCAGGACTGAGTGGCACACAGAAGGGGGAGGTCATGGATGCACCATATGACCCCACCAAGGGTCTCTTTAGTCCTGCCTTGGAGAAAATGAGAGACTAGCACACAGAGGAAGCAAGAGGGTGAAGCCTTTAACCTCTAGCTACCCTACAAGGTGAACACCCAACCTCCCCAGGTGCCTTGGGCTGGCTTTGCAGCAGCTGCTTCAACAACAAGAGGGAAACATGGTGGAGCTAGACCTCACAGGCAGGGAACAACTCTGCAGGCTCCCCAGACCAGAGCTGATAATCCGAGACCATGGGGTAAGCATTCCTATGCAGCTGTGGCTGCCAAGAATCGCTCATCCCACCCTGGGGATGGGAAGAAGAAACGTGTGACCTTGACCTAGCACTATTTCCCCCTTGAAGAAAAGAAGACCAACAGGTCTGAAGACAAACCACTTCACTGTTCAGAGTTCAGTAGCTCCTGTGGTTCCCAGTTCAACAGGAGCCCTCTCTCAGTTTCCCTCTATTTCTGTTCAGAAGAGAGAGACTCAAAATCAGCTGGCAAAGTGTCACCAAGCACTTCCTCAGTGTCAGCGAGTGGATTTAAAAATCCTTTCAGTGTCCGCAAGCACTGCTCAAGTTCACAAACAAGTTACCTGTTACCCTATGAAAAAAGAATTAAAATGTGTATCTCTGCAGCCAGGCAGTTTACTAAGGGCAGAATGCAAAAACAAAAGAAAAAATGGCAGTCATGTACCTCCTCCACCTGCGAGGGAGCTTACGCTCTTGCCAAGTGGGGCTGCTCCCATCTCACGGAGGGAGTGACCACTGAGGCATGCAGCGTTCAGCCCATTCTCTTCAAAGGTGGTTCACTGGCGCGCATGCGCAGTTCACCCATTGGTCCTGTCCACCATTTGCCACGGTTACACACTGCAATCTGCCACAAAGCCCCCGAAATTCAAAGGTATGTTGATTTCAAAGGCCAGTGGAGACTCTGCTCAAGTTTTAGAGGAAGAAATTCTGCTCTTTTAAACAAAGGCGCGATTAGGGAGGTGGCAAGCAGTGAGGCACAGCAGGGTTTTTACTCCCGTTATTTTCTCATTCCAAAGAAGGGCAGCTCAACCCTCCACCCTATTTTGGATTTGCGGGGACTGAACAAACACTTAAGAAAGTACAGGTTCAGAATGCTCACACACAAAGCACTAAGCAGCTCAATCCAGCCAGCGATTGGTTTGTGACAATCGATCTGTCCGATGCATATTTTCATACTGCCATTTATCCTCCTCACAGGAAATTTCTCGGGTTCACTTATCAGAGCATAGCATACGAGTTTCAAACTATCCCTTTCGGACTATCACTAGCTCCAAGAGTGTTCAGCAAATGTGTGGAGGCAGCGTTGTCTCCGTTAAGGAACAGCAGCATCAGAATATTCTCGTACATAGACGACTATTTAATCTGCTCCCAATCCCAGGAGCAAGCGATCCGGGATTCACTTGTGGTAAATCACCTCACGAAGCTCGGATTCAAAATCAGTGGGAAAAGAACCGTTTAATACCTGCGCAGTGCACAGAGTATTTGGGGCTAAGAATAAACTCCCTCACTTATCGTGCAACACTGTCAGAGTAGAGAATCATCTCGTTCACACAGTGTCTCGCCCAGTTTCAGTGAGGGAAAGTTGTGTCACTCCATCTTTGCCTCTGCCTTCTAGGCCTCATGGCTTCAGTCATATTGATGGTTCAGCTGGGAATCCTCATGATGAGGGATTTTCAGCAATGGGTAGCGAACCTGTGTTTATGCCCCCGCCTTCATCTCTGACGCAGGGTGAAGATAACGCAGCAGTGTATTGTAGCACTCCAGCCTTGGAGAAATCCAGCAACCCTCACTGCAGGGATGCCACTGGGAACGGTGTTATCCAGAGTCACTCTGACCACAGATGCGTCCCTGGTAGGATGGGGTGCAACTATGATGGGCAAAACAGTGAATGGCCTGTGGCCTCAAAGCCAAGCTCAGGTTCACATAAATGTGTTGGAATTGCAGGCAGTGTTTTTAGCCTTAAAACACTTCCTCCCCTACCTTCAGGGACAACATGTTTTGGTCAAAACAGACAATTCAACAGTGGTAGCCTATATCAACCATCAGGGTGGCACCCAATCGCTTCAGCTTCACAGCTTGGCCAGGAGGATAATTGTGTGGAGCAGCACAAGGTTCCTCTCTCTTCGCGCTACTTATGTGCCAGGGATCCTGAACAGGGGTGCACACCTGTTATCTAGAGGGAATCCACTGTTCGGGGAGTGGAAACTCCACCCTCAGATCGTGAAGCAGATCTGGCAGAGGTTCGGCCAAGCTGCCATAGATCTGTTTGCCTCACGGGAAAATGCACATTGCCCGCTGTTTTACTCCCTGTCAGACGCAGAGGCGCCTCTGGGCATGGACGCTCTGGCACACCCATGGCCAGATGTCCTGCTGTATGCATTCCCACCTCTCAGCCTGATCTCTCCAACATTATCTAGAGTGAGAGAACAGGGACTGTCATTGATTCTGATAGCTCCTTGGTGGCCATCCAAGCCTTGGATAGCAGAAATAATTCAGCTATTAGCAGGCGAACCGTGGCCTCTCCCCATACGCAGGGACCTCCTGTCTCAAGCTTACGGGGAGATTTATCATCCTCATCCAGATTGTGTGGCCCTTTGGGCCTGGCCCCTGAAAGGTGGACTTTAACCACAGCTGGACTGCCTCCAGGGGTTATTGACACTATTCAGAATGCTAGAGCCACCTCCACCCGTTCCCTTTACGGTGGTAAATGGAGGGGGTTTTGGAAGGTGGTGTGATGAGATTCAGGCAATCCCTTACCAGTGTTCTGTAGTGGATGTGCTCTGTTTCTTACAGCATCTGCTCGAAGGTGGAAAGGCTTTTTCAACAATGAGAGTCTACCTAATGGCAATTTCAGCGTGCCATGTGGGATTTGGAGACAAACCAGTGGGTCAGCACCCTCTGGTTTGTCAGTTCATGAAGGGAGCTCACTGCAAGCTCCCAGTTTCCCAGCCCTTGGATCCATTATAGGATTTATCATTAGTCCTAGATGGCCTCTCTCACCACCCTTTTGAGCCAACTGAGGTGGCGGGATTGAAGTTTCTCTCTATTAAGACAGCTCTGCTGTTGGCTCTAACCACAGCCAAGCGGGTGAGCGATTTGCAGGCTTTTTCTATCCACCCTTCATGTTTGCAGTTGGCTCGGCCACACTAAGGCGTGCTTGCAGCCTAATCCTGCCTTTGTGCCTAAAGTTATGGATGTTATATGGAGTTATACAGATGTCCCACTATAGAGCTCCTGGCTTTTCACCCTCCTCCTTTCTCCTCAGAAGAGGAACAAAGGCTTAACACATTATGTCCTGTGCGGGCCCTGGGGGTATACTTGGAAAGAATGGCAGATTTTAGAAAATCTGAGCAGCTGTTTGTCTCCTGGGCCACCCCTCACAGGGGCAAGCCCCTGTCTCGTCAGAGACTATCCCACTGGATTGTGGAGGCTATATCTCAGGTTTATAGATGTAAGGGCTCTCAGGCCCCACTAGGCATGCAAGCTCACCCCATTAGGGGCATGGCTACATCCTTGGCCTTGTTCAGGGGAGTGTCTGTTAAGGACATTTGCACGGCAGCCAACTGGTCAACACCACACACATTTGTGAGGTTCTATAGGCTGGATGTTGTGCAGCAGTCATTGGTCCAGGCTGTGCTGGAAGCAGGTTCTGCTTTTACAGCATGAGGTCGTTATCTGTGGTTGTGTGGGACATGGCTTCGGGATCTTTGCTGCAATATGGGAGTGGGCTATATTTCCCATAGTCAAACACGGAGCAAAGTTAGAAAAAGAACGTTGGATTACTTAACATAATTCCTGGTTCTTTGATAACAGAGTAAGGTGTTTCACTAACACTTCCCTCCTTGCAGGGTCATGGAAAGAAACCTGCCTAGAATGATTTGAATGGGTTGGGTCGGGCGTGGTTTTATCGGGGGGCGGGGCCCTGAACACAGCACAACCTGTCTGTCACCAACAGACGTGGTGTCATTGGAGCTTCTGTAGTTGGTCACGCCCGAGGCGATTCCTATAGTGAAACACCTCTTTCTGTTATCAAAGAACCAGGAATTACGTTAAGTAACCCAACGATTTTTCCTGTGAACCAGCGCTGCAAATATGACTCACAATAGCCAGTCACATGTTTTAATTTAAAAGAAATTAAAAGTTTGGTTAAAATAGATGGGTTGAAAATATATATTTTTATTAAAACTTTAACACTGAAAATATACTGCTCAAAAAAATTAAAGGAATACTTTGAAAACAGATCAGATTTTAATGGGAAAAAATAAGCTGGATATCTGCACTGATATGGACTGGATAATGTGTTAAGAATGGAAAGATGCCACGTCTTTTGATGGAAATGAAAACACTCCAAAACTTAAAGTGAAGAAATTGTGGCAGGCTAGTCCAGCTTACTCAGATTAAAAAGTGTTCCTTTAATTTTTTTTGAGCAGTATACATAAAAAAAAACAACTCTCCTCCCTTGCAGAAAAAAATTGGTCAGATATTCAGACATTTCAATATACAACAGAAAATGAGGCTGCTGAGTTAGGCTCCTTCGCTGTGCCACACCACAGGCCATCGCTTGATGGGGCGAGTTGAGGCAAGTTTGTTGTGGGGTGAGTTGGTTCTGGGCAGTTGTAACTGGCTGAGGCGAGTTGGTTATGGGAGGACATGACGGTAAACTGTGCTAACATCAGTTCAAGTCTTCAACTAAACTCTTTAGGCTGAGCAGAAAGTACCTCCTCAGAGGCGATTTATGCTAAATAGAACACCACTGTTTTCTATTCTTTTTAAATGTAATAATTAGCTCATGTATGTGCAACTCATCAGTTAATAAACAGCTTTCTTACCTTTGATGAGGACCCCTAATATCACTGCAGCCTTTAGGATTAAAAAAAAAAAAAAAAAAAAGCTTTTTCTCCTTCTGGTAAAAACTGATCATTTTAACAGGAACTTGGATTTTATTTCCATCCAGATAAATGAATTAATTAAAAAAAATACTTCAACTAAATCCAGTTTATCAAGAACACAAATCAGTTATTTTATTGATGTTTACAATTCAAAGACTAGCCCATAAAAATTACAGGACTGAATATGATATTGGGAAGCTTAAATATTTCAAAGTGAAAATCTGTGTAAAATATACAACAAATTAAAAAAAAATTTTAAGAAGAGACTGAGAGAAAATAATTGAAACCCGTTGTATTTGTCTTACAGGAGAAAAAAATATGTCCATTACTGTTTGAATGACCAGTTTGTGTAGCTTCAGTTATCAACTCAACAATAATAGATGGCAATAGATTTGGGAAAAAGGACTTCCTGTAAGGTTTTATTTGTTATTTCTGCCACAACACTCATCCTCAGTCTGCTTGTAAGTAAGAGGCTCAAATCATGAGTAAACACGAGTAAACACTTTAAAAACCCTTTCAGGTTGTGTCTCAGTCTGGCAAAATTTCCACATACAGCTTTGTTATCAAAATACACTAATTTAACTCACCTTTACTGTCAGTGCAGCTGGGAAAGAGGTATTGTAATAGTAGTAGATTAGTTTATTTGACAGGGACAGTGCAATAAACATAGACAATTAATCAAAGACAATCAATCTGATGTGTTGCACATAGAGTGTATAGCTATTAGCTAATTTGCAACTCTTGTCCCTGGATGGACTTTAGAAAAAAGAATCAAGATAAAAATATACACAATAACCACATACATCAATGCAGAAGAATTATAAATACACAATTATAAATATTATAAATATTATAAATACACAAATATAACAGCCTGACTCACCTTTAACATAAATATTATAAATACACAAATATAACAGCCTGACTCACATTTAACACATATAACATAACTCACATTTGCCTATTTCAGGCCTTCCTCCCTCTGTCACTCACTATAAACAAACACATTTATTCCTTCCCTTCATTCACTCTCACTTTGCAGACAAATAATTCATACATGAGTACATTCTTGTTTATTTTTCAGCCAGTTTTTAACATTTTTAGTGAATGTTTTAAAGTCCGTTATTATTTTAATTTCATTTGGCATTGTGTTCCAGATGTGACTGCCCTTTATAGAGAAAGCTGTTTGTCCAAATGTGGTTCTGCGGTGGAATATTTTACAGTTATTGTTAACAGAACTCCTGGTGGCTCTGCTGCTGTCCTGTCTTTGGACGAAACCAGCAAGTGGCTCGGGTGCTGATTTATGGAAACATTTGAACGTTAATTTCAGAAGACAGAGGTCAATGAAGCTCTCAAAACTCAATAGGTTGTATTTTTTTAAAACATTACAGTGATGCCACCTAATGGGCTTTTTGTCCAAGATTTTTAGGGTTTGATTATATAATGAACCTATATGTCTTATTGTGGAAGGGGCTGCTTGAGCCCAGACTGTCAAACAGTATGATATATGAGAAAAAACCATAGAATGCATATACAGTGCAGCTGCTTCGTAAGGTATGTAATATCTAATTAATTTAAAGCAGTTCAGATTTTTTTTTACTGTTTTTGAAATTTTCTTTATATGAAGATTAAATTTGAGTTGAGGATCTAGTACAATGCCAAGGTATTTGAATTCTGTAGCTAAACTGATGTCATGATCATGTATATTAACTTTAAAATGTTGCAGGTTACATTTTTTGATTGAAAAGCACATTGAGACTGTTTTCTGAAGGTTCAGCAATAGATGGTTCTTGAGGAGCCACTCTTGGACATCAACCATACTTGTAGACAGTACATCTGCAGCCTGTGCTGGAGTCTTGGCAGCTGTGTAAATAACTGCATCATCTGCATAAAGTTGGCATGTTGCAGCTGAGCAGTGTAACGGCAAGTCATTAATAAAAATGCTGAAAAGTAAAGGACCAAGAATGGACCCTTGTGGGATACCCATGCGGTTGTTTAAAAATGAGGATTTATCCTGGTGAACTTTTACACACTGTTCTCTATTCTGGAGATAAGATGCAAACCATTCTAATGTATTTGGGGAGAAGTTAAAAGATACCATTTTGGATAAAAGCAAACTGTGGTTTACAGTATCGAAAGCCTTTTTGAGATCTAGAAAAACAGCTCCTACCACATTACCCCTGTCCAAGGACTGTTTGACGTTTTCAATAAGGCAACAATTTGCTGTTTCTGTTGAGTATCCTGGTCTAAAACCAAATTGATGTGGATGAAGAAGTTGACTGTCTTGTAAGTAGTCTATCAGCTGTGTAGCTACAACTTTTTCAAGAACCTTAGATAGGACTGGTAAGATAGAGATTGGGCGGTAATTGCATATATCGTCTTTACTGCCTGATTTATGAACTGGTATGACGACAGCTTTTTTCCAGCCAGATGGAAATGTACTAGACCTAATGGAGAGATTAATGAGATGAGTCAGTGGTTTGATTAATATTTTGCTGTGCATTTTGAGAAAGGAGGTGCTCATATTGTAGATATCACTAGTTTTTGAGTTTGACAGTGTTTTAACAATACCAGCAATTAACTTCTCATTTACCTCATCGATGTGAAAAGTATCTGTTGGGAGTATGGAATTTGTGTTGTTGAGCACATTTGGCAGCACAAAAATTTTTGTTAAGTCTTCCACAGAGCCCACAAAGTGTGAATTAAATTCATTTGCCAAAGTAGCCTTGTCACTGACGGTCTTGCCATTGATTCTAAGTTCCTTTACCCCCTTCTGATCATTTTTTTTATTAGTTAAGTTATTTAAATGCCTCCATAGGGAAATGTGGTGTATGGGGCGACGTCTACCTCCATTTCTCTGACCCTAGGCCACACAGCGACTGTGAGTAGTGAAAGCTACAGTGGGGGGGGGGGGGCAGTCCTCTGGTAGCTCTGTGCGTTAACTTTCCTTTCCCTGTTCTATTATGCTGAGTACCAAGCTAGAAGGCAGAAAGTACCATTTTTATATGGTCTTTGGTATGACCCGGCCTTGAACCCACAACCTCCCGGTTGTGGGGCGGAGGCTCTACCTCTAAGCCTAAGCCACCACTCCAGTGCATCTCAATAAATTATAATGCCATCAAAAAGTTGATTTATTTCAGTAATTCAATTTTAAAAAATGAAGCTTCTATATTATATAGATTCATTACACACAGAGTGATATATTTCAAGTGTTCATTTCTTCCAATCTTGATGACCGTGGCCCACAGCTCATGAAAACACCAAATTCAGTTTTATCAAAAAATTTGAATATTACATAAAACTAATTTTAAAAACTGGATTTTTAACAGAAATACTGGCCCACTGAAAAGTACTTCCATGTTCACACTCAATACCCGGCCAGGATCCCTCCTGCATGAATCACTGCATCAACGGGACGTGACATGGAGGCAATCAGCCCGTAGCACTGCCGAGGCGCCACGGAAGCCCAGGCCGCCCCGACAGCGGCCCTCAACTCATCTGCATTGCTGGGTCTGGTGTCTCCCATCCCCCTCCCGACAACACTCCATAGACTCTCCATGGGGTCCAGGCCAGGTGAGCCCGCCGGCCAATCAAGCGCAGCGATACCATGGTCATTAAACCAAGTTTGGGTACCCTTGGCAGTGTAGGCAGGTGCCAAGTCCTGTTGGAAAACGAAACCAGCATCCCCACAAAGCTTGTCAGCAATAACTATGCAACTAGCAATAACTACTAATAACTATGCCAGGCCGGTAGAGGTAGCAGTGTGCCTTTTTTTTACAGTCCCCCAATGCCACAGCCACTGAGGCATCAGCACTTTGGTGCTTTCATTAGGTTGAGGTGTCCTTGTGTTGGAATTCAACAGATACTCAAATTGAATGGCTGCCATACATGAAGAGATGCTAATTTAGGAAAGATTCTGTAGTGCTCTCTTAATTTTTTTCCAGAGATATGGATCTAATTAAGCAACATTACATGAGAGTGAGTTTGGTATCGTGATTATAGTAATTGCGGCTGTGATACGTCTAATATCCTCCGCCACAGCCATAGTTAGCATAATCATGACACCGTAACAAACTCGAGTGTAATATTGCTTTTATGCAACAGTTCCGCAAACACAATTTATTAAATAATTTACAGCAATACTGGATAAAATATTATGATTTGTTTGTTTAACCAGTTATTTTGTGCAGCTGAGAAAAAAAATAGTCCCTTCTAAATGTAGCTGCTGCTAAATGTCTCAATCAGCATGAAGATCTCTATTGTCATTTCACACACATGTAAACACATTAAATACTGTCAAGTGCAAAAGTAATAAGTCTTTATAAAACATACCTGTTGAGTTGGTATCCATTACTATTATTATTACTGCAGAAGATCCCAGATCAAAATGTAGATAAAGTGATGATATATTGATAGACAGTGATGATCTGGGGTGAAGTGCGTGGCTGTGAGCTGGTTGCCAGCCATCAATCAAGTCTTGAAGAAGAAGAATCCTGACCAGATGGAGTGATGATGTGGAGTGAGGTGTGTGGCTGTGGTGCACCTGTGGGCTGATTGCCAGCCGCCAATCAAATCTGAAAGAAGAAGAGGAAGAAGAGTGATGACATAGAGTGAAGTATGTGGCGGTAATGCACCTGTAAGCTGGCTGCCAACCACCAATCAAATTTAAAAGAAGAAGAAGAAGATCAAAACATGTCCAATGCCGGGTTGCCAGAACCACTGGTAGTTAGCCGTAGCTAGTAATTAGCATGCTAACGATTTAGCACATCTCGCTTTTCTTTGCATTTTCAGATGAAACAAAGAGTACATCACCACAAAGGTATTGTGGTTTGTTAATCGAGACAATAAATCAAACTCTAGCACTGCCTATTTTTTTAAACAGATGTGAAATTGCTTAATGAGCTTAAAATGACAGCAGAGCCAGGGTAGACAGAGCACCCTTTTCAAAAGAGTGGGCTTCCAGGTCATGGATGTATAGCTTCTTGTCAAACAGCGCCTCACTGTTGAAATTAAGGTATCCAAAACAATACTGCAATTGTCAGAGAGTTGATAGAAAATTACTGTTAGTAATTAACGGTTACTAGAACACCTTTGAAGTGGAGTCATCCATCCATCCGTCCATCCATCTTCTACCGCCGGAGTGGTGGCCTAGTTGATAGAGCATCCGCCCCACAACCAGGAGGTTGGGGGTTCAAGTCCCGGCCAGGTCATACCAAAGACCATATAAAAATGGTACTTCCCCCCTTCTAGCTTGGTGCTCAGCATAATAGAATGGGGGAAGGAGAAGTTGTTTGTGGCAGTGCCTTGCATGGCAGCAACCCCTCTGATTCTACATGTAATTAACATTGTAGATAGGAGAAATGTAATTTTGTTCTACTGTACATGATTGGTTGTATGAACTGAATGCCAATAGAGATGCCTTCTTCTTCTTCTTAATCCTTTTTGGGTTGCGGGGGGCTGGAGCCTCTCCCAGCATCTTTGGGTGAGAGGCACGGTACACCCTGTACAAATCGCCAGTCCATCGCAGGGGCCAACACAAAGAGACAGACAACCATTCATTCTCACATTCATACCTAAGGACAATTTAGGATCCCCAGTTGATGCCAGTTAACCTAACCAGCATGTCTTTGGCCTGTGGGAGGAAACCGGAGTACCTGGGGTTAACCCACGCAGACACGGGTAGAACATGCAAACTCCACACAGAAGGGTCACCAATGGTCAGGGGATTGGATTGAACCCACGATGGTCAGGGGTGGAATCAATCACGTGACATTCTTGCTGTGCTGCCAAAGTGCTAACCTCTGCGCCACTGATAACATATCCAGTGAAACTGGAGTGCAATTATTGTGGATTATAGTAACTCCTGGAATCCCTGTTGTCCAATCAAATTACTCAATTGGAACTAACTGTTGTATAACTGTATGAAACATGACTAGCCTAGCAGCTAGACATGGTCCATCTAATGTTTACGTATGTATGGCTAGTAAAGATATTACAGACTGTCACAGCCAATAGCCTGACTGGGTTGAGTCACGTGTGTCTACCAACAAGTCAGTGCAAGAGAGTAAGTGCGACTCCTACTGGCCAGGATGTCAGAATTGTATCTCTAACTGTCCCAGGCGCCATTTGGCACCATAACCCCTAGAGGTCAAGAGTGGTATAGATTTTTTGTCAAGAAATATTCAGATCCTCTGGTGAGATTTCCAAGGCTATAACTTGAAAGTTGCAAGAGATAATGGCTTACTGTCAATTAGAAAGATGTACAGTAGAATATGATCCAAACTTTCAGATAGGAATAAATTTACACGTCTAATCTGCATAATGCCACAGGAGCTATATCGAATTACATAACTCAGTCAAAAGTGGACTTTGGACATATTTACACAAAGAATGGTTCTGTTTTTTGACACCGTTTTTGTGGTGATTCGCTCTGTGTGCCTGCTGCCTTAATTGTCTCCACAGCTGCGTGCACACCTGCTCTCCTCATTAGGCAGCCTTCTTTAGGAGCGCTGCCTCTCATTCTGGATGGAGATGTCAGTGCTCCATCTGGATGTAAGAACTGTGTGCTAAGAGTCAGCTAATTCCACCCCACTTCCCACCCAGCATTCTCGTTTAACCTCAGTTCCTACCCCCACCCGTTTTAGTGGCAAGTTAGGGGAGGGGCGGGGCTTTTTGTTACAGTGCAGTATTGTGTTTCAGTGAGTGCCGGGGGATTTTCCCACGAATCACAGCCGTATTGGCTATGTTGTTAATTTATTGGAAGGGTGGGCCTTAGCGTGGGCTTACGCCATCATGGTTCAGCCCGACTATGCTAACTACACCTATGATCGGTTTGTGGCAGAGTTCAATGAAGTATTTGACCACTCCGACTGAGATAGTGTGCTCACCACTCGATTGCTTAATCTTAAACAAGGGAGTAAGTCTGTCGCTGATTATTCAGTTGATTTCCGGGTGGTGGCAGCGGAGGTCAGGCGGGAGTATGCTTCCCTCTGCAGCATATTTGTATGTAGCCTTAGCCCTAGTCTGCGGGATGAATTGGTCCAGATTGAGAAGCCCTCCAAGTTAAATGAGCTAATCTCACTCGCCATTAATATTAACAACCAGCTGAGGGAGCGAGCTAACGAGCATCAATCTCTCGGTCACGCTGGCTCTCAGTTTCACCACTCCCCGCAGTCCCCCTTGCTGCCCTTCCCTCCCTCTGATTCCCTCAAGGCTGAGGAACCCATGGTAATGGGTCAATCGAAGTTGCCTCTGACTGACAGACAACACCGCCGTGACCTCGGCTTGTGTTTATATTGTGCTAGTGAGGTGCACGAACTGGCCTCATGCCCAATATTGCCAAAAGGGGGGGTCCGTGCATCACAGTAGGGGGACTCACAGACTCACCTCAAGTAAAATCCCTTACCAGGTTTATTCTTCCCATACGCTTTCAACATAAACACAAAGAAATATCCACCCACACTCTCTCAGAGCTTTATTTCGGAGAGTTTGGCAACCCGGCTGGGGCTTCCGTGCTATTGGCTGAAGACTCCAATGAAATTGATTGCCCTGTCTAAAGTGCCTCTTGCCATCGTGGTGAAACAGACTGCCCCTGTCTCTGTCCTGGTGTCAGGTAACCACCGTGAACAAATTAGTTTTTTTTGTTCTTTCTGTATCTGCCTCACCATTCATTCTGGGTTACCCCTGGCTCAGGCTGCACAACCCCGTGATTGACTGGCGGACAGGAAGCATTGTCTCCTGGAGTTCTTTTTGTTTGAGTGCCAGTCTGCAGTCCGCTGCTTGTTCTCCATCTGTGCCTCTCTGTTCTCCGGATTCACCTTCACCTGACCTCTCATTGGTGCCCCTCGAATACCATGATCTTGGCCCCATTTTCAGCAAGGCTATAGCACTATCTCCCCCCACCACCACCACCACCCTTATGATTGTTCCATTAACCTCCTGCCGGGGGCTCCATTGCCATTCAGCCGGCTCTATAGCCTCTCTTCCTCTGAGCGAGAGGCGATGGACAAATATATCAAGGAGTCCTTGAACTCTGGCATTATCAGGCCCTCGTCCTCGGCGGTGGGGGCGGAGTTCTTCTTTGTAAGCAAAAAGGATGGTTCGCTCAGGCCTTGCACTGACTTCAGGGAACTGAACAATATCACGGTCAAGGACAAGTACACTCTCCCCCTTATTAACGCTGCTTTTGACTCTCTCCAGGGGTCCACAGTGTTTACCAAGCTGGATCTCTGCAACGCCTATCACCTGGTGTGTATCAAAGAGGGGGATGAGTGGAAGATGGGGTTCCGCACCCCTAGTGGCCACTTTGAGTACTTGGTAATGCCTTTTGGTTTAACCAATGCACCTGCGGTATTCCAACGTCTCATTAATGACGTTTTGAGGCATCTTCTGGACTTGTTTGTTTTTGTGTATCTCGATGACATCCTCATTTTTTCCCGGTCTCTGGAGGAACATCGTGTGCACATCAGACAGGTTCTGCAGCGCCTGTTGGAGAACCAGTTGTACATCAAGGCTGAGAAATGCGAGTTTCACACCGCTTCCACCACTTTTCTGGGGTTTGTCATTTCCCACAAGAAGATCATAGCGGATCCAGACAAGGTAAAGGCGGTGGTGGAGTGGCCAGTTCCATCCTCCCGTATGCAGTTACAGCAGTTTTTGGGCTTTGCCAATTTCTATCGCCACTTTGTCAAAAACTATAGCATTTTTGCTCTACCTCTCACCCGCCTCACTTCCACCAAGGTGCCATTTCGTTGGACCGAAGAAGCGGAGGCGGCATTTGTTCAACTAAAATCTGTGTTTTCCTCTCCTCCTGTTTTGGCTCAGGTGGACCCCTCCCTGCATTGCCTGGTTGAGGTGGACGCCTCAGACTTCGGGGTGGGAGCAGTATTGTCCCAGCACTCTCCCGCCGATGACAAGATCCGCCCCATGCCTTCTTTTCCCGCCGTCTGACACCTGCGGAGAGGAATTATGACATTGGGGACAGGGAGCTGCTGGCGGTTAAACTAGCCTTGGAGGAGTGGCGCCACTGGCTGGAGGGCGCCTCCCAGCCCTTCGTCGTTTGGACCAATCACGAGAACCTGGAGTATCTTAGGACGGCCAAACGACCTTCTGATGGCCCTCGTTGCAGAGGGACATCGGGGAGTTCATACGAGCAAGTCCTGAGTGTGCTACCTGCAAGTCATCCTCCTTTCCCCCTTTGGGCTTATTGCATCCTCTTCCCATCCCTAGCAGGCCCTGGTCCCATGTGGCCCTGGACTTTGTGACCGGTCTTCCGCCCTCTGTTGGTCACACTGTCATCCTCACTATTGTGGATAGGTTTTCCAAAGCTGCCCACTTTATTCCTCTGCAGAGGCTCCCTGTGACCAAGGAGACGGCGGACCTCCTCGCTCTGCATGTGGTTCCGGCTTCACGGCATTACAGTGGACATCGTGTCAGACCGTGGGCCCCAGTTCATCTCTCAGGTTTGGCGAGCCTTCTGCAAGGCTATTGGGGCCACGGTGAGCCTGTCTTCTGGTTACCATCCACAGAGCAATGGCCAGTGTGAACACACCAACTAGAAGTTGGAGGCAGCTCTGAGTTGCGTCATGACCTCCAATCCGGTGTCCTGGAGTTCCTACTTACCTTGGGTGGAGTATGTGCACAATTCCGCTGTTTTCACGGCTATGGGTCTTTCTCCTTTTGAGGCTTCCCTAGGTTACCCCCCCGTTTCCGGAGGAGGAGGAGGACATTGCCATTCCGACTATCCAGGCCCACGTGAAGCACTGTTGTCGGCTGTGGAGGGCAATCCGGGCTGTGCTGCAACGCGCTGCGAGCCGCAACTCTGACATTGCCAACTGCCACAGCACCCCGGCTCTGCCTTAAAGAGTCAGACAGCAAGTATGGTTGTCGACCAAGAATATCAACCTGAAAACTGAGTCCAAGAAGCTTTCACAGCGCTTTATTGGTCCATTTACCATTACCCACATTGTCAACCCAGTCGCTGTGTGCTTGGCTCTCTCTCCCTCCCTCCCTCCCTCCCTCCCTCCCTCCGCATTTGTCCCACCTTCCATGTCTCTCAGGTGAAGCTGTTTGTGTCCAGCCCTCTGTGCTCCCCTCCCAAGACTCCGCCCCCACCGGTGATGATTGATGGTGACCCTGCATACAAGGTCAACAGTATCCTGGACCTCTGACGCAGGGGTCGTGGTCTCCTGGTGGACTGGGAGGGTTATGGTCCAGAGTGGAGGTCCTGGGTGCGTCTTTCCTTCATGATGGATCCGCAGCTCATTTGGGAGTTCCACCGGACGCTCCCGGGTAGGTTGGATCGGCCGCCGAGAGGCGTCCTGTAGGGGGGGGAGTACTGTGGTGATTCGCTCTGTGTGCCTGCTGCCTTATTTGTCTCCACAGCTGCGCGCACACCTGTTCTCCTCATTAGGCAGCCTTCTTTAGGAGCGCTGCCTCTCATTCTGGACGGAGACGTCAATGCTCCATCTGGATGTAAGAACTGTGTGCTAAGAGTCAACTACTCCTCCTACTAGGGAGTTTTGCCTCCCTCATCTTTCCTGCTACGCCAGGTCATCTGGGAGTTTCATCTCCCCAACGCCAAGTAAGCTACTTTTCAAGAAATCATTCCTCTTCACTCCTTCCCTCTTCTCCCCTGTGCACAGATGGATTCCCCTGGGCGGACTTCCTCCTCCTGGTGGCGGACCAGGACTCTCGCCTACACTCTGTGAATTCACTGTTTTCCATGAATGAACTTTTCTGCACTGTCATACCTGAACCATCGACACCAGCATGGACATGCGACAGACTGAGGCAGACGAACGGGGCAGCTCGGATGTTCTTCGGCGCCATAACTCCTCACCTGACCCGTAAGACTGTTTAACCACTCGTTTATGCAATCCATTAACAGAGAGCTCATACTCTTGTCTCTCCTCTCTCCTAGGGTTGCCAAACTGGTCCTTGCTCTGCTCACTCCTCTGCACTCATCCACATTCACACTTCCACACACACTCACTCACACATCAATAAAGAAAATTGTGTTTATTCTGAGTCTGTGTCTGCATTTGGGTTTGTCCAAACATGTCAGTTTTTTCTACAGGGGTATGTTGTTATCTTATCTTCAAAGTATATGAACCAGAAAATCAGTACAATGTGAAGAAACAAAGAAATCTGTCACTTACCTTCGGCGAAGGGGGCTCGCTGACTGGTGTGGTCACTCCGTTTTTGTCCATCGTGGTCGTTATTTATTATTTATTAATAATCGTTATTTATTAATTTTTATTATTTTGCGTTCTGTTGGTCATTTGTGCTCTGTCCCACATCTACAAAGTCTTATGATTATCCCACGTCAATTTCTTTTGTATCCCGCAACAATTTTTCGTGTATGAAGCCGTTTATGTGACGATGCATGCCAGCCATATTGGTCTTGTAAGCTCAGAGAAGGAAAAAGGAATAATAATAATAATAATAATAATAATAATAATAATAATAATAATGATTTCTTCTTCTTTGGTGTATTCCGTGTCAGCCATGATTCCTCCAATGCGTGTCTGCCACCTTCTGAACTGGCAGATCAGTACAAATCCTCAGTACAGCTGGGGAGTGAAAGGGACGTCAGTCAGTTGACAGGCGCAGTTGCTGTGCTGTGCCACTGGGGGCACATGAAATCTGACAGTTAAAAGGTTAAAGTCTCACAGTACAAAGTTTCTGTTAAAGCATAATTTGCCCTTCTGACCCTTTATTTCTTCGAAAGATGCCGCCCACAAAGTGCACATAAACTAATGCAGAAATAGGGCTAGGCTGTGAGGTCCAGACAAACAGACCACTCCCCAATTACAAATGTCTCATGTTGCCAAAATAGACAAACTGAGGTTTGATTTATCATCCCATTCAAGTGCTCGTAATACCTTTACAGTGATAACATAATCACAGCTTCACCCAGGAATTCCAAACATTGCAATCATGCTAGCAAACTTTTTTTTAAACTTTTTAAACTTTTTTCAAACTTTCTTTATCTTGCACGACCCACCAAAGCTACTAGGTGGAGGGCTTTGTATGTAAATAAAAAATAACTTGTACACTGATCAACATCTAATTTCATGATACATGTGTGTGAAATTAAGATACTCTAATCTATATTAAACTCACTGTTATGCTTACTAATAGTAAAGTGCTGGTACAGCTGGCAATGGCTATTTTTCTTGGCAAAGCTAAAAACAAATTGTAGTCTTTTGACATGTATTGCTTTCATCTTAGTATTGTAGTTGAAACCTTGTCAAGACCTTGTCAAGACCAGAGGCTCCCAAGAGCAAGATCAAGATCAAGTTGAGACCAAGACCTGCATTCAGTGATCTTGGTCTCCACTTGGTCTTAGTCTTGGGAGACTCTTGGTGTGGTCTTGACTACAGCAGTGTTTAAACTGATAAATTGTGTTTGTGTAACTCTTGTCTAAGGTTATTTCAAGGTTGTAATGATGCTAGGACCATCAGCATAGCTGTGATGTCATAAGTACCAACTCCCTCTTGTGTGATATTTCTTAATTGTTTTCAACTATCTTCACAATTCCTTTCACACACATCTTAATATCTTTCATAGTGGTCGGAGCTCAGACTGGTGAAAGAGGCTCATCTTGATGGATATCGTCCCATGAACCCCTGCCCACTGTATGATGCAGCCACCAAAAAGCTCTACCTCTTCTTCATGTGTATTGAGGGTACAGTTACAGAGCCATGGCAGCTCTTCTGGGGCATCAACAAGGGTCGTGTCTGCTACATTACAAGCACTGATGTTGGCAAAAGCTGGAGTGCAGTGACCGATCTGACCAATTCACTGCCTGAAATTAAGAACTGGGCTGTGTTTGCAGTCGGGCCGGGTCATGGCCTTCAGTCAGACAGTGGTAGATTGATTGTTCCAGTTTATGGTTATGGTTCTTGCAATGGCTCAAACTGTTTGTTTTGTGGCTGCTCTATTCCACGTGCAATCAGCCTTTACAGCGATGATAAGGGTGCAACATGGCAGTTTGGCGATAGCTTTGACAAAAAATCAATTGAATGCCAAATGGCAGAGATATGCGATGACAAAGGTCTCAAGTTTATCTACTGCAACGCCCGTAATCAGGGAGGCTATCGAGTGGAAGCAATTAGTCACAATGATGCAGAGGATTTTACCATTTTCCAAACTCAGCAGCTCGTGGAAACTGGTAATGGTTGTCAGGGAAGTGTGGTTTCCTTTCCAGCTCAAAATGAGGGAGCAAATACAGAGGTAGTGCAAAGTCAGGACCCCAAGTGGCTGCTTTATACCCATCCAGCTGATAAGTGCAAAAGGCTGAATCTGGGTGTGTATGTGAATACATTCCCAAAGGAGCCAAATAGCTGGAGTCAACCCTGGATCCTTAACCCTGGACCCAGCGCTTACTCAGACCTGGCTTACATTGATGGTGGCTTGTTTGCATGTCTGATGGAGAGGGGGGAAGTCACTGAAACTGAAGAGATAGCTTTTATGATTTTCAGCTATGATGAGGTCAAACTCGGCATTGGAAAGTAAAAAGTTTTGGTTTTTTTTTTTCCCAAATCATGACTCCTTTGTCATGAATTAAAACAGAAATTATATTCCATCTTTCACATTGGATATAAAAGTAACTTGTGCAATCAAACAATACTAAATCACCAGATTATGTATGAAATTTTATTTTTCTCAATTTGCTGTATTCACTTTACACTATCTTCTTATATGAACCACAGAAATTTTACTCTACTGAACATTTCATTATCTTCAGTTTAATTAGTTGTTGCAATTTTGACAATTTTGTATGGTGATTTCAACTGTATGCACATTTTTAAGATATATTTTATTAAATGTGATTAAAACAATAACAGCTGTAATGTTTTTTGAATTGTAAGGTATACCCTGACATTTTGATGAGTCATCCAACAACACAGACTTGATTTTATAAAGTCTCAAATAGAGTGCACTAAATTGCACACGTAGCCTGGAAAATTGTGTGTTTAATTAGTAGGCATTTTGCGTGTAATTTACTAAGAAAAACTGCATGCATGGTTGAAGGTTCAAGCATGTGGAGGCAGATTTACTTAAATGAGGATTTTGCGTGTCTCACTGCATGTTTCTGCTTTTAGAGTTCAAAAATTTGTCTGCAAACACAAGAAGATATTTAATCTAGGGGAATTAATGGTGTTAATCAAACGGGTAAATAATCACTTACATTGTGACACCACAGTAACCACTTCATGTCATTTTTATAAATAGTTCTTGTGTCCATATAGTTTTTAATTAGTCTGACATAATACAGATATATCAGTAATGTCATAATCTATGCTCCGGGCAGATGAAGGTTTGGAGGGAGGACTCATGGTGCTGGCAGGAATGGTGTAAAGATAATTTATTAACAAAACCCAGGACAAAATAAAGCAGCATGGGGGCTGAAAATTAAACTAAATCAGGAATTATGGCAGGATAAATGACAATGACCTCTCGACAAGACAAAGACAGAGACTCACATATATAGGGGAGGAAACAATTAACAAGACACAAGACAGCTGAGAACAATCAAGGGCTAAGCAATGCACACATGAAGGAGAGTGGCTACGGATACGGAAACATGAGGGACTGGAGACAATAGGTAGACAAATATACCATAGGACCATGATAAAGACACTAGAGACAAACAGGGGGTGGCACAACAGACCAGGGGAGACACAGGAGACAATAACTATAATAATAATAATACACAGAGGAACAAAAATTAATAAAAAGTGACTGTGCCCAGAATCTGACATAATCCACCCTTTAAGGGGTGGATTCCAGACACCCCTAAAAAAACAAAACAAACAAAAAAAAAAACATAGCAACACCGTAACGGGCGGGAAGAGGGGGACAAGACACAGTGGGAACACAAACATAGGAATCTCACACAAACACAAAAAACTGTCCAACAGGTAGTCTCATAGAGTCCCAGGATCACTGGACTGGGAGCACAGTGAAACGGGGGGGCCGACCAGCTTCCAAGGGCCCCCATCCACCGAAATGTAGTGAGTCAGGTGGTCCCAGACCGTGCCCAGAACTTGCCAAGTAATGTTTTCACTGCTGTATGTGCAACCCCGTGTCCTGCCTTCACTTTTATCCCAGTTTGTGAGACTGCTAATCCACCACTTCACTTACGCTGAGCTCCTAGTACAGAGGTGGGTGGGGGATAGTATCTGTGTTGAAGGTAAGGTGCTCTTACTATTGCAATCTCTAGGGGTAGGGTAATGGTAGGCAGAGACACTGCATCCTGGCAGGCAAGGCAGGCAAATGCTTGGGAGACCAGGCCAGAAGAGGGCCTCCTGAGGGCTGACCAACTTTGAATCACAACAGCAGTGACAATATGGAGAGTTTGCAATGAGCTGGTGCAGAACTCCCTAAAGGGGCCACACCTCTACCTCTCACTCTGGCAAGTACTTACGCAGGTCTTATGTAAACAAACAAGTGAGAGCAGCTGTTTCAAAATGAAGCAAAGTTATCCATCTGGCAGTGACAAAGAAGAAAAAATAGGAAGAGGGGAAAAGAAAAGAAAGCAAGACAGTAGTAAGCAGGGCTTGACATTAACATCTGCCCACCCGCCACTGGCGGGTGTATTCCACCAGTGGTGGGTAAGACAGTCAGTCCCACTAGCCATTTTGGCGGGTTGTAGTTTTCACAAGCAATATCTAAGTAATAAGCCTATTGCAGTTTGAGACTACAAAACTACAACTCCCATGAGCACTATCTGCACATACAGTTTATTGTCATTGGTCCACTGTTGCTGTGGGCGTGGTCTGGCTCAACTCCCAGCGTGGTACACAGGATTGCTCCAGGCTGGAGTACAGAAGAAACCACCAATGCTGTGCTCTGCAGGTTGGTTTATTTTGTGGTCAGAAATGGTGCTGAACTGACAGCAAGCCAGCCAGCAGAACACACCTGTCCCTGCTCTCAGTGATCAGATCACCAGGGGAATTCCACCTGATCCTCCGTTGTCACAGCGTGAGTAGTTAAACTGCTCTCTCCCCCCACATCAGCTCCTACTTCTGTGGTTAAATATGATTATTTTTAGAGCAAGAGGCTCCTGTTTACTGTTCACAGTTGTGCAAATTAAAGTTCTCATATGACAGAGAGAAAAAAATTACTAAACTTGCTGTAAAGAGCAAATGAAGCTTCTTCTGAGGTGAACTTTTATTTATCTGTGATTATCTGTATCTGTGATATGCAACTTTTTCATGGAAGTAAAACCTCTAATTGTGTATTTTTATTGTGCTGGTCCAGGGGTGTCAAACATGTGGTGTGGGTAAAAAAACAGCCTACCAGGGAGTCCAAGTTTTTCTCTGAATTTATAGCTTTCTTTCTAGTAAATTTCTGAGTTTTTCTACTGATTAGAATTGTTCATGTAAATTTGAGATACTTTTCTCCTTAAGATGAGACTTTTCCTCATCAGTTTTCTTTTTTTTTCTTTTTTTCTGGTGAAAACAGGTAGTGTCGATGTAGATTAAATCCATCAGCAACTACTAATGACCTTGTGCAGCCCTGAACAGGTGTCCCAATTCATAGGGGTAATTTTCAACCTCTATGCTCAAAAGATATGAATCTAGAATGTGTAGGAGTTAACAGTAAGTTGTCAGCCAACATGATCTTCTCTGTTATTTGTTTATACCACAAACCCTCCTCTAAAGCAGATTTTTTAAAATTAAATCACCCTTTATTGTCATTCAACTGTACAACCAATCATGTACAGTAGAACGAGATTGTGCTTTACCTATCTACTGTGTAAATCACACACACCCCAAGTGTAGAATCAGAGGGCCGCTGCCATGCAAGGCACCACCACAAATTTCCCTCCTCCATTCCATTATTGCTGAGCACCAAGCTGGACGGCAGGAAGTTCCACTTTTATATGGTCTTCGGCATGACCCGGCTGGGATTTGAACCCCTGCCTCCCGGGTGTGGGGCGGATGCTCTACCAACTGAGCCACCACTCCGGTTTTATGACCAAGCTAAAGCACTTCTTAATCAGTGCAATCCTAAAAATGAATTAATCTTATTGGGTGATTTTAATATAAACTGGGACAACAAAAAAGACAGAAAAAAATCTAAAAATCATTATATATCACTGTAACTTAACTCAATTAATAGACAAACCAACCAGAGTCACAAGCCAGTCAAAAACCAAAATTGATTTACTTTTCACAAATAGACCTGAAAGAATGTCATAAAATGCCCTTTCAGGGCAGGACTGAGGACACCAAACGCCAACTGTGAGTTTGCAACATTTATTAAATAAAACACGAACACAACACAAAACACTACACTTACATATAAGGAAATGATGAGCAGCGCTGGAGGAGAACGGGGCTCACGACCAGTGGGAAAAGAGAACAGCGTGGACGGACCCAGGCCGAGGCGCTGGGACACACCGGGAAAAAAAGAGACAAAAAAAACCAGACAGGGAGTCATGCCCGAAAAGCTACGGGGCTCACGTCTGGGGAAACAGGAAAAGGAGTAATACCTGGATGGAGCGCCCCAATTCACCTCTGTGGGAAAAACACATTCACTCAGAGTAGTAGTAACAGTAGTACACGGCAACATTTCCCGTTGCCGTGCCCTTAAATAGGTGAATGGGAAAATGAGCAACAAATGACAGGTGTGGGTCACAAGAGTGGGGAAATAATCAAAATAACAACTGACAGGTGTGCAGCCCGCGAAACATAGTTTGACAGCCGGACGTGCACAGGCGCTGTCAAAATAAAATTAATTAATTAATTAAATTATACCCTTTACTGTCATTCAACTGTACAACCAATCATGTACAGTAGAACGAGATTGTGCTTTACCTATCTACTGTGTAAATCACACACACCCCAAGTGTAGAATTAGAGGGCCGCTGCCATGCAAGGCACCACCACAAATTTCCCTCTTCCATTCCATTATTGCTGAGCACCAAGCTGGACAGCAGGAAGTTCCACTTTTATATGGTCTTTGGCATGACCCGGCTGGGATTTGAACCCCTGCCTCCCGGGTGTGGGGCGGATGCTCTACCAACTGAGCCACCACTCCGGTGAAAAGTACCAGAGTGAATAAATACTGCTACAGTAAATGGAATGAACATAAACCCACGAGATGCAAATGATACAATAAATATGACACACAAATACATAAACAAGACTATAATAACAAAGCTAAGAATGACTTCCGGTTATGGCGGCCACGTAGGAAGACGTGTTTCACACTGCTCTGCTCCTAAAAATAAAAAGTTGGCTAAAACTCTCTTAATTGGAACAAAAACCCATCCCAGCGTTTAGGCGCGGATATGGTAAAGACCAAGGCTGGGAAATTAGGCGGAGAAAAAAGCAATTCGACAAAACAATCCAAACTAACAGACTTCCACGCTCGTGACGAAGCAGAAAAAACTCCAGAGACTATGACAGAGGATGTAGCCAGCGGCGGAGCGGGAACTGCTGAGGATGGGACAAGCGCGGTGCTCGCTGCCATCAGCTCCATGAGAGCAGACTTTTCGTCTAAATTTGATGGGATTATAGCAGCGATAGAAGGAATGAGAAAGGAAATAAGCGACTGTATGGAACAAGTATCGCAGGCGGAGCTCCGAATTTCAAGCGCTGAAGATGATGTCACCAGCCTACAATCAAAGTTGCAAACACTGGAATTAAAATGGAAACGTCTGGAAGATAATGTTCTAGATTTGGAATCCCGCTCGCGACGGAATAATTTGAGGCTGGTGGGTCTCCCGGAGGGAGCGGAGGGACGGGACCCATGTTCCTTTTTGGAAAAGTGGATTCCAGAAGCGCTGAACAACGCGGACCTGCAGTCATCGGTCGTTTTAGAGAGAGCTCACCGAATCGGCCCACCAAGAGATAATAAGACACCACCGAGGACGCTGATTATGAAGTTCCTCAACTTCAGGGACAAGATGACGGTCACCAACGCGGCGCGAGCTAAAGGGGAAATTAAATACCAGGATCAACAGGTGCGGTTCTACCCAGATTTGGCCACAGGAATTCAACAATTAAGGAGGCAGTTTGACCCCGCCAGCAAAGAGCTGCGTAACCTTGGGATTTGTCACGGAGTGATTCATCCGGCAAGACTGCTGGTCACATATAAGGGCAGAACCCATATCTTCAAGACCCCTCAAGAGGCGCAGGAGCTCATTAAGCAGATCCAAGGGGAGACTGGTGGGAGCTAAGCATGAACATGATAAAGGTAGAACATTTAAAGCGTACCTGTGGTGGTTGTCTAAACGCATTCAACTTGAAAACATTAGGCAAAGTATTCGTTATTTGGTTAAATAATTATTGCCAGCCATATACCACCAGAGAAATATGCAAATACGACCGCAGGCATGGCCAGCCAATGAAAACTCTGCGCGCAGCCATGACACATGCGGATGTGACGTCACTTCATTGCTACTGAACAGTCAATGATCCGCCTGTATGAGAGACTAGGGTGCTGTTGTGAGTGTTTTTATTCTATTATGGCTGAATTGTCGGACTCTGAGGAAGAATTCGTCCAACATGGCTACAGGTTTGAGCCAGAAAGGTCTTCTGAGGGTTAAAGTGACGAAGTGGTCCTCACACACAACGCAATTTCGTCTGAAAGGATTCGTCTGTGCCCTGTTCCGAGATTGCACAATCACTTTTCCGCTACGATCTTCTGACAAGGTGAGCTGGGTTTGGGTACACAAAAGAAATGTTTATCTTTGTTTTTTCGCTTACTATTGAGACATCCAAAGGCTTTACATTCCGCCATGTTGCGATATCCATATCGCATTGTATGTTTTTGTTGTAACAAGAGCGCAGAGTGTCTGCTGCTCTGTATAGCGGCGAGGGAGGAGCCGAATCATCTGCTGTCTGGCGGCCGTTATGACCTCAGATCAGACGAGACGACCCGCTGAATTTAAGCATTTATTTATTTATTTTCTACTCGTTTTAGTTCTGCATTTAATATGAACCCTGAGTTTGAAATAAATGTTTGAATTTGAATTTGAATATCCCGAAAGCCACTGCTCATCCGGGCACTCCAGGCTCAGCCAATATTGATCCAGATCGCAGTGCCAACGATATTACGTCACAGGAAGCGTCCTGGCAGGCCATGTAGCCGCTAGTATGGCTGCACCCATGTTTTGCTGACATAGCTGAACCAGCACATCAGCAATGGATTTATATCAAATTGCTTTGAACATGAATTTCAACTTAAACTTGAACTAGAACGTGAGACAAGGGCTCAATATAATATCTTTTTTTTCACGACCACCACAGGTACCCTTTAAGCATTTGTACAGGCATCTGATTGATCTGAAACATATAACATGTCTACAAAATACAGACTGTATTATAAAAAAAACAACAAAAAAACCTATGATGTACAAAGTTGCTATAAAACTTTGAAGTTATGTTGAAAAAACTACAGAAGAGAGTTAATGTTATTAAAAATAGTAATAGAGTCAGGGTGATTGAGAGGAGAAAGAGAGAGTGGTTTGACTGATCCTCGCAGGTGTGGAACAGTCACTAGCTATAACGGGAGACAGAATTTTTTTGATTTTGGGGGGATTACCACGAATGTGGGGAAAGGGAATTTGTTTTTGAGTAGTTTGTAGGATGAATGTTCAACCATCCATGTTTTTGCTTCTCTGTATGAGCATGTTCATATTACAAGGTAATCTCAAACTCCTTATTGATCATATATCAAAGCATTAATCTTAATTTAACTTCATGGAATTGCAGAGGTCTACAAAATCTAAAAAAACTTAAACAAGTTATGAATAAAATAAAAGACGTAGATTCAAAAATTGTATTTTTACAAGAAACTCATCTAATAGAGGAGGATGTAAAAAGAATTAGGAGAAGATGGCAAGGAAATGTGTTCACCTCATCATTCTCATCCCGAGCTAGGGGAGTTATGATTCTCATACACAAAACAGTCCCATTTCAAGTGAAAAATGTAATTGGAGACAAATTTGGAAGATATCTAATCATCCAAGGATCTTTGTTATTAGAAAATATAAATCTGGTGAACTTATACGGTGTAGAGGATGTGCTCAAGGATGAGGCTGAGTTTTATTTCTCAGGTTCAGTTTTATTAACAGAACACATCTCTAGCATTCTCAAAGCAGGAAAGAGACAGAGCAATATAACATCGCACTCTTATACTTCTGGAGCATCGAAACTTAAGTCACATGGTGCTTTAGCAAACTTACAGTCACATGGTACTTAATCCCAGTCACAATGCAACTCTTTGATCTTTCACCATTGTCTCTTATTCTTCGATGATCCGGAAATCCCTCTGGGGCATCTTCTCTGAGACAAAGGCCAAATCTCACACCTCCTCGTTATCTCCTGCAGACTTCTGCAGATCCAGACCTTTTGTCCCTCGAGACGTGAAGCACCCAATAAACATACAGCGATACATTTGTGGAAAATATGAACCCAACATATGTACCACAACGGCTCCAATACTGATGATCAAAACTTCTTTGTTAATTTATTCCTTACTTTATCATCACTTACAGGGCAACATACAGTATAATAGCAGGGGATTTTAATTGTACATTGAATCCCAGTATAGATAGGTCAACAGGACTGGACTGTACGGACAATGGATGCAGGATGACCATTAATCATTTTATGAAAGAATTGAGATTGCTAGATATATGGAGAGAAATGAAACCACAAGTCAAAGCCTATTCTTGTTATTCTAATACCTATAAGACATTCTCACGTATTGGCTACTTTTTGATCTCTACAGAATTAAGGTCCAAGATTCAAAACTGTTTCTATGATAACATTGTGATCTCTGATCATGCACCCTGCTGTTTAATATATGTAGATAAGAAATTGACAAAGGATCCAGGTAGGTGGCATTTTCAGCATAAATGGCATCAGGATGAGGAATTTGTTAAGTACATAGAAAAACAGATAGATGAGTTCTTTGATATTAATACTACACAAACAACGGCATGTATAAAGTGGGAGGCTTTCAAAGCTTTTATTAGGGGGCATATTAAGATAAGATAAGATAAGATAAGCCTTTATTAGTCCCACAACGGGGAAATTCCAGGATTGCAACAGCACAGGGATAGCAACACTCAGAGCAACAATCAGAAGGCAAGAAAAAAAAAAAAAAAAAAAAAAAACAAGCAAGCAAGAGCAGCTAATAAACATATGTACGTATTACTATAAAATATATATATATACACAGACACACAGACACACAGTGCAGAGCATTGTAGCTGGATGGAATAAATATATGAATATATGAACACACAGTGCAGAGCATTGTAGCTAGATGGAATAAATATGTAAATATATAAACACCCACAGTACGGAGCATTGCAGCTAGGTGGAATAAATATGCAAGTATATAAACACACACAGTGCGGAGCAATGTAGCTAGATGGAATAATATGTAGATATATAAATATATAAACACCCACAGTACGGAGCATTGTAGCTAGATGGAATAAATATGCAAATATATAAACACACACAGTGCAGAGCATTGTTGCTAGATGGAATGAAACAGCATAACCGTCTACTTAGTTATCCTACATGGTATGATTATGTGCCCATACATATTCTCACCCTCCATAGCGACCGGTATGTTCCTAGTTGTATGCCGGAGAGGACCATTGTGTAAGTCTATTGCATCTTTTGCATTCAAAAAACTATTAGTTTGTTACGTCTTTTTGCTATCTCTGCGAGCAGCCCTGCTTAGGTTGTACAGTCTGACAGCCGTTGGTAGGAAGGACCTACGAAACCTCTCGGTTGTGCACCTGGGATGATGTAGTCTGCTGCTAAATGAGCTCCTCAGTGCATTCAGTATGTCCTGCATAGGGTGGAACTCGGACTCCAGCAGAGATGACAGTTTAGCCACCGTCCTTCTCTCTCCTATCTCCTCCATCGGATCAAGGCGCTGCCCCAGGACAGAGCTAGCTTTCTTAATCAGTTTGTTCAGTCTCTTCCTATCGGCTGCAGTAATGCCACTGCCCCAGCAGACCACTCCAAAAGTGATGGCTGATGCCACCACCGTGTCATAGAATGACTTCAGCAGCGCCCCTTGTACACCAAAAGACCTGAGTCTCCTCAGCAGGAACAGCCTGCGCTGTCCCTTCTTGTAGAGTGCATCAGTATTGTGTGACCAGTCTAGTTTATTGTTCAGATGAATACCCAGGTACTTATAGGATGTCACCATCTCGATGTCTGTTCCCTGTATATTTACTGGTACTGTGAGGGGCTGCCCATGCCTGCGGCAGTCCACCACCAGCTCCTTAGTTTTCCTCGCGTTGATCTGGAGGCAGTTCCGATGGCACCAGTCCACGAAGTCCTGGATAAGCCCTCTGTACTCAGCTTCATCTCCATTGGAGATGAGGCCAACGATCGCAGAGTCATCAGAGAACTTCTGTAGATGGCAGTGTGTTGTGTTGTGTGAGAAGTCCGCAGTATAAAGAGTGAACAGGAAGGGAGCCAGCACCGTTCCCTGGGGGGCCCCCGTGCTACTGATGATCGTGTCGGACACACAGTCCCGGGTTCTCACAAACTGAGGCCGGTTCGTGAGGTAGTCCAGGATCCATGATGACAGGTGCTGGTCCACCCCTGCGCGCAGCAGCTTGTCCTTCAGGATCATCGGTTGGATGGTGTTGAAAGCACTGGAGAAGTCAAAGAACATGATCCTCACCATATTCCCGGGCTTCTCCAGGTGGGACAGAGAACGGTGAAGGAGGAAGATCACCGCATCCTCCACCCCAATGCCATGCTGGTAGGCGAACTGGAGTGGATCCATCGCTGGTTCCACCAGGGGGCGGAGGTGAGCAAGGAGCAGTCTCTCCAGGGTCTTCATCAAGTGGGACGTCAAGGCCACCGGTCTGTAGCTGTTCAGGTCTTTGGGGTGGGAAGTTTTTGGTACAGGTACCACACAAGATGTTTTCCACAGCTGTGGTACCCTCCCCAGTTTCAGGCTCATGTTGAAGATATACGTCACAATCCCACACAGCTGGTCTGCACAGGACTTGAGGAGCTTTGCGCTGATGCCGTCCGGTCCCGGCGCCTTCCTCGCCTTGATCTTCCTCAGCTCCGTCCTCACCTGGGTCCTGGTCAGGGTCAGGATGGGGGGCTGTGTGTTGGGAGTGGGGGGGTGTTGGTAGAGTGGGGAGTGGGCAGCAGGACTTGATTTCTTTAGAGGCAGCAGTGGTTGTTGTGCAGTCGGGGGGGAGGGCGGTTGGTCAAATCTATTGAAAAACAGATTCAGGTTGTTCGCCCACTCCCTGCCCCCTGTGGCCTGGGGGGAGGTATTCTGGAGCCCCGAGATGGTTTTGAGGTTTCTCCAGACCCCGCTGATGTCGCTCTGTTGCAGCTTGTCCTCCATCTTCTTCCTGAAGCTGTCCTTGCCTTCTCTGATCTTTTCTCCTCAGCTCCCTCTGTACGGACTTCAGCATCTCCCTGTTCCCCGACCTGAAGATCCTCTTCTTCTCTCTCAGAAGTGTTTTTATCTCAGGGTTGATCCAGGGTTTGTTGTTTGAGTGACGCCGTATGGTCTTGGTGGGAACGGATTTGTCCACACAGAAGCTGAGGTAGCCCGTGAAGGTGTGAATGAGGCCATCGATGTCCTCACCATGTGGATCGCAGAGCTGCTTCCAGGCGGTGGCTTCAAAACAGCCCTTTAGGGTGTCCATTGTCTCCTCAGACCATAACTCCACAGTGTGCATGGCCGGAGGTTGTCTGTGCACTAGGGGTTTGTACACCGGCCGGAGATGAACCAAGTTGTGATCCGATCTCCCGAGTGGGGGTAGTTGTGATGAGGTGTACGCCTCCTTAGTGTTTGCGTAGAATAAATCCAGTGTTTTATTGTCTCTAGTGTGGCATGTGACATACTGGGTGAACGTGGGTAGAATGGGAGACAGTGAAACATGGTTGAAATCGCCTGAGATGAGGAGAAGAGCATCTGGGTGTTCTGTCTGCAGCCTGCTGGTTACTGAATGGATGACGTCACGTGCTGTCCCAGCGTTCGCCGTCGGATTTGCATAAACAACAATGCAGATCACGTGTGAGTGTTCTCTCGGGAGATATGTAGGCCTCATGCTAACAGCTAGCAACTCAATGTCTTTGCTGCAGTGTCGTTGTTTAACAGTGATATGTCCCGGTCTGCACCAGTTGTTGTTAACATACATGATCACTCCACCGCCCCTAGCCTTGCCACTGTCTGGTGTTCGGTCAGCTCGTATCATGTGAAAACCCTCCAGCTCAATGTTATTAGTTATACAGGTTCAAAATCTAAGAAGACTCGAGAGGAGAGAGTCCAATTGGAACGTAAAATAAAAATTCTTCAAGAAAAGGTGTATGCAGGAAGTAACCCACAGCTAGAGAACGAATTACTGATTCTGAGAGCTGAATATGACAAAAAATAGCGAATAGAGCTGCCTCAAGTCTTCTAAGATTGAAGCAAACTTTTTATGAACAAGGTGAAAAATCAGGAAAATTATTGGCATGGCAGATTAAACAATTAGAATTTAAAACACCAATTACCAGTATTATAAGTAACGGACAGGTAGTTATAGATCCTTTAGAAATTAATAGTGCCTTTAGAGATTATTATGAAAAACTATATAATACAAAAAATGAAACTGACTTAACAAAACTAAATGGGTTTTTGGGTGGATTATCTATACCGTGTATTTCAAATGAAAACAGGGAGATACTGGAGTCTAAAATTAGTCAAGAAGAAGTTGGGCTAGCCATTGATAATATGAAATCAGGAAACAGAGCAGGACCAGATGGTCTTCCAGCTGACCTCTATAAAAAATTTAAGAATAAATTGATAAAACCACTTTTGGAAATGGTTTTAGAAGCATTTCAAAATGGTAATTTACCACCATACATGAATAATGCCTTAATTATACTGTTGCCAAAACCAGGTTAACCCCCTAATAAATGTGAAAACATGAGACCAATAAGCCTATTAAATGCTGATCTTAAGATAATCTGTAAAATTTTAGCAAGACGACTACAAGAAATATTACCAAATATTATTAACCGAGATCAGAATGGCTTTATAATGGGAAGACAAGGCTTCCATAATGTAAGAAGACTATTTAATATTATTTATTCCAATAAAGAAGCACCGGATACAGCTCTCCTATCATTGGACGCCGAAAAGTCCTTTGATAGGGTTGAATGGCCCTATCTTTTTGAAGTCCTACAAAGGTTTGGACTTGGAAATAATTTCATAAAATGGGTCCAGATAATATACAATAATGCTACAGCAGAAATCCTAACAAACAGCAATATCTCAAAATCAAGGCTGTCCACTTTCACCCTTATTGTTTACTATGGTAATTGAACCTTTAGCGATGGCAGTACGTTTACATCCACAAATATATGGAATTAAAGTAGGACCAACAGAACATAAAATCTCCCTGTATGCCGATGACATAATTTTGTTTATGTCAAATTTTAAAAAAATCAATTCCGACCTTGTTAAACTTAATAAAGAACTTTGGGGAAATATCAGGATATAAAATAAATAAAACAAAATCTTCAATATTAATGCTAAATGAGACCCAGAGAAATTACTCAGCTCCTGAGGTAAATCAATTCAATGTTGTAAATCAGTTTAAATGTTTAGGAATTCAAATTTTGCCTAAGCTAGAATCAGTCGCCAGTGCCAACTATGAAGCCTTAATGACAGATATTAATGAGTTACTTCAGAGATGGATGTCACTACCAATGTCGATGATCGGGAGAATTAATATACTTAAAAGTAATATCTTACCAAAAATACTTTATTTATTTCAATACATTCCTTTACCACCACCTTCAGATCTATTCTCAAGAATTAAAAAAAAGTTAGTGGAATTTATATGGAACAATAGGAAGGCTAGATTACGTTTGTCCTTACTATATTTACCATTTGATCGTGGAGGTCTGAAATGTCCAAACTTTATATTGTATTACTGGTCAGCACAACTGAGGTCTATGACATATTATTTTTCATCAAATGATCCTCCTCACTGGACTGAAATGGAATCATACAATTTACCTTTACTTCTTCCCTTATTCATATACTCAGACTCGGCTAAAAAAATTTTTACAGAAACAAGTTAAAAATCCAATTGTAAAGCACATGATCAAAATAAGGTGTGAAACCAAAAAATATTTAAAAGAACCACACTTATTGTCACATTTTATCCCAATATGGGGTAATCAATATTTTACACCAGGGAGAGCGGATGCTGTATTTAAAGTATGGAATTTAAAAGGGATTCAAAAGATTCAAGACTTATATTTGTCACGTTCAGATAACATAATGTCTTTTGAAGAGCTGAGGATTAAATTCAATCTTAATAGAACACATTTTTTTAAATATCTTCAGCTTAGAAATTTTATTTGATCAAATCAAAATAATGCTCTCACCCGACCTACTTATTCATCCTTGGAAAAAATTTTGACGAAAGATAGTAAGAGAAAGGGTATTATTTCAGAGTTTTATAACTCATTGACACTATTCTCAAGTGAAAACTCACAGAAAAGACTGAATTATTGGAAAGAAGACCTGCAAATTGAAATTTCAGAGGAACAATGGGAAATGGCTTGTGCAGAAGCTCAAACCAAATCAATAAATGTACGTCTTAAACTGATACATTTTAAATGGTTAATGCGGTTGTATGTTACACCAGTGGAGTTAAATAGATATAACAAAAACATACCAGATACATGCACAAAATGTATGGAAAGTAAAGGAACCCTATTTCACTGTTTATGGGAATGTAGAAAAATCAGAATGTTTTGGGAAAGGTGAGGGTAACAATTGAAAAAAATAATTTCAAAACAATTCACATTGAACCCTAAACTGTTTTTGTTGGGTCTGTATCCAGAAAAACATAACTTTAATAAAAGTGAAAGAGCATTCATAGACCTCGGTTTGCTTAATGCCAAAAAATGTATTGCACTATTGTGGAAAAAGACTCATAGACCAGATGTGACTCAGTGGTTAAGACAGATTTTAACAAACCTTCCACTAGAAAGAATAACATACATACTGAAATCAAAGGAAAATGTGTTTGAGAATATATGGAGACCTTTCATTGATTATGTAAAGAAATTAAACATAACTTCTGAAGAAGAAGGTGAATGATATGTGTGGACCTTGCAAATTCCAAATTGGTGAATGTATAATATGTATTCTTATGTAATAGATTACCTAGACTAAACAGAGGAGCATTGTTGTTGATTTGCCTTTGTTAATGGTTGTTGGTGTTTTTAGTACTTTTTTTTTGTAGTTAGTGTTTTTTTAATTACTTTAGTGTTAGTGTTTGATTGTTTGTGCCATGTTTGTAAAAAAAAGGTTCAATAAAAAATATTGTGGAAAAACAAAGCTAAGAATACAAGATAACTCATAAACGAACAGAGATAAATAACAACCCAGACAAATCGGAGTGGTGGTCTAGTTGGTAGAGCACCTGCCCCACACCCGGGAGGCTGGGGTTCAAATCCTGACGGGGGCATGCCAAAGACCACATAAAAGTGGAACTTCCTGCCGTCCAGCTTGGTGCTCAGCAATAATGGAACCAAGGAGGAAAATTTTGGTTACCCAGCCACAGTGGGTGCACAAGTCAAGTGTGCTCCCTGTGCTGGTCCCAAGCCCAGATTGAATGGGCGGGGTTGTGTCAGGAAGGGCATCCGGCATAAAAACATTGCTTCAATAACTATAAGACTATGGCGGCTACATCGATGTCTGCCGTAGTGCCATCCAACCCACTTATAGTGGGAAAACGGACGTTAAAAGAATATAAAAAAACAAAGTACAGAAATGCATGAAAACCCCCAAACTAAGATAACCACAATAAATACAAAATAAACAGATACAAAAATACAAAAGATGACAAAACAACTTGGAGGCTGAGCACGGCCGTGCTCAGGGTCATGACAGAATCTCTCAGCTTTATAACCTTTTAACAGGACTGTCTGACCACAATATAATACTAGCAACATGAAAACGTCCACAGAAACAGTTTTCAAATCCATTTAAGAAGTCATCAGGTAACACAGTAGATTATATAATCCCCCAAAACCAACAACAAAATATAACAATGGCAGTAAACAAAACTGAATGGAGGGAAATCACCTCTTCAAATGACATAAATCACAGCAATGAATTTTTTTATAACGGAAATCAAAGAGGTTATTGTGGCATTTTCAAAAAAGGAAACAACAGAAGAATCAATTTACCATGGCTCAACTCCGAATGCCTACAACTATTGAAAACCAGAGATCAGCTTCTTAAAATAGCTCTAAAACCAGGTTTAACTAGACAAAAATTTACGTCTGCTAGAAATAAGGTAACACAAACTATGAGGAAGGCTAAGGCAAATTGTTTTATGTTGAAAATGCAAAAGAAGATGGCAAACAAATGGAATAATATTTACAAACTGAAAAATAAAGGCACTTTGACTTTGATAAACAGAACAAAAAAGATGGCAGAAACATGGAACTTAATATTAATAACAAACTGGTACAGAATCCCACGGTCATTGCTACAGTTTAACAACTTTTTCATAAACTCTGTGCTAGAAATATCCTATTCATTTAATCTACCTGATCATAATTCTAGTCCTATTAGCCCCTCACAACCAGTTTTTAATATATTAGAAATAATTGAAAATGAAGTTGCAAATATCATCAGCTCATTGAATGGCTCAAAAGCAATAGATGAACATGGCCTTAACACCATTTTTTTAAAAGAACATAAAGAATCTGGCATTTGTCCAATTACTCATTTAATCAGTCTGTCAATCAAACATGCTGTCCTCCCAACTGCTTGGAAGGTAGGAGTGGTCAGACCAATTTTCAAAACAGGGAGTAAAACTGATATAAAGAACTACAGACCAATCAGCATCATACCTGTTATCTCCAAAATAATTGAAAAATGGGTGGCTACACTATTATGTGAACATGTGAATAATGGGAACACCCCCCTGCATCACGTACAGTTTGGGTTCCGTGGCCACCATCCAACAGAGCCTGCAATAAGCTTGTTTTTAAAGAGAATGAAATCTTTTTTAGATAAGTGCAGTTGTGTAGGTGCTGTGTTCTTAGGTGTGAAGAAGGCGTTTGACACCATTGACCACAGCATCCTTGTAACCAGACTTACTCACTTACTTACTTAGTTTAATTTTTCAGAACACGCTATCAAATGGATGAAATCCTATTTAACTGACAGACAGCAATGTGCAATAGTCAACAGTGTCAAATTGCCATATGTGAAATGTCAAATGGGTGTCCCACAAGGCTCCATATTTGGACCAATATTATTCTCCTTATGCATACGTAAATGATTTACCAAATGCATGCAGAAACATTCATATACAAATGTATGCAGATGACATGGTAATATTCACACCTGCAAAAAAACACAAGAAGCCACCTGTATTCTTACAAGAGCGATGACCCAAATCCACAATTGGCTGAATAATTCATGTCTCCTACTAAACACTAAAAAAACTGCATGATGTTTACCAAACAACAAACAAATATTACAAACTCAAACATTTTCTGAAAAGGGGAGGAGCTGCAATTAGTTGAGGAATTTAAGTACCTCGGCATGATTTTAGATTTCTCATTAACCTTTAAAAAACACATCAAAAAAATCTCAAACATGATCAAATTCAATTTGAGAAATTTAAAACAAATTAGACCACTGCTGACAGTTAGTGGGGCCAAAATGTTTCTGCATGCAATGATCTTCTCACACATCAATTACCATCTTGCCAACTGGTCACTCACTGGTGTAACCATAATCAAACCCATTGAATCCTTATACAAAAAACCCATAAAAATCTTTGATAAGAAAGATCCCACATATCACTGTTGTCACATTTACAAGAAATACAATTTTCTGTCTTTTGAAAATTATAAAATTCTCAAATTTGCTTGTTCAGTTTATAAAATATTAAATGACTATGCACCACTTCCCTTGGGAGAATATGTTAAACTGAGAACTGTCACCGGTACAACCACCAGATCAATCACTAGAGGAGACTGTGAGTTCCCCCACAGATGCACCACATTTGCTCAATCTGTGCTATCAGTGAGGGTCACCAAGATCTGGAATAACATACCACCTGCAATCAGAGAACGTACCACACTAAACACTTTTAAGACTCATTGTAAAAAATTGTCTTTTAAACAACCAAAACTGTACTCATAACTAGTGGTTGCTCTGCGGCATGTGCATATACAGTATATGTGTCCATGCATCCACACACATATGCCCCGCCTCTTGTTTGTTGCTGTTGTTTGTTGTTGCTGTGAGGTGCTTGTGTGTGTGTGAACGCATACACAGCACTTCACTTGTGTGACATTTGAATATTTTGTTTTGCAGCACCTTAACTCTTGCACTTTAGCATATCCACTTTGTACAGTTTCATTGCAGATGTTTTTCTTGTGTATGATTGTTTGTGTGTTTTTGTGACCCGCCGGGGGACTACAGATGCAGATTAACAGTACTGCTAAATTTGGCATATTTACATTTGTATTAATGTTCATTAGTATGTAATGACCCTTTCAAATAAACCACTCTACAAATTCAAGAAATCTCTGTCACAATCATAGGACATCATAGGACGGCCTATGATGTCTGCCTGATGTCCTATGATGTCCCTATGATGTCGGTGTTCATAGGACCGTTTACTTGATGTCTATATGACGTCACATAAACCAAACTTTATATGACGTCAGATAAACCGTAAGCCTGCTGTTTCTAGGATCTCAGAAGGATGTCTACAGTATATGACTTCATACAGAGCGTAGGACTCGCTAAAACACATACACATAGACACAGGTAAGCAACATAACACAGAACACTAACAAGCAGGAGAAGAAGTAACAAGCAGGGGCAAACAGAGATGGCAGGGAATAATTACAGAAAACGGCATGGCCGAGGCTGCACAGATAATCACACAAGGGGGAACAGAGGGCAGACAAGACCAAGGCAGTAATGATAATGCGCCTCTCGCCCAAAGATGCTGGGATAGGCTCCAGCCCCACCACGACCCGAAAAGGATTAAGCGGAAGAAGATGGATGGATGGATGATGACGATAATAATATGGGCTAGGACCCATGCCCTGGAGACAAGGAATATCACTCTACATATAATTCAAGAAATGTCTGTCTGTCACACTGTCATGGGGAGACAAGACCAAGGCAATAATGACAATGATGAGAATGATGACAATAACAAATAATAATAATAATAATGCTGATACACTTAAACGAAGAGAAAGACCAATGAAGAAATAAATATGCAAGACAGAATCACTATAAATTCAAGAAATCTCTGTGTGTCTGTCTGTCTGTGTGTCACGATCACAGGACATCATAGGACGGCCTATGATGTCTGGGACTGGCTCCTATGATGATCCTTCACTATAAATTCAAAAAATCTCTGTCAGTTTGTGTGTAAATCTGGAAATCTTACTCATCACCCGATTAACAATAGGACACACTGCTTTAAACCACACCCATTCGAAGCAGTACATCATGTCTGTGTGTCACGATCATAGCACATCATAGGATGGCCTATGATGACTGCATGATGTCCTATGATGATCTTAAGCTACCAGGCACCATAGGACTTGCGATGCCATCATATAGACAATAGGACTGGCTACCTATAATGTAGGCATGATGTCCTATGATGATCTTAAACGAAGAGACCTCTGTAGATGACCTTCTACAGAGGTGTGGTGGAGAGTGTTCTGACGTACTGCATTGCTGCATGGTACTCCAGCTGCAGTATGTCAGACAAAAAAGCCCTGCAGAGGATAGTCAAGGGGGCTGAGAGGGTAATTGGAGTCTCCCTCCCCTCTGTCCAAGAACTTTTTCAGAACCGTTGTAGGAGCAGGGCACTGAACATTGTCAAGGACCGTTCTCACCCTCTGCATAAACACTTTGAACTTCTTCCATCTGGTAAACGATTCCGGAGCATCAGAGGCAGAACCACCAGACTGATCAACAGCTTCCTTCCACAAGCTGTCAGGATGCTGAACAGTTGACCCGGAATCTCTCATACACACTACTGCACCTACGGACATTTTGTATATTATTTGTATATTATAGTTAGTTAGTTTCCCCCCCCCCCCCCAAGTATGTCTCAGGGATGTGTGAATGGATGGGGGGGTGGGGGTGGGGGGGTGGAGCTATGTGGGAGTGTGTCTTAAATCATGCTGCTTCTATTTATATGGATGCCGAGAGAAACGCAATTTCATCTTGCCTGCACTACAGTTGTATGTACAGCAATATGACAAAGTTTGATTTGATTTGATTTGATTTGAAGATATCAGGCACCATAGGACTCGCGATGCTGTCATATAGACAATAGGACTGGCTACCTATGATGTAGGCATGATGTCCTATGATGCCTGCCTTGATGTCTTTATGATGTCATATAGACTATCACTCACCAAAGAAGAGATACTCATCACCTAATTACCAATAGGACACAGCACTTGAAACCGAATGGGAGTTGCCAGAAACAGGAAAGAGGAGATACTCATCACCCGATTAAGAATGGGACACACTAATTTAAACCAGGATCAAATGCAGGCATCATAAGACTCGCTATGCCATCATCAAAGATCATAGGACATCTCCAAAGATCAAATGCAGGCATGACTCACGATCATAGGACACACTATGACATCATCAACGATCATAGGACTCACTATGACACCATCAAATATCAAAGGCAGGCATCACTGAATGAGTGCTGACGTGCTTGCTTACACCCTTGCTTACACCTGCTTTGTACGGGCATGGAGAAATACTTGCTTATACTTGGTTTCTGTGGGCATGCACGGGTACGCACAGGCATGCACGGGTATGTACTAGTTAAACTAAACTATCAAGGGTCAAGGGGAAGGGGTAGGGATACAAATGAGGATAGGGACAGATCCCATATCTACCTGTACTTTACTCTCATATTGCAAATATTTTTCTAGACTGTTTTACATCATTTACTGCTGTTAATTAATAATTCAACAGTGTTTTTCTTGGTATTTTATGTATGTATAAGGGTCATTTACATTTAAAATGATTGTAAATTTAGTTCAAGTAAATTTTAGCATGTGATACTCAAATTTGATAAGATTAAACATAATTTTCCAACCACAAAATTATGGCTAGTGAAAAGGCTGAGTGGCTAGTAACTGGAAAGTCATTAGCCATAGTGGTCGGTGAGCAAAAAAGTTAATGTCAAGCCTGTGGAATCAGAATTTATTGTGAAGTGCGGTTTGATGACGCCACCTTCCGGTTGCATCATCACACCATCCTATAATACGGGGCGTCTGCCATTCGGGCCTCTCTTTACCCAGGATGCCGCTGCTGTGCATTCCCTGTAGTGCATTCCCTGTAGTGCAGCCCACTTATTAATAAAGTATAGGTCCAGTGCAACCTCCTCGTTCATCTCCTTTTATACCAGGTTTGTGGACATAGAAGGACGAGAAGCTAAGCTAACTAATCCCACACCCTATGGAGACAGCATAAACATCGTGGGCCCCGAAGGTTGGTCAGAACTGCAGCGTGTTGTGAAATTAGACGGCGTGAGTGGGCTCATGATGCCGCCACGCAGTCCACTGTGAGTGAGGCCATGGTACGGAGGCTCACCCACCCCCCAGTGCCCTGATGTGGTGGAACTACCAGACGACATGAGCTCTGATGCCGACAGGAACGTCACATTTGCAGTGCAGTATGGCAAAAAAGTGATTCCAGCGTTCTGGTTCCAGGTGACACGCCGGGGTGGAAATGTTATGGGGTGGGATTTATTCAGTGAGCTGGGTTTTACTCTCACAATCGGCAGGCAGACGGTTAGCGGCCTGGTCCCAGTTCACCCAAGCTTCGTGGGTGTGAGTGCAATCGATGAGCACAGTGTAGACAGTGAACGTAATGCAGAGAGTGGATACGGCATAGACGGTGAAGACGACATGGAGAAAGAACAGAAACCGGACTTGCCTCCTTCCCTCGCACAGCCAAAACCGAAGCTGGAGGAGGGAGCCCGGGTTTAACGAGACCAACGCCGATGAAGTATTTATGAACAGCACCGACACCGAAGCGTCCACTCTGCGCTCTCAGGGGGAGAGCTGCCCGGAGGGGGGGGGGGGGGCCTGAGCATGCAGGGGGCCACAACGCACAGCGACAGCAGATGAACACGGACGCAGTGCACGACGCGGTACAGCAGAGCACTTCGGACGGCTCAGTGGAGGAACTGGATGACTTCAGTGCCCTCGCTCGGCCGGCTGCAGTGGGAGCGACCGAGTTAGCGGGTGGAGGGTCCGTTCCGGCGAGCGACACCAGGGAGGCACCGGACATCTTCAGTGCTCAGGTCGAGTTTCAGCTGGCGACGGGTGAGGGGTCCGCTGTGACAACGGTGACTGCTGAACCGCCACAGTGTAACAAAGGTGCCAGACCAAAGGAGAGCACAGAGCTGGTGAACACACAGCGGCACATCAAACCAAGTAAGGTGCCGCTACAAGTCTTGGACTGGGTTCGGGTTTGCGCTGGAGGGAGGCCGGGATGGCAACTGACCGGCAAAACAGCAGGCACCGCTGAAGATCGTGGTGAAGCTGGGAACAGCATGTGTTTGGCTGACAGACGATTCGGTTTGGCACGCAAACAAACTGCGGTGTGTCTGGGTGGCAGCTCCAGATGGTGGGGCTCTGCAGGAGTCAGGTGCCGCAGTGTGAGACCTGGGCCCCGGGGTCCGACGGAAAACGCCACAATCCCATTTCAAAGCTCCGGGGGTGGGTGGGGGGGCATGAGCCTGCTTCAAAGCTCCAGGGAGGAGGCTACCCGGGGCCATCTCAAAGCCCTTCTGACTGAACTGTTTCCCCCGCCCAACTCACTATCACCATGGGAGACCGTTCATAAAAAATCTGAGACTTGTTTAGTTAGGAGCACGGTTGTTCCAGTGAGAATGGCAGAATAAACCACTTTGCCGTGCGGACAGTGTGACAGTCTACCAACCGGTCCTAGCTTCAGTTTGTTTTGTGTTCTTTATGATTTTATGTTTACCTTATTTGATGTGTTTGTTTGGGGGTTGTGTTCCAAATTTGGGTGGGTTTAATTGGATGCATTTTCTGTTTTGTTAAGGAGGGGTGGGATCGGAATTTATTATGAAGTGCGGTGTGATGACACCGCCTTCCGGTTGCGTCATCACACCGCCCTATAATATGGGAGCGTCTGCCATTTGGGCTCCTCTCTGCCCAGGACAACTCCACATGCCGTGCGTTTCCTGTAGTGCAGCCGACTTATTAATAAAGCATAGTTCCAGTGCAACCCCTTCGTCTGTTTCCTTTTATACCAGGTTTGTGGGCATAACAAAGCCCTGGTCGTAAGTAGTGCAAATTTAGCTCAGAGCAGCTTAGTGTGTCCTGCCTCTGCTGGTCCTGATGTGACCCTATCAGATTATTTATTATATAAGGGTGATGAATGCTGGTTGGAGGGGCCCCCTGTGAATTTTTGCCTTGGACTCCAAGAGATTCTAGAATCACCTCTGATGGTTGGGTGAGGGACTCATTTTAAAATATCTGTAAACCCACCTCATCTCACTTCTCTGTCCTCTCTCTGGATGTAGTAATTTTCACCACTATGTGTTATTTGTGTGTCGACTTTTCTGACCCTTACAAATCATGTAATATAGACGAAGAAACTGCTTTTCTGTGTATTACACATTTTCCGAGGGTGGGTAAATGTGAGAGTAATTTGCTTTTTTGCAAGACGGGGATGTAAAAGACATTCCTCACATCAGTAAATACAAACTCATTCTTGTCAATGTATGTCTTACATTAGTTATGAAATGGTATATACACATTGCTTTAGTTTACAATTCATGTATGGAAGTGTTCCTCCATCTTTGTTCAAGACTGCAGAAAACATAAAGCCAAAAATGGCAAGGAAAAAGTTTTCTGACTGCTGGGAAACGAAAAGGAGAAAGTGCATGACCCTAACACCTGGATGCAACAGATTGTTTAAACTGTATATATTTTTTTTAGGTCAGTGATTCTGCATCGCAACCAAAGCACACAAAAATGCCTCTATTCCATTCATGCAAAGATTCCCTAATCTATCTAAAAGCTAGATAACATTCACTCCTCTACTCATGGTTTCTATATCGCTCCACATGCATGAAATCTCAAATAGTGTTCCATCTGTGAACAATGTAGTGTGGATTAAAATACTGTGGCAGAAAATTTAACCTGGTATAATAGTCACAAAGAATCACTGCAGGAGTTCCAGATACGCCTGAGCAGATCAGACCCACAAAGCCAGAGGAATTTTAATATTTAAACCCAGTGGGAGAGATAAGGACAAGTTGGAAAACTAGACCACAAAGATGCCCGGGAGGCGAGAGGAACAGAATTGAGAATCATGACAAACAGAAGATGAGGACAAAATTATCATTTGAGGTCAACTCTGTGCAATGTTTATTGCTATGCAATGCTTTCCTATTAAAACAATGAAATAAATCATATGCTCTCATTTTATTTTATAAATAACTTTCGTCCAAACATGTTTCTCAGCATCTCAACATGTACAGATATTTACAGCAATATGTAACACAAACAGCAAACGGGGAACTAAACACAGTGTTTCTGGGCAAAGCAACCCAACAGAAGCTGCGTATTACAGCTGGAAGCCCGTTACACACAACCATGTGCACAAATAAATAAATAAATAAATACAATGTTTACAATAAATACAACATTTCTTTGTAGGTCCTCACATTTCCCATTAAAGCTGGCAGTCACATGACTAACCAGTGGCTTCACTGGAAACCAGCTGAGTCAGTTGCTACATGAACCAGCAATTGAAGTTACTCTAAAATAGAAAATAAGGCTATGTTTACTACATATATGGATTTAATGAGCAGAAGGTTGTCCTCAGGTTTGTGAGATGAAGGATACTGATGAAATAAACTCCAAGATTTCCACAAAGTGCAGATTTTTTCTGAGGCTGGAATTAGTCTCCATTGACCCATGGGTCCCCCGCTGTGTGTCTTTGCCAGAATACTGCCTGGTTAAAAGTTTGGCTGTTGGTTACAAATAACTGAGCATAAATGAAGCACCAATATAAGGTAATAAAAGGTGTAACCATACACAATCCACAGTTCAAGTTATGACTTCATTTGGTATGTAGAATTATCCAGTGACAGATATCTTTTTAAGATGACATACTGGATTCTTGGAGGAGAAGCTCTAGGGTATGACTTTCACTCAGAAGATATTAGTAGAGCACCAATGGGACAAAATTTCAGCTTGTATCAAAGTTTATAGTTCATAGACTGTAAATAAAGATGGACAGCATGAGAACTCTGAAAAAGTAAAGCTGGTGCACCTTGATCGCCCTCTGCTGGGTAGCAGCAGTAAGACAAAGAATCCTTTCCCAACCCATTATTGTGTATGACATTTTGCCAAACTGAAAACTAAAAAATTGCCCTTGAATGAATTTCCAAAAGATGGTTTCTCTTCTCTTAGGTAGTTTTAACATGCTGATGATGTGTTTGATGGGATCAGTTTGATTTATCCGATGGTATAAAAAGAAGGTTTAGGTGACCTTTGTGCAATGTTGTGATAGGTTGAGTTTTAAGGAAGCTGCCTATGGGCTGCTGTAATTGGTGACCGTATGGCATGGACCTCTATGCCAAGTTGCCCTTCCTGGTCGCTACTGCACAGATTCTGGCTCCAAAAGTGCAAGATAGGAAGCACCATAAATCCAGGAAGTAGAACTTCACTTTTCTACAGTGGAAGTAACTGGTGGAACACCACCTGTCATTATATACAGTTTATGAATTTAATCCATGGCTTAGTGCTTAGGGCACATACCATTTGGGTGTAGTGCAGAATTTTAGCCCCCAAAGAAATGAAGCAATTAGTAACAATGAGATAAGTGTAAACTAATTCCACCTTGCCAAGCTGCTAAAGTCACAAGAATGGGGGTGATTATTGTCATTGATTGGTGTTTGACAGGGTGGGACAACAAAGCAAGGTCTTTCATGAGTGGGCGTGGCTTAACAGCATGGTTAGCGTTTAAAGTTTTGCATTAGTGCCGACTTCCAATAAATGCTTTAATAGCATTAATGCACTTATTACTGTCTTACAATATATGGGTCAGTTATGTGGAGCATAGCTCTGCTACACACTGGAGCCAGTGGCCACCAATCATATTACAACAAAATTTATTGTGGGCTGAAAAATGTTTGTCCCCATTGATCACTATTGGATAACATGGCTATAATACTGTTGACATTACAAGTGAAAAGAGGTTTATAGATTTTCTATAGTAAAGAGAGGTTTTATTTCTGTGAGCCAACGGTAAGTCTATCGGTGCTTTTGTAGTGAAGCCCACAACAGGGAAACTACAAATTATTTTGTTTTTTGTAGCAATTTGTGTTCACACTTTGATACTTGGGGCAATTCTTAAAGTAAAATGACACTTCTGGCATTAAACCTAGTTTACCGTTTATTTAAAAGTTTCTGCATATATATTTTTTTTGAAACTTGGGTTTTAGTGGCACCTAGTGGTTTCAAAATAAAACAGCTCCCCATTTATTCAATTTATTGTACCTTTAACATTCAATACCTTACGGTCTCATAAGCAACTACAATGCCTCAAGTATTTAAAAAATGTGGTCAATAGCCTTTCAAAGAAAAAAGAGAGGAAAGGAATTTATACTTTGAATTTTTAAAAATATTTGTGAAATTTGTGTTTAGTGTTACAGCCCTAAATAAGGGTCTTTAAACAAATTTTTGTTCATAGGATACATTTACAGGCAAACACCTTGACATATAAAACTAAACCCTAACAATTAACTTGTTAATTACCAGTAAGTAAATTTAACTTCAGTGATTCTGTCAGTTTGGGGGTTTCCAGCATTCCCCAGTTTGTAATCCAGCACTGTGGAAATCACTCCCCACAAGTAGAAAGAAAAATGCTTTGGAGTCTTATTTTCTCAGGTTAATGCTACGTAATTCACAAGTTTAAAGTGTTTTCAAACCAGTGCTAGCTTATAGAGCAGAATATTTCCAAATAAACATTTCTGACTAAATCATCAGCAAAACAGTTCATCTTGACAGTCCGTTAAATCCTCTCACATGTAGGAAAAAAGTAGGTAGATAACATGCTAGCAGCTTTAACATCGCGCTCAGACTTCGCCCACAGAAGGCAAAGACTGAGTCATTTTAATCTCTTTATCTCTTCAGTCCACTGGAAAACAAGCAGAAGTCCTTCATGTCCTCCTGTGAAGATGGGTTTAAGAGTCTTTTATACACATGCTAAAATGTTCTTCACATTTTGTCAAGTATATGAGTTAATCCCTGGTCTGGAATGTCATATGAGGAGAGGAGAGTTTTTCTTCTTTAAGGGAAGGGCTAATGCCACTGGTGTGAAGACATGCAGTGGAACGTTTGGTGTCCATTAAATCCCTACCAGCTACTGTGCAAAGAGTGATCTCAGCGACAATCCCCAGTCAAACCTTTAAACTGGCCTTAAGGTTAATTCAAATACCAACAGACTTGTGAACTAAGGAAAGTCCTGGTTGCTTCGGAGCATAAATGTACGAGGTGCTAAAATGGGCAAAAACTAAACAAAAAAAAATGCACACAAGAGAGAGACTGGGTTGATGTGAGCAATATATCATATCAGATTTTGCTGTAATCTTCACAGTACTGTTTTTGGTAACATTAACTCAACCACCACCCCCAATTTCCACCGACTCCGGATGCGCTCCGTTACAGCTGCGATGTGATTTGAGTCTTGCAGCACTCCCCACCTGCTGCATTTGTTTCAATCAGAACAAGGTTCACATGACAAGACCACGTGAGAATTTTAGAAAATAAAGTGAGAAACGGACCAAGACTGACTGAAAGAGACCAATTACAATCATGTGATAACAAGGAAGTGAGACGTGGAGGCTATCCATTCATCTGGATTCATGCGCATAAGAAGCCTTTATGTTATGTCAAAGTTTTTATCTTCTTTGACACAGTGGTGGAAGAGTAGACCTCAGAAAATTTAACATGTGAGCCTAGTTTTTTTTAATGAACATACATACAGCAGATACCGTGGCATTTCCTTGAGTGGTGTATACAGCATCTATCAAAAATAGACTTATGGATTTTTAGCAATCTGTTGCTAGGAGCCATATCTGTTCCACAACGTACCGTATCGGGTGGGAAGCAGAACACTGACTAGAATGTGAACTATTTGCTGCAGAGACCGTATCACAACTGTAACGGACAGCAATGAAATCGGGAGTTAGGCTAGGCAGGGAGTCATCAAAACAAGAAAGGAAACTTCTGTCCTATGTTTTCTCAATATTAAACTTCAGGATAACATTAAATTTCATTGTTCACATTTTCGCTAGTTCCCCTAAGGTGGGCCTAAGACTCCCCCCATCAGACAAACACCATAGCAGATCGTCCTACTGCGTCCATGTTGGGGAGACAGCTTTCAGAAATGTACTGGACTTTGGGCTCAAATCTTATCAAGCAAGCATTGCTCAAAAGATGTAATGTGGAAATTCCCTTAAAATATTTGGTAACAACCTGTTTTTTCCCCCAACAAAACTTAAAATAATAAAAAGAGATGTAAAAACAGAACCGTGAGATATTGTTCCCAAAGTAAAGCAAAGCAGTAACACACTACAAATACATTCATGCGAAAACACATTGGAGCTCAGAGGCTGATTAGGTTGTCCATTTAAGAATTCCAGAGACCCTCATGTGTATGTGGCCTGTTTTCGGTGTTTATGCTGAGCTAAACTACCTCTGTCTTCAGTCTTAGCTTGGAGATAAATGTGTTAAAATTAAAATTTTCCAGGTGCCAAATTATAGCAGTTTTGTCAAACCTGCTAGGTAATTTATGCAGATGGTGTTATTTAGAGAAGTAGGATGGGGTCATGGTTGGATTTTAGGTTCACGTACTATGTCCTCGACAGATTAATAATTTTCCATTTTTAACAACATGGTTAAAAAAATTAGGGATGCACTCATGTACTGGCCAGTATTCCCTTTGTGGACTGATAGTGTATAGCAGTGGCTGATATCTATCCAGTGTGTCCCATTTGTGTGGTTCTGACTTTGCCCTGAAACAGACAGCAGTAGACTACAGTTTCAAATTTAAAAAAAACATCTGGGACTGAACCATTTTAAAGTATTACAGTTCAGCTGTTATTTTAAATAATGCACTTTTTTTTGTCTCCCTGCCATTAAAGATGGAAAAGTTGAAAACAAAAACAAAAAAACAAGCATTCAGTATCACTATCACCATTGGTATGGATCCCAATTTTCATAATCCGTGTATCCCAACTGAAATAAATTTTTACATATAAAAAAATGGTTTTACATTTTTTGACAGCATCACCGCTCCTGTTGTCATAAATTTGCATTTTGTTTCCTTGCATATTTGTGAAGCATTCCTCAAATTCACAACTTCTGTTTCATAATTTGCACCCGTTTTTCCATAATTTTTTGTGAATTTCTTGCAAAAAAAGATTTCTGAGTCACATGGAGACTGTTCTCATCCTGCTTGACCCACTGGCCTTTTCACATCAGTTAACACTCAGGGACCTATTACAGCAATCTACAGTCTGTATTTATGCATTTCATTAGTTTCTGTCGGTGCATTGCCTAGTTTTTCCGCTGTGCACCCTCGCCACCCAATTAGGAAATAACTGTGTGGTTGACTTAAACTTGTAGGACGGGACTGATTTGAAGTGAGTGAGGCTCAGTGTAGAGTTGAGCGCGTTGGTATTAAGGTGCATTCTCTGTCAATGTGCCTTTGATGATCAAAAAGCAGGTCTGAAATCAGCAGTGCATTATCATATCAGCAGCGCATTTAGACACCATGAACATATGCCTGTTCCTACACCAGGGCTAGAACTTCTCAGTGTGCGTTATTTTGACGGACTGATTTTGTAAAAATCTGCCGTTATCCATTACCTTATCTTTCATTCATCCATTGGCAATGTGTCCAGGGTGTACCCTGCCTTTTGCCCAAAGACGCTGGAATAGGCTCCAGTCCCCGTGACCCGTAAGGTTAAAAAGCCCCCTTTAAGCTCCTTGCTCACACGTTTTCACTTTATGAATGAGCCTGCATTGTTCAGTACAAAACAGGTTTATCCTGGCATTTAAATTCCATTATATTAGATTTATGGCTTGGATCTCACACACCTATTTATTAAAGGTAATGAGAGCAAAGACAGCGATTGGTTTATTTCACATTATGCCCAAAACACACCTCTGAATAATTAATAACCATCATTAGGATAGCCTCTTTGCACTTTGCGCCTGGCACAAAATTATTGTTTGTGCTGCTATAATAGTGAAATGGACTTGGACACACCCATAAATACACTCTGTGCCAACAATAGACTGTGGACTAGATCGTTGTATTAGGGTTTTCAGCGTTCACTTAAGGCCATTTTGTCTATAAATCAAGTCAAACATCAATATATCATATTATGTCTAAATACATATCTTCAATTTTGTCTTCCCTTTGTAACAAATATTTATCCCTTCTTTTATTATTATAGTATGTAATAATTAGCTGTAATGTCACTGTTTAAAAGCATGGGCCATGACAGATTTCTAATTTGATATATTTTGCATAGTATATTGGCAATAAAATCCATCTATAAAACTCCCTTCTTCTAACCAACTAGTTTTAAATAACTAAACCAAAAGCAGTGACAAACAGGATGTGAACCACAGTTTCTGCTTCCTATCAAACCATCACCCCTCCACCCTCATAATGGAGACCAACGATCAGAACTATTATCCCTTGGCGACAAAACGGAGATACAAGACGACCTGGAAAAAGAACACATCTGTGGTGTTCACATTTGCTACGGAAAAATTAACATGCTCAAAGCTCTTCATTATTTAAGGACTGCAGACTTTGTTGATTTTTAAACTGTGTGAAATCAACCCCAGCATGCTCTAAACTCCCTGGAATTCAACAAATGAGATTCTAATTTACAGCCAGGCGTCCTGGCATTCCAGCTCTAAACTCTGTTCACAGTGAGGAATATTTAGCTGATGCTGAATGGAAGACATTTATAATCACCAGTGTGGCTGCAGCTCATTTTCTGGCTGCAGGTTATTCAAGAACCAATGGAATTAAATATAATAAATAAAAATCTTAAAACATAAAACAAATTACTGCCAGTCAAATGCATAAAAAATAGCTGATTATACAGAAATTCTGGTCTAACGTTATTCTTAAAACTAAATCAGAAAAAAAAAATATAGCTTGACATTTGGTAAGACGAGATTAAAAGCATCCCCAAACCATGTGTGATATTAACATAAATAACCGTACCACCGTTTTTGCATAAGCTCTTAAATACAAATGCAATATTTGAAACTAAGGCCATTTCCAATTGCATGCTAATTCTAAGATTTTCAGGTAGCCATTAGTTATTAAAGTTACAGCACAAAAGTTAAATGATGTAAAATCACTTCTTTTAAAAAAGTGTTTTCAGACAGAAATCATAGACTAAGATTTGGGGTTTTAATGCAAGAGAATTTTTCACTAAATATAGAGGGGGCTTATGTCTTTTTTGACCTTTTTATGTGGTGACAAAAAAAAGTTTAAAAGGCTCAAAGGGTCATCTTATTGTTGCCATTTACTGTATTTTTACACTGTTTGACATGTTTGTGCACTGACTGTTGCCTTTTTGCACATTTTTTCCTGCTCTTTCTTCCTGCTGCACCTACTCACAGGAGATTTTTTTTGGTTTATATAAACTTTCTTTGACAATAAACCTACACTGATCCTGAAAAAAGACCCCTGAACCTTAATTGCCTAAAGAATATTCCTTCCACATAGCTACAATTAAGAGTTAGATTCTTTTGGGATTTTGTCATATTTAGGTACATAATATACAGTGGCTGATATGTTCATGTTCAACATGGGGGTGGGACAAACATGAAAGCATAAGGTGTAGATGTATAAATGTAAATTAAGTATAAATTTGCAAGAATAAAGATGCAAAACTGTAAAAAAAAAAATACTAATTTACAATTTAAAAAGCCACAAGTTTACGAGAAAAAAGTTCCATGAGAAAAAAGCAATTCATGAATGCAGGGGAATTTCCAAGAAATAAAAATCAGAGACTCACAAGTGTAGTCACAAATTTACAAGAAAAAATTGCTAATTTACAAGAATAAAAGCTGCATATTTGTATACACGTGTCTAAAACTTTTTTCCTCACAAATTTTCCAATCTGTGAGCTGTTTTCTTGTAAACTCGTAACACTTAACACTTTAAAATTCCTATCTTTTCCTGGTAAATTTGCAACTTTTCCCTGGAAAACTTGTTTTTCTCCCCCTGATAAATTTAATAATTGTTTCCTATAAATCTGCCACTTTTTGTGATAAATCCCCCCCCCCACACACACACACACATTTACAAAGATGTACTCATAAATTTGGTACTTTTCTCTAACAAATTTGCAACTTATTGCTCATAAATTTTCAATATTTTTTGTGGATCTGCAGCTATGCTCACCAGTTTGTGACATTTTCCCGTTAGAAGTGTTAGTTTGAGGGAAATCGTACAAACTCTACACCAGTCATGAAAGTATAATTCTGTTAAAAAAAAAAAAATGCTATTTGAGTACACGTAGTAACTGTAACTCGTTGCTATGCTGTCCTTGCAGTCTTATGGGGGTGGGATGGGGAGGTGGCAGGTTAACAAGGGGGGGTGACATACCGCCTTAAATCACCTACTGCATATACAGAACATTTAAAAGTGTTAAATATATTGATACAACTCATTGTACTGGTCAGCCCTCTTGTAGGTATAATGCGACATTAAAAGGCAACTCAAAAGTGATTTCAGGTCAGTTTTTGTAGCGAGGTTACAACTTAAACAAAAAAACTAAAGTTTTAAAAACTGATTTCTAATTTTTCTAGCGTGCAGAATTCAGTAAAATTCAACGGCTACCTGAAAATCTGAAAAAAAATGAAAGCATGTGAAATCTGAATGAGGTAAAGCACGGACACAGTCCAGCATATTTTAAGTTTCTCCTCACTCTCCCGCTGCCGTCTGCTACAGTGAACCTGGTCCCTCTGCTGGTAGTGACACTGACACAGATGAATTCACTTCGATCAACTCCATCTATCACAAGAAATCCAAGTAAAACCAATCTAATAATAATAAATAAGACCTTCTGTGTTAACTTGAGAACTCTGGAAGTTTCACTCTTTGGAAATGAAAAAAAGTGAACTAAAACTCAGATGTAAACAAAGTCGTAATAAAACTGAGCAAGCTTGTTTCCTCCACTTGCTATGGTGACTTGAAAAGGACAGTTCATGCCAAATTACCAAGATACAGATAGTTTTGAGTTTAATGTGCAAAAGTTTTGAGTTACCTGCTTACAAATTACAATGGAGGTTAATGGAAATTTGCTTGTAATATTCAAATAAATATATAAACATGTTTCTATTCTGCTTTTGGAGATTTTTCCTTTACCCTTTAGTCTGCTATATGGCTTTTTTTTGGTGTGTGTAAAACTTATACGCCTGCGCCAACTAAATGCCTTTTTACTCCAACATCAATTCTTGACCAAAGCAGATCTGAAATCTTTAAATTAAAAAGAAAGCACACCAAAAATTCCATTGTTGGTGCCAACAGTGAGCAAAGATTTTTCATGCACTTCTGGGATCAGATGAGCCGAAGACCCAGTTTATTAAGCTCCCTTTTAAAGCTGCAGTAGGCAGAGTGATTTGGTTGAATTTTTAAAAAAAAATTAAAATGTATAGCAAAAGGTCTGACGGGACGGCTACATCACAGCGTCTCCTCTGTTCAGTCTGCAGAAGGTTTCACCCCTGTGACCGTTTCTTGGTTCAGTCACGGGTCTTGTCAAGCAGATGCACGGCTATTGGCTGCTCGACAACACGCGTCATACATGTGCACTTCTGCATGGAGAGTGACTTAGGGCATGACAGGAAAAGGAGGGGGTCCTGCAGGAGACAAGCAGTTTTTTCAGATTTTAGGCAATTTTTTTCTAATTTCTCAGATTTCTGCCAAATGCAGCGTTAATATCCCCCAAAATACGAGACTCTTTTGTTTAGTGTGACTCAAATGCTCCCAGACATACTGCAATTCCAAATAAAGCAGTTCTCATATCCAAATATTTGGGGTTTTTCTACAGACAGCAAAATTACAATAAACTGCAAAACATAAAACTAATGTAAACCAGTGTTCACTTTAAAGACACTATTAAATGTTACGTCAGATGAGGAAAGTTCATCTTTATAATGTGACTAAAGCTTTTTTTTTTTAGCAGGCCACAGTTTTTAGCACCAGTTTTTATTACTTTATTAATGCCGCTTCACTTATTCCAGCCCGGTGACCGATCACAACAGAAACTGGGCTTTCTCAGAGGATACGCCCTAAAACAGGATTTAAATAAAATATTCTTATTCAATTAAAACATGTAAAGATATTCAAGTAAACCCCATCACTTGAAATGATTAATTGTAATTTTAAAGTTTTAAAAATGTCATTTAATAGTAACATTGACTTTGGAAACACTATGCATTGGTTTATATTTTAAACCCTTTTTTGAACATTTATTTCCTTCTTGTTCTATAAAAAAAAAGTTTGCTCTGAATTAGTAATATTAATAGCGTCATTGCGATATAGAAATCTGTATATTGACACGATGCCTATTATTGGTCTATTAGCCTTTATTAGTCATTATAAAGCACTTCTTAACAATGTATTCTAAGAGGACTATGCTATTATCCACAACTTCTTCTAGAATAACCATTTAATTACTGTTTATTTATAATAAAAAGCCAACTGTTAGATGTGAATTATGATATTCATTCTGAACTTTCTGGCCTTACATTATTAGGTGCTGAAGTACAAATGAACTGATTATGAGCAAGCCCACAGTTTAGAATGGGGGGCATATACTGAGTATGAAAGGGTTAATTTTGAGTGATTTGATGATTATTAACACTTGAATTTTTGTGTTTTTGGTCTACTTTATAAGGCCCTTATTGATGAAAGTGAATTGATATCATAATTCATTTGTAACACTATCCTAATTTATTATCAATGAGCAGTAATTAAATGTTTATTAACAAAAAGGCTGTAGTTAATACCACATTCCTAGCAGAATGTGATCATGTAAATAAGTTGTTTAAGCACTTTATGAGAACTAAAGATCTAAGAGTCAGCTAATAAACATACTAATGAGCCCCTAATTGACAGTTAATATATTACTATTGTTTTTAAAATGGTTCAGCAATATCTGCACGTTTTTTATCACGATAATAAAACTGTATATTGTCTCACCCTAGACGATGAAATTTCAATGTGGACAGTCTTAATTCCACTCTCCTCCATTGCACTGAGGTAGAAGCAGAAGCCTCTAAAACACAAAACTATCTGCTCAGGTTTGAGCGATTTTCATGAACCAATCCTTCAAGAACACACAGACGCACCTTCTCTTCTGCTGGTCTAACCATACTCACTGGCGTCCCCTCTTTGGACTCATGGTCTTTGTCCTTGTTGAGCGTTTTGGAGGGGAACATGCAGGAATGAAAGCTGGTCTCTGAGATGTGCTGATCCTCAGAGTGCCAAGTTTAGGAGAGACGAACAGGATCGAGGACCAGTGCCGGTGCGTGTTGTTCCAGTGATAGCACAGGTAGCTGCTTTCCTCAGATGGAGCTTTCAGTGTGCGCGTGACTGACGGTGTGGATGTGCGGGTGGGGCTGGACGTGGCTGGGCCGGCGGGGGCCCACACAGTTCTGCTGCTCACTGAGCAGAGAGGTGGTCTCTCCAGGCCCATTCTCCGGGCTGCCAGAGGACGGGGACCGCTGGGACTTGGAGGTCAGAGTCGGGTTGGTGTTCTGGGCGCACTGCGCTGTGCTCGTGGAGGAAGGAGTCTGGGAGGCCGGGGCGTGGTTGCTTGCGGTCGCCGGGGGCAAACACTGGCTCGGCCTCCGGCTGGACGAGGTCGAGGTGCTCTGGGGCAGAGCGGTGCGGCTGCTTGGCGGGGTCGGCTGAGTGTTTGACGGCGGGCGCTTCACGGGAGGAGTGGCCAGCGGCAGTGGGGTGCGAGGTCCCGGTGGCGTCACAGGTGGCAAAGAGGCAGCTGTGTCCAAACGAGTGTGACTGCCCTCTGGAGACTGAGGCGTGCTGTCCAACCTGGATGCCAGGAGACCGTTCTGGTAATGGGCACGAGTGATCTGAAGAGGACAAAAGAACTAGAGTAACACAGGCTTCAATAATTCTTCTCAGAGACCACCGTTAACTTTTTATAACAGCTCTAGATCTTTTTTTAGAGCCATATATGACTCAGTTCCCAGAGGCCTTAAAAAGTCTAAAATCGCTGTGACATGTTTTGGTTAAAATACCTCTCAGGATTTAAATATTGTGGCACCATTTCCCACCCAGAATAAACACCCTTCTTCACAACGATACGTTTCAGTGCATATTTCTTTTATTTCCATCCCACCCTCCCTCTTCCGTCACTGCATAGGCATAATTTATGGGGGGGTAGGGGGGTTCCAACCCCCCCCCCAATCAAATCCATCCAATAACCCCCCCAACAGTCATATAATTATAGTTAATAAAAAATATCTACAAGTGAGTGAAGAAGTTGTAATTTTTTCATTTGCAAGCAATGAAAAGTAACATTTCTAATAATTAAACAATGTACACCCTCCCCCCCCCCCCCCCACCCCGCAGACTTGGTATTTCCCAACCAGTCCATGCCTTCTCTGGTCAACCCTCAGTCATTTGTAGCAGCGACAGGTGAGGACGCTCGTTGACGCAGCAGGAGCAGCTCACAAGTGAGACAGAATAAAAAGAGCTCCACAAGGGCAACAAACCATTTTAAATTGTTGGTTCTCAAATAAAAGGACAAACCTCTGTGTCCAAAAGGAGGTAAATATATTGTTGATTTAGCTGGTGAATTGTTGTCTGAAGTTAGCTGGTTGCTAGTTTGCTAATATGAGTTAAAGCTATGGGAGTACACCATATGTGCTGCCTGGTAGGATTCAGCTGATCTGAGAAACAATTAGCTTTTCTTATGCAAATTTGGGCTTTACATTGTATTAATCATTCATGAAATGTGATCAGAATGGATTTGTTCATCAGCTGTTAGAATGAAATTTACATACATTTCAGTGCTCATTTAAATGTTAGCAGCTCCAAACATTTATCAAGGACAAAAACTCTCTATACCACTGGTCCTTAAATATAAATGCCTTTAAATATTGCTTATCATCCCCACAAAATTCAAGTTAACCTTAAACTGTTCTGTATTTTTAAAATTTCATGATTTTGATAATTATAAAATTCAATTAGAAAGCAAGTTTTACCACTTTCAATTATAGACTAAGTCACTCTGAAGGCTATTCTTAAACATCCACGTTAAAAGAAATTAATTATTTTCCATGCAGATCATTTTCAGATCTTCAATCCTCTGTTAAAATACCACAACTGCACAAAATAGTATCTAAATGAATATATAAGAAATAAACACCAAATAGATGAATGAAAGAACAGATGCGTTTCATCGGCCTAAACTTTTTAAAATATCTCATTAAGGAAAATGCAGCATTCTAAATTTTATCCATATGCATAATGTGTTAAAATGAGTTCAAAAGCACTGCAACACAGCATCACTATTTGGAATTTAATTATTGAGCTTAAATAAATAAAAATAAAGTTTAAGCTTAAAATCACATTTCTAGTTTTCCGTTCCCATTTTATTTAATTACGAGACAGCATTAGGCAGTGATCAAACACTGAGATATTGATGGCTTATTGTCACCACTGTATAGTGATTTAGCTCCTAGTGTAACAAGATTCATCACCGTAACACCATACCTTCTGAGTATGTTGGTGTTTAAGGTCTATTTGTAATAAAAGGAGTGCTAAAAAAAAAATAATAATAATTTGATAAATAAAAAGTTGCAATGCTTGTTCCAGCATTTATTTTTCTTGCAGCATTTGTCATCTCCTCCAGCCTGTTGCTCTTCCTGTATGGTTACTTCAGTACTGAATATACGTGTGTGTATGTATATATATTATATATCAACTAAAAGCATATTATAAACTCATTTAAAGTTAGAGCTGTCTTCACAACCAACTTTTGGGGCTGTGAATATTCTATCCAATCTTTTTTTCTCCCTTAATAAACTTCATCAGTGTTTTATGTAGCACTGTGACATTTCTAATGTCACTTTTTTGCATGTGCAACTTTTTTGTCATAGTTTTACAGATTTTCTTGTAAATCAGAGACATTTTTTTTCTTGTAAATTTGCCTACTTTTTGTATAAAAATGCAGTATTTCCCCCATATTGCTTTCCGCCTAAATGCACAGCTTCTCAAAAATGTAGCATTTTTCTCAAATTTGCATTTTTTGTCATGGAAAATAAGCCTTTTACCTTACATATTTGCAAAATCATTTACATTTCTGAATTTTTTAAATATTTTTTGACTATCATCAAGTTCCTACTTTCTTCTTGTGAATTTATACTATTTTCTCCTAAATTTGCATGCTTTTTCTGGTAAATTTGGTAAAGGTAAATTTATTATTTACCTTTGTGTGTGTGGGGGGGGGGGGCAAATACCTGAATCATAAATTTGAAAACTGAATGTCATCGTAAAAAATTAAATGTCTAGATAATGAATCCAGAGTAAGTTTTTAATACCAGGATAACTTAGTCACAAATCTACTCACAGATTTGCTATTATTTCATGAATGAAACTGCACACCTAAGGTGTGGTGTGCTGTATTCATAATGTCTCTGCAGGCAGGATAACTGTTACTTTTGTCATAGTCTAGCTGATTAAATCCCAGTAGTGTCCTTAGTTCATCTGCTTGGTAAGAAATAGCCACATGGTGGCAAGTGGTGACATCATGAATTAATGAAAAAACAGTCCTGTCAGAATAAATGTGTTAATCACCACAACTGATTAATAACAAAATAAAATGAGTTAAGAATAATGGTCATTAAGCCTCATTCAGCAGCTAGATTAACCTCAGTTAATACTGATTGCACTGTTAAGACGCTATTAAGAGGGAAGACAGGCAAAAATCTAGCATGAATTACATCCTCCAAAATTGTCCATGAAGTACCTCTTTTAAACCATTTGAACATTAACGAAGCCTTTTCATATGAGGAGCAAGAATGTGGCAGCAGCAGGGTGAACCAAGAGGAAGAGGAGGTAAAGGTAACCAGAGAGGCACAGGAGGCATACATAACCAGGTAACAATAGTCAAAACTTGATTTCTGCCCGTGCTGAAACACTTAACACATAATGGGTATTAAGTAGGCCTGCTGCTTCATAGCGGCATAGACTATTACAAAGCTGAATATAGATTTGGTAAATTCCCAGTATCTGAAACAAAGTTATGCCCTTGTGTCACTGAGATACACAATTTGTCGCTGTCGGGTGAAAACCTCATGTCTCCATATTTGGTGATTTTCAGGTTGTTGGGGGGTTTTTTTGTTTTGTTTTGGGGTTTTTTTTTTGTATAAACTCATTCTATTGGTCAGCATTTATGGCTTTGGATGCTTTTTACTAATATCAAACCAATGACAAGCATTAGAAAAGCCATGCAAATAAATTTCATAACTGCTAACTTAGTCAGAAAATTCAGGGCTTCTCTCATCTCCTGAAAATGTCTGTTTTGGAGATATGAGATATCGAGCAACAAACTGATGCTAATATTAGATGGTTAGCTCTGCTGTTGAACATAGCCTGAGTTAATGTAAAACTGGCTAAAGGTGAGAGTATAACAGCCCAACTAAAGCATTATCAGTGACCGGGGTGTGTGGTTTGAGTGGTTGGTAGGAGAGGACTACTACCTGGGGTATAAGAACAGATAAATTACTCAATGGCTAGCTCTGATAACTCCGACGAAATACCACTGGTGAACAGGTCTTTATGCCAGTGTAAAATAAACTACAGCAAGATAAACTAACATAATGTCTAGGAATGAGATACAGTTGAAACCAGAAGTTTCCATATACTGTTTAAAACGAGACACTACCTTTTTTCTCACTGTCCGACATTAAATCATACTCAACTTTTCCTGTTTCAGGAAAAGTTTAGAATGATTTACTGTAATGTCAAGTGTATATAGTCAAGTGTTGGTAGATGATCCAGTTGGGATGTTGGATGTGACTTGTATCAAGGGGAGCGATATGCATTAACTAAGCTAGGCTAGCTACCAGTTAAATGGCTATTTGGCCCAAAATATATACAGTATATTAAAAAACGTGAGAATGATGCAAGACAGTGAGTATGAATTAATGAGTCAGCTGGGAATGGAGATGTTGGGTGGGCACTGCAGGTATGTGGGTTCCAAAGCTAACTGGGAAATATCCTAAAAATGGGTGGAGATGAGGCTGAGAGGGCAGTATCAACCCTGTGAGCTCCAGTTTTCATGACACAGCCAGAAGAAAATTAGAGCAGCTCATTGAATGAGTCCAATTTAAATTTTTTGTTGATAGCCACTCCCGATCCAACTTGACTTGCAAAACCACTTTTTGGGGAATGTACAACATACCATTGTAAGAGGCACACTGCTACTTTTTTGAAGAAGTTTCCTCATTTTGCATCAACAATGCAGAAACTAGGCACAACTGTGGATCTTAGATCAGACAGAGTAGCCCATTCTGGCCTGATGAACCTTAATGCTTCCAAGAGTCTTCAGTTCCCTAAAACATATAAATTATGTCTGCTCAGAGTTGAAATGACACATATTCATCATGTACTGTATCACTTTGGCCCTTGACCACAATCTAGGTGCAATCCCATCTGAGGATCATTGTGTGTGAGTTTGGTGACCATCCGGGCAATGGCCTCAGACAATTAGTGATTCTCACGAATTGTGGATGAACAGGCAGTCGACCAGATACAGCACCAAGACTCATTTCACCTTCACTGGAATAAGCTAAGCCGACCCTCAGTGATGGGGTAGCTCATTCTGGTTTGGTGAAATCACTCCCGAGAGTGCGCTGATCTCCTGATCACTGATCTTGACCTTGAGCACAGTCTACATGCAGACTTACTTGAGGATCATTGTGCATCAGTTTGTTGAATATTAGAGCAATTAAGCAGGAAAAATAACACAGGGTTACAAAAATAATTTTTTTAGTAAGTTGTCTGTGTTTTTTCAACTGATTTAAGACAATTTTGCACCGCTGAATCTGAAAATGACATGTTTCTCTCGATCAGGTGCTAAGTAAAAACCTGTACTTAGTACTGTGCATGTACTTACCTTTATATAAAGGCAAGTACATGTAAATTGAATGTTACGTCATCATTGTTCAAAATTCTGAGAATTTCAAGACCTAAAAAAGAATTTTGCATCATATAAAGCGAAAATACCCGTACATGTAAACAAAAACGTATAAAACAGCATGTGGCCATAATTCAAAAAGTTGACCTGATTGAGCAAAACCAATATGATTTTTGGCTTCAGCACATCAAAACTGTCAAAAAATCAGCTAACAAAACTTAAACAAAAAATTTGGTGTTGACCAGTGTAATTTTTATAAAATCTATACACTCTTAGATCTCTTCACCTTTAATCCTGACCTTGAGTACAAACTTCATGCAGACCCACCAGATGGTCATTGTGCATGAGCTTGTTAAGAATTATCACAATTGCCTAGGAGGAGTATTGACATTGAGCACAACCTGGATGTGGACCCACCTAAGGATCATTGTGAGTGAATTTAGTGAGCAGTGGGGAAATTGCCTAGGAGAAGTAGCAATTCCCGTGAAATGCGGCTAGATGGATTAATGGACATACGGAGGGATGGACGGATGGATGGATGCAGCATTAGCTCCTTTTATCTTTGCCAGAATGAGCTAATTAAAAACTGCTTTGAGGATGTTCTAGGCGCTAGAATAGGTACCCTACAGCACAAGACAAACCTGAGTGTGAAGTAGGTGTTTGGGCCTAATACAGAGGGAACTTATATGTTGTTGCAGGACCATGGTTCTATTTAAAGGGACTATATGAAGTTTACTTGTTCAAAAATTACTGATTATAGCTATATGCAAAACGTATTGCATTACAGAGCTCTATAATCAGTCCCTCCAGGATTTCGTGATGTTGCGATCGTACCAATTCATGTGAAATCAGCCAAGCAGTGCAACTATTTGTTGCCATTTGTTTGTGTTGAAAAACATGCACCTGCCCCAAAAGCACCCCGTCGTGGGAGCGCGCGTGAGGAGAGTACACTACATTACAGCGAGTGTTTGAACATCTTTAGAGGTAAAATCATTACTCCATCTGGTCAGTGAGCTTTAGGACTGAATCTCCATTGTGGATGGACAAACGCACCCATCCATCCATCCCCCCTCCCCCTCGCTGTCCCGTTATAAATGAAATGTGTGTGTGTGTGTGTGTGTGTGTGTGTGTGTGTGTGTGTGTGTGTGTGTGTGTGTGTGTGTGAGAAGCCCGACATGCAGCAGACAGGTAGGCATGGAAAAACAAAGAATATTCTCTGTAATTTTTTTTTTTTGTTTTTCAAAAACAACACAGACTCCAATACAGTGCAACAGAATAATTTATTTTTTCCTTTCTGCTCGGTACCAAGTGGTTGGGAACTGTAGGGAGTTTTCAAATGAAGGTGCTGCCAATAATTTCCAAATCTATACTCTTTAACATGCAAGAGTTTTTCTGTATAGCAGAAGTTTCTGCTTAATTTACAAATCACTATAATAGGAAATTTTTGACAATCCTGTGTTTTTCTTGTATTGTTATATAGAACACCACTGCAGTAAACTGGTAAAAAGCATCTGCTTTAAAATTTGGAATTCTATCCACAACTTTTAGTGCAGAAAACACTCTAAAAACATCACAACTTTTCCCGCAACTTTTAAAAAAGCTCCTGCAAATTCTGGCTTTTTGGCCCGCAACAATCATAAAAACATCCCACAACATCCTGGAGGGACTGTATAATGAACTTTCCCACAGTGTTGGGCCATTGCTCCCATACCACTGTTTTGCCAGCAGGGTTCACCTTGAATTGTGAGTCTGAAGTTACACATACAGAGATTCACTGTTTTGGCACAATGCTGCCACCTGGTGTTAAGAGTTGGATTTAATTCAAAATTACATACAGCATGTTTAAAGTGCTGAAGACACGTTTTTGACTTCCTCTAATTTTTCAACACATAATACAATATGACAAAATAAGTTGGTCTGTGCAGTTCTAAGTCAAACAGGCTTTTTTTCAAGCGAATATCGAACGTTTTCATGAGCGCCACGTCACCAATTACGTCAGTGGCTGGAAAACCCCGCTGCCATGTAGTCACGACATCGGGAGAACACAGCACTTGACTGCCCATTGTACACACAGGATGGAAGCGGTTGAAAATATTGACAATGGTTCCAGCACATGTAGTCTGGATTTGGTTTGTGTTGTCCAATCTTCAGACAATTATAGTTCCGAAGAATGGGATGATAATGAAGAATCTGGGGGCATCAGACCATATAGGTTTGAGCCGTGCCAAGCGGGCATTGTGCCAAGCGAGTCACACTCAGAGAGCGACAGTGGAGAGGCACACATGCCTGCCGCAGCAGCAGCGACAAACACAGCAGGGGAACACCAGTGTTATTCTTTTGTTACAGATATTGCAACAAATTATTTGTTCATAAATATAATTTATTTATCTCGTCCACCGGGGGTGGACGAGATTCGCCCTGAGTACCTCAAGGCCCTGGATGTTGTTGGGTTGTCATGGTTGACACGCCTCTGCAACATTGCGTGGAGGTCGGGGGCAGTGCCTTTGGCATGGCAAACCGGGGTGGTGGTTCCTCTCTTCAAAAAAAGGGGACCGGAGGGTGTGCTCCAACTTTAGAGGGATCACACTCCTCAGCCTCCCTGGGAAGGTCTATGCCAAGGTACTGGAGAGGAGAGTCCGGCCGTTGGTCGAACCTCGGATTCAGGAGGAGCAATGTGGTTTTCGTCCTGGCCGTGGCACATCGGACCAGCTCTTTACCCTCTCGAGAATTCTTGAGGGTTCGTGGGAGTTTGCCCAACCAGTTTACATGTGTTTTGTGGACTTGGAGAAGGCATTTGACCGCGTCCCTCGTGGATTTTTGTGGGGGGTGCTTCGGGAGTATGGGGTATCGGGCTTGTTGTTACAAGCTATTCGGTCTCTGTACGACCATTGTGAGAGTTTGGTTCATATTGCCAACACTCGGTCGGAGTCCTTCCCAGTGAGAGTTGGACTCCGCCAGGGCTGCCCTCTGTCACCGATCCTGTTCATAATTTTTATGGACAGGATTTCTAGGCGCAGCCAGGGAATGGAGGGTGTCATGCTTGGTGACCACAGGATCTCAGCTCTGTTGTTTGCAGATGATGTTGTCCTGTTGGCTTCATCCAGCAATGACCTACAGCTCTTGCTGGGACGGTTTGCCGCTGAGTGTGAAGCGGCTGGGATGAGAATCAGCACCTCCAAGTCCGAGTCCATGGTCCTCAGCCGGAAAAAGGTGGATTGTCCTCTCCGGGTTGGGGACAGGCTCCTGCCCCAAGTGGAGGAGTTTAAGTATCTTGGGGTCTTGTTCACAAGTGAGAGGAAAATGGAGCGAGAGATCAACAGACGGATTGGAGCAGCATCTGCAGTGATGCGGACATTGTACCGGTCTGTTGTGGTGAAGAGGGAGCTGAGTTCTAAGGCAAAGCTGTCGATTTACCAGTCAATCTACGTTCCTACTCTCACCTATGGTCACGAGCTTTGGGTAATGACCGAAAGAACGAGATCGCGGATACAAGCGACTGAAATGAGCTTTCTCCGTAGGATTGCTGGACTCACCCTCAGAGATAGGGTGAGGAGCTCAGTCATCCGGGAGAGGATCAGAGTAGAACCGCTGCTCCTCCACATTGAAAGGAGTCAGTTGAGGTGGTATGGGCATCTGATTAGGATGCCTCCTGGACGCCTCCCACTTGAGTTGTTTCAGGCACGTCCCACTGGGAGGAGAACCCAGGGCAGACCCAGGACTCGGTGGAGAGACTATGTCTCCCAGCTGGTCTGGGAACGCCTTGGTATCCCCTCTGAAGAGCTGGAGCAGGTGGCTGGAGGGAGGGAAGTCTGGGCTTCTCTGCTTGAACTGCTGCCTCCGCGACCCGGACCTCCGGAAAAGCGGTAGAAGATGGATGGATAATTTATTTAAACCCAACTTTTCAATAAAATCATAGCAGTGTATTCTCTGTGGCTCAGGCATTGGGTTTATTATGAATTATATTTTGAGTTCTTGTTGTTTTTGTTTTGTACATGTGTTTTATGTGCATTTTGAGCCACTTTCAGGTGGGCACTGTCCAAGATTCGCCAGTCCGAACACACGCACCCTCTCTCTTTGACAGTCAGCTATTCATGGTTTGTGTGCACCATCTGCCATGTTGTCAGCCAGCCAATATTGCCAACACTATCACGACGTGTTAGCCACTCCACACAGCCGTGGTTCTGTTGCGCCCCTTGAAACGATGTCGGCCCTGGGGCGCAACCGTGGTTAACACACCTCCTCTCCATGTTCGCTGGGCGATGTCAGCCCTGAACGCCAACTGTGGGTGTTTCTGTTTATTTTTGTATGTCTTCACCTTTTTGGGAACTGTTGTCATCATTCTTATGTTCAATACATCTGCTGTGGTGAATTCTGCACGTAAATCCATTCATCATGACCCTCCGTGTGCTCTTACACAGGGCAGGGAGAGGGAGGATGAAATAATGAGGATTTACGTGCAGGGTTCACCACAGCACATTTAAGACAGAAAGACAGACAATTCCCTAAAAGATGAAGACGTACAAAAAACACAAACACACTTACTGATGGCATTCGGGGGCCGGCATCGCCCAACGAACAAATGAGAGGAGACGTGTTTGCCACAGGTGTGCCCCAGAGCCAAAATCGCTTCAAGGACACATGAGAACCACGGCGAACATGGAGTGACTAACACATCGTGAGTGTGCTGAAAATACTGGCAGACAAACAGCACAGATGACAATACTATGGACCATTAGTGCATGACTGGCAAACGGCCACTAAGTACATGCACTGCTGGTAATGGTGTGATGAGAAGCACCTGGGTGAGGACCGGGAAAGATGATCAGTGGGAGTTTGAATCAGCTAGTGATAATGAGACCGGCGAGATGTCAGCATGCGATCACAGAAAGTAGATCAAAGCTGCGCGTAAATCCATTAATCCTTCCCCTCCTTGTGCGCTCCTCCTGCATAAAAGCGCACGAGGAGCACACGAGGAGGTTTATGACAGTTGGAGCTGAAGCGTGTAATGTGGTCTTTCATGGCTTGCTGTTTATCTAAGCCTGCGACACAACATGAAGGCACAGCCATAAAATTAAAACAAGAAACCAGAGAAACTGTGAGCTACAAAGCTGCTGTCATTCCAGTCAACAACACCAGAGTCCATTCTCCCGCTCACGTCATGGGGGTGTCGCCCTTAATTCGGTGGGCGGCACCACAGTCCAGTCAGCGGCTGCTGTTTTTTGATGATAACTAGTTTATGCAGGCGCGGTTGTAAATGTTATATTGATCATCGACAATGACTTTTGGGTTTACACTACATCCTAAAAAATGTCAAAATCATGTCATCAGCCCTTTAAAGACTATTGCTATAGGTCAGGGCAGTGTTTTTCAACCAGGGAGCCTAGGAACCTGGGGGCTCTGTAAGAGAACATTCGGGGTTCCACGGGAAACTGAAACTTCTTAATTGGTCAAAAAAAATTGCAGTAATTTGCTGCTGTAGTGCATGGGTTCTGTAGTAACTCTTCCATGTCAGTAGGTGGCAGTATGGATAAGATGAGATGAGATGAGCCTTTATTTGTGTCAGTAGGTGGCAGTATGGATAAGATGAGATGAGATGAGCCTTTATTAGTCCCACAATGGGGAAATTCCAGAATGCAGTATGGTTACCATCTTCTTCCTCTTCTTCTTCATGTGTTTTATGGAGGTTAATGATCTTGTTAAGTTTGTTTGTTTCAATCAAAAAATGTAACCTGCAACATTTTAAAGTTAATATACATGATCATGACATCAGTTTAGCTACAGAATTCAAATACCTTGGCATTGTACTAGATCCTCAACTCAAATTTAATCTTCATATAAAGAAAATTTCAAAAACAGTAAAAAAAAATCTGAACTGCTTTAAATTAATTAGATATTACATACCTTACGAAGCAGCTGCACTGTATATGCATTCTATGGTTTTTTCTCATATATCATACTGTTTGACAGTCTGGGCTCAAGCAGCCCCTTCCACAATAAGACATATAGGTTCATTATATAATCAAACCCTAAAAATCTTGGACAAAAAGCCCATTAGGTGGCATCACTGTAATGTTTTTAAAAAATACAACCTATTGAGTTTTGAGAGCTTCATTGACCTCTGTCTTCTGAAATTAACGTTCAAATGTTTCCATAAATCAGCACCCGAGCCACTTGCTGGTTTCGTCCAAAGACAGGACAGCAGCAGAGCCACCAGGAGTTCTGTTAACAATAACTGTAAAATATTCCACCGCAGAACCACATTTGGACAAACAGCTTTCTCTATAAAGGGCAGTCACATCTGGAACACAATGCCAAATGAAATTAAAATAATAACGGACTTTAAAACATTCACTAAAAATGTTAAAAACTGGCTGAAAAATAAACAAGAATGTACTCATGTATGAATTAATTGTCTGCAAAGTGAGAGTGAATGAAGGGAAGGAATAAATGTGTTTGTTTATAGTGAGTGACGGAGGGAGGAAGGCCTGAAATAGGCAAATGTGAGTTATGTTATACAGTATGTGTTAAATGTGAGTCAGGCTGTTATATTTGTGTATTTATAATATTTATAATATTTATGTTAAATGTGAGTCAGGCTGTTATATTTGTGTATTTATAATATTTATAATATTTATAATTGTGTATTTATAATTTTTCTGCATTGATGTATGTGGTTATTGTGTATATTTTTTATCTTGATTCTTTTTTCTAAAGCCCATCCAGGGACAAGAGTTGCGAATTAGCTAATAGCTATACACTCTATGTGCAACACATCAGATTGATTGTCTTTGATTAATTGTCTATGTTTATTGCACTGTCCCTGTCAAATAAACTAATCTACTACTACTAAATAAGTAAACACTAGACAGGACATTGCTAGCTGCTAGGCTAGCCACATTCCATCACATATATACTTACTTATATGATTACAATGAATACAATGAACAATTATTTGTGTATCCTGTTATCACAATGCTGCAGGTGCTGTCAACCAATATAATTACCTACAGAATATTTGCCATGAAAATGGTGCCCATGGTTTATCTTGTGTTTATATATCTATGTTAGTGACCCCCACAGTCTTGTCATCCAGCTGCTCAGATGTAAATATTATCATTATCTCGGTCTCCTAAAAAAAATTTAAAAAGTATTTTTCATCAACATATTATTTTTTTTTTTCAAAAAAATATAAAAGATTTAAAAGGTCATGGTGACTAGACAAAAGCAGCAATGGATAAATATTTGAATTGGAAAGATTCAGACTTGGAACTGGGCTCTAGACAAAATTCTAACCGAGGTGAATGGCCGAGCAGTTGTCAAAAGAAATCTAAGACAGTGAAGACAAGGCAGCACACCAAAAGTTACCTTTCCTTTGGATTTACGTCCACTGGGGATCCCACTGCACCAAGCCGTTATGCTTGGTATGCAAGGAAAAGCTATCCAACAATGCCATAGCCCCATGCAAGCTTAAACGTCATCTCCAAACAAAACACCCATCAGTACAAGATAAGAACACAGACTATTTTGTTCACACATGGAGAAACGGGAAACTTTTATGAGAAAAACTTGAGCTTTTCAAGCCTGACTGCTATAAAACAAACAGGAGAGAGACTGGGAGCTGTGGAGGAAGAGCTTTGTTTATGCCTTTCTTCAGTTCCTGCCAGGATATCAGCTTTGTGTTCAACTAAACAGGCCCAAGTTTCACACTGAGGGAGTATAAGCTCAATTGTCATTACATATGCTGTAATAGGCTACAATGTGTCATTTTGTAACATTTTTGGTTGGTGGGGTGCCGCAAGATTTTTTCCAATGTAAACAGGGTTCCTTGGTTCAAAAAGGGTTGAAAAAAACGGGGTCATAGGTCTGCAACCTGCAACTTAAAGCAACACTATGGAAGATTTTCACCTTAAAATAATGTGTCCCAAAATATTTCAATGGAACCATTTGATGGTACATTTGACCAGGTGAACTTCCACCACGGTCTGAGTGGGCCCACAATGCCTGCAACAGCTCTGTTCTGGGTAGGAACATTGAAAGGACTACAACTATGGAGACAATGACCTGACTCCCAACAGCCAAGCACAGGACACAACTGTAGTCACCAACAACAAAGCACCCTGTGATTGACTGTTGGGGCTGAGGTCATAGTCACCATAGTTGTAGTCTTTTCAGTGTTCCTACCAGGAACAAGAAAGTTACATAGTGCTGCTTAAAAAAATGCTGAAATCTGTGGCAATAAATGTGCAAAATAACGTAAAAAATTTTTATGAGAAAATGATTGCAATTAAATATATAAAAGCTAAACATAAGAAAAAAGTAGTAAATCCAATCCAATTTTCATTTTGAGATGGCACACATTTTTAAACTTCTCTTAATAAAAATGAATAATGCTTCAAAATCATTGTGCCAGCTACAAAGAGACCAATGTGGGTGTTACCTTGACAAACTGTAGGTCTGACAGAGCTCGAACACAGAAGTCTGGAACGTACTGGTAGGGGGTTCCTGGGATCTGAGTGTTGCTCCCGCAGACAGAACTGCTCTCAGGAGCACGCTCGGTGCAGCTCAGAGATGCCGAGCGGTTGAGGTTGCCCCCGTGTGATGGAGAACGAAACTCTAAGGAAGTGACACAGAGGAGAGAGAGTGAATGAGAGGGTTACATTTCCTTGCAAAAAAAAAAAAAAAAAAAAAAGTAAAGAGCGGGAAGGCACATACACAGTTAAATATGAACAAAAAAACACAGAGATGAATGAGAAACATAAAAAACCAAAAAGGAATGAAAGCCATCGACTGTATGATAACTGCAAATGTGAGGAAACACTGCAACATAAAAACACACAATACATATAAAAGCTACACATGTGCAAGAAGTGAATCATGGAGAGGAGATGAAACGAGTTTCTGCTAATGCAGAGAATGGCACAAACATGCTACGCTAAGAGGGAAAGTGCACTGCTTGAGCATCTTATGGCTGCAACAGGCTTGTCTCAGCTCATAGGACGGACCTCTGTCATTGGTCTGGCTTGGTGTCATGGAGGGTGACGCAGGGCTGTGTATTAATAAAAGGTGGAGGGTGTCAGATGATAAGAGGGAAGTGTTTTCAAAAAAGTGAGGAGGGAACGGATTAGGAGAATATCTGGGCTTAAAGGAGTAGGTCACCATTTTGGAAAATATGCCAATTTGCCTTCTTTTTTCAGCTCATCATTAAAGAGACTGTATGGAACTTTTCAAAACTTCACCTTGTGATCAATATATGTGCTACAGCATTCACGCTACTGATTTCTGAGAAGACCGTGGGCTGTCACAGAAACTGGCCTCCTATGGTGCATTACACTGAACATGAAGTGCATGTTTTGCGTGGCTCAGCGAATACAGGCAAGTCCGCATTGAAGCAAGAGGAATTTTGCTCATTCTGGGTCAAGATAAATTTGAAAATTAAACTGACGTTCACTGGAGACAGACAGGTGCTCCGCCGCTGACACCAAGTGCAAATACTTCGTATCCATCCTTGAAATTCTGCCAATCCTAGTTAGCAGATCATCAAACTGGGCACCATTAGCCTCAGGTGGGACAGAAAACAGCTGTCATTAAGACAGAGGTCTTGAAGGAGGCAGATTAACATTCTCCAACCATTTGTCCCACCAGATAATGTTGTGAAGCAAAGCACAACGGTAGTTTGGGGATTTCCACGGCAGGTACAAGGCACCTACAGAATTTATGGATGTAATCCTAACCCTCTGCAGGGTGAATTATAACTTATTGCTTTCAATGCTGGCTTGCCGTACTTTCAATTTACACTTCACACCAGTCTTTCTCAAAAATGACGTGGGGCGGCGGTTCACTTATCGACTCTGTCTCCAACACCAGAGTTTCCAAAAGTGCCATACAGTACCTTAAGAGTAGTAAAAACGTAGGCTAAACCATCTCTGCACAAAGATAACACTGCAACTACGGCTTTAAATTTAGTGTACACAAATGTATTAGAGTGATTCATGCACGCAAAAACAGAAGCAAACAAAAAAATCTGAATTCAGGCTCACTTCAAGTTTAAATAATTGTGATTTGCATGCCACATTCTTCAAAGGTGGATGACTGAGATGGTAGTGCAGATAAAAGTGCTTTTAAAAATCCAGTATAAAAGTACATATAAATAAATGTACAAAAACAAAAAACATCCGAAGAGAATAGTAAGCCAAAAGTTAAAACAATCACTCATGCTAAGCCGATCACCAGTCTTCTCATTTAAGTCCCAGAAGTATTGTGTTAACCAGAGATCTGCGGTCAAACTAGTCAACTTAACAGTTGCTAAAAGTGAGTCAAAGCAAAAAAAGCATCTGACCGTGGATCAGTGGTTAAAGAAAGGCGTTTGTTTTGACAGGGTTAGAAATTGGAAAGTGTCACACCAAGAGTCCCATCCAACAAGTTGCTTATTGTGCAGAAATAATCTGATGATGTGCAGCTGCAGCACTGAGCCTGCATTTGTTTAAGCTACAACAAGATTCTGATTTTTACAGATGAGTCCGATGTCCACTGACGACTGAGGACAAAAAAAAAAAATAATAAAAAAAAAAAATCACAATCTTTTTATATATAGGAGAAAAACCACCACTGTGTTCAAAGCTTCAACTTCACCGAGGAATCATAAGCAAATAATATTTAGTAAATAACATATGGTTGTTTATCAGATCAGGTCACAGATTAATGAACAAATTTCTGCACGTTATGGCGCCCACATCCTGCTTTGAAAAAACACAGTGTGGGTTCTGACTTCAAATTTTTCTGACTTCAAATTCAAAGGTTTGATAAATTTATGCTCGGTTGCATTGAAAATGAGATAATAAGCATCTACATTTTTTTTGGTACTTAAAGATGCTGTGCCAAATGTGTGAAAACTTAGTGACACCATGTGGTCACTACGAGAACTGCAGACTTATTCTCTCCATTTCTGAAAAACTTCTGAGTCAGGTTCCCCACCGACCAAAGTAGCTGATCTGAGTGAAGCTGGCTCAGCTGCTTTCTTGAAATGAGTAAATAGTGCCTTTGGTTAGTGCTGATTTGTGCGAAAAACTGTTTGTGCTGTCTCCATTTTTGAGATATTAACAATAACAATTTGTGCTGAAAACAAAACAGTGACAGTGGTTATTGCTTTGTTTTTGCTGGTTTGTACCACTAAAAGAGGCACTTACGAGGGCTGTTCATTAAAGATTTTCCCTGACCCACTTTCGGTTATTGTAGGAGGCTGAAAGTGCACAAGTACAATAATACATTTCTTGATAGGTCACGTGGTATTCTGCAGCTCTGAAATTTTAAGAGTTTCTCTTCTACAGGTGATAATACAGGTGTGATAATGTAGCCAGCTGGATGCAAAGCGGTCATCAGGTTCCTGTACTTGAGAGGCCGCACACCACGGGAGACATTTGATGACATGAAAGAGACTAATGGGGAGGATGCCCCATCATATGACATAGTCAAGCACTGGCATTGACAGTTCAAGTGTGGTTGGACATTGGTGGATGGCCCAAAACATCAAGATCAGTGTGGGATATGTGGAAAAAAATCATCCATGATATTTGCACATGTGGAAGTTGTCTGTACGATGGATTCCCCCGGTTGCTCACACCTTTCCTGAAGCATAAATGAGTCACCTGCTCCCAGGCTCTTTTGGTCATGCGCCAAGAAAACTACGAGGATTTCTTTGACAGATGAAACATGGGTCCATCATTATGATCCCGAGACTAAAGCCCAGTCGAAGCATTATGACTCACCACCTCCGAAGAAGGCACGTGTCCAGCCCTCGGCAGGCAAAGTCATGCTCATGGTCTTTTGGGACCAGCATGAAGTACTGATGATGAATTTCCTGGCAAAGAGTATCACAATTATTAGGACTTACTATGCTTCACTGCTGAAGAAATTGCAGAAGGCCACCAAAACCATGTAGCATGCTGACCAAAGGTTTCCACTTCCTCCAAGACAATGTCACAACTCTCATACTGCCCAGATGGAAGCACGGTCCTGCGGCTATGAAATCATTCCTCACCCCCCTTACTCTCCCGACCTCGCACCATCAGACTTCCACCTCTTTCCAGCCTTGAAGTCATTTTTGAAGGGCAAGGACTCCAACATGATGAAATGCTGATTGCTGAGGTCAAGTCATGGCTTCTGACTTTACCTACAGACTTCTACAGGCAAAGTGTGAACAGCTGCATAAAGTGATAGGAGAAGTGTGTGACCCTTGGTGGTACCAATGTAGAGACAAATAACTGTGCCAAGTTTGGTTCCTCTCAGTCTATGGGAAATGAGTTAGGGGAAATCTTTAATGAGCAGCCCTCGTAAAGCATCTTCCTTGTAACACAAAAATTATTTGTGGTTGATAATACCGTTTTATGTTCAAATCAGAAAAAGTGGCTGAGCTGTGATGTCAGATGACCTTTATTATACAGTGGTGCGAAAAAGTGTTTGCCCCCTTCCTGATTTCTCTTTTTTTTGTGTCTGTTCACACTTAAATGTTTCAGATCATCAAACAAATTTAAATATTAGACAAAGATAACACAAGTAAACACAAAATGCAGTTTTTAAATCAAATTGTTTATTATTAAGGGGGGAAAATCCAAACCTACATGGCCCTGTAAGAAAAAGTGATTGCCCCCTAAACTTAATAACTGGTTGGGCCACCCTTAAGCTGGATTCATGCTACACCTCTGCTGTCCACGTACGTGTAACCGGACACCTCATCTGACAAAATTTACGTCATCATTTCCACTCCGCCAGTGTCCACAGTGCTCGACCGTGTGCAGTCCAAATTTTGTGACCACGTCACCTGCCCACGACCTGAATGCATTGAAAAGCGCATGCGCAAAACTGAACATCCCATTCAAGAGGTGGCGATATCAGCACAGCATGCCAAGACAAAGTAGACGAAGAAGACAACAAGGAAGCGGAAGATGAGAATAAACATACATGAATCATATATAAATCCTTCAGCAGCAGCAGCAGCAGCAGCATCTTCGTGGAAAAGGAGTGAAAACCGGGAAGTCAAGCAGCAGAAAGCAAGCAGCGTTTCTTCGTTGGTGAAAATCCTGGCATGTCAGCGCATTGGCGCTACCTATCGGGCCGGAGTGAAACTACAAACGATGGTTGTGCACATGTGTCAACCGCTTGGCCTAGGCAGATGAAAAATGTGAGCACGAACAGCGCCGCATGCATGCTGGGCTTGTCCAAAGCGCACGCGGACCAAAGCGGACTACAGGGGAAATGTAGGATGAATAAGGCTTTAGCAGCAACAACTGCAATCAAGCGTTTGCAATAACTGGCAATGAGTCTTTTACAGTGCTGTGGAGGAATTTTGGCCCACTCATCTTTGCAGAATTGTTGTAATTCAGCCACATTGGAGGGTTTTTGAGCATGAACCACCTTTTTAAGATCATGCCACAGCATCTCAATCAGATTCAGGTCAGGACTTTGACTGGGCCACTCCAAAGTCTTCATTTTGTTTTTCTTAAGCCATTCAGAGGTGGACTTGCTGGTGTGTTTTGGATCATTGTCCTGCTGCAGAACCCAAGTGTGCTTCAGCTTCAGGTCACGAAAAGATGACTGGACATTCTCCTTCAGGATTTTTTGGTAGACAGCAGGATTCATGGTTCCATTTACCACAGCAAGTCTTCCAGGTCCTGAAGCAGCAAAACAGCCCCAGACCATCACACTCACCACAACCATATTTTACTGTTGGTATGATGCTTCTTTTCTGAAATGCTGTGTTACTTTTATGCTGGATGTAATGGGGGATGCACCTTCCAAAAAGTTCAACTTTTGTCTCGTTAGTCCACAGACTATGTTCCCAAAAGTCTTGCGGATCATCAAGATGTTTCTGGCAAAACTGAGACGAGCCTTTATGTTCTTTTTACTCAGTAGTGGTTTTCGTCTTGGAACTCTGCCATGCAGGCAATTTTTGCCCAGTCTCTGTCTTATGGTGGAGTCATGAACACTGACCTTAACTGAGGCAAGTGAGGCCTGCAGTTCTTTGGATGTTGTTGTGGGGTCTTTTGTGACCTCTTGGATGAGTCGTCACTGCGCTCTTGGGGTAATCTTAGTCGGCCGGCCACTCCTGGGAAGGTTCACCACTGTTTCATGTTTTCACCATGTGTGAATAATGGCTCTCACTGTGGTTCGCTGGAGTCCCAAAGCTTTAGAAATGGCTTTATAACCTTTGTAGACTGATAAATCTCACTTTGTTTCTCATTTGTTCCTGAATTTCTTTGGATCACAGCATGATGTCTAGCTTTTGATCTACTTCACTTTGTCAGGCAAGTCCTATTTAAGTGATTTCTTGATTGAATACATGTGTAGCAGTAATCAGGCCTGGGTGTGGCTAGAGAAATTGAACTCAGCTTTCCAAAGATGTGATAAACCACAGTTAATTTATGTTTTAACAAGGGGGCAATCACTTTTTCACACAGGGCCATGTAGGTTTTTTTTTTTTTTTTACCCTTAATAATAAACACCTTCATTTAAAAACTACATTTTGTGTTTACTTGTGTTATCTTTGTCTAATATTTAAATTTGTTTGATGATCTGAAACATTTAAGTGTGACATACAAAAAAATAAGAAATCAGGAAGGGAGCAAACACTTTTTCATGCCACTGTAACTGTTAATGTCTCAAAAATAAAGATAGTGCAAATAATTCTAATTGCAAAAGTCAGCACAAATCCCACTAAACCCAGGGTGTCAAAAACTTTCTTACAGTACCTTTAAGAATTATTTTGCAGGCATCCTTTTGGAGCTACCATCACTCATGCCATTCAGGACCCTGTTAGAAATTCTCTGACAGTCTGAGTGAGGTAAAAACTGAAGAAATAAAAAGGAAAAATATTATTTTTTGACTTACTAAAACACAAACTTGTTGGATCAGGAATCTTGTGATTTTTTTAAAGGAAATGTTGTGATAATTGGATTAAACAGGGCCTCCACCCCCCATTCTGGCCCTTGCACACGTTTACCTTGGATTCGAGAGAACAGAGAAAACCTCTTAAGAGAAAGGCGTCGTGGAGGGGGGGACGCCACTGAGGGGGAGAGAGGAGGGGTGACAGCTGAGAGGAAGAGGCACAGAGAGAGAGACAGAGAGAGGTGAGCTGGTTGGTTTGGATTTTTGTCTGAGCAAAGCGAGCCTCTGCATTAATGCCGTCTTATAAATCAGTCTGGAGTATTCTCCTTTACGCTGAAGATATACAGTAGCAGCAAATTCTCCAAAGACCTACTTTGTTCTAAGAGGTCGAACAAATATGTTATTTTGGTGAATAACATCAATTGAATTAATTCAACTTAACATGAATGTTCTTTGGTCTTCCTTGGTAGACACTTCCCTTTGTGGTGAAATTTGGTGAAAACTGACGTATGGTTTTGATGAAATTCAAATTTCCAAGATTTTTAGCAGGTATGCCAGGCATGAATTTGAAAATCTTTCACTACTTAAAAGCCTACATGAATTGATTCTCCAGTTGCTGCACATTTTATGTGACCCCTGGCCTTGACCTTGAGGTCCAGGTTGTCAAAAATAAAAATAATTCAACATTTTTAGTGGATACACCTACGGTGAGAATGTGAAGAACATTCACCACTTTACTTCAGACTTATTGTGTACACAAGGTTTTCATAAAACGTCACAGTAGATACATCTATGGTATACATTTGAAGAACATTCATCACTTCTTTTCTTGGTTGTAGGTTTAAATTATCAGTTTTAAAGCAGAAGGAAGAATAAGTATTTTTTATTGTATATATTTTTAACTTTCTGTATTAACACAAAAAGATGTCTCTATTCTGAATCAAATTTGGTGAGTGCTAAATTGCGGGCAAAACGAAAAGAAGTTAGACTAGTTTGTGGTTCCACTATATACAGTCTCTCACAAAAGTGAGTACATCCCTCACATTTTTGTAAATTTTTTATTATATCTTTTCATGGGACAACACTGAAGATATGACACTTTGATACAATGTAAAGTCGTCAGTGTACAGCTTGTATAACAGTGTAAATTTGCTGTTCCTCAAAATAACTCACACAGCCATTAATGTCTAAACCGCTGGCAACAAAAGTGAGTACACCCCTAGTTAAAATGTCCAAATTGTGCCCAATTAGCCATTTTCCCTCCAAGATGTCATGTGACTTGTCAGTGTTACAAGGTCTCAGGTGTGAATGGGGAGCAGGTGTCTTAAATTTGGTGTTATCGCTCTCACACTCTCTCATACTGGTCAATGGAAGTTCAACATGGCACTTCATGGCAAAGAACTCTTTAAGGATCTGAAAAAAAAATTAAAATTGTTGCTCTACATAAAGATGGCCTAGGCTATAAGAAGATTGCCAACACCCTGAAACTGAGCTGCAGCATGGTGGCCAAGACCATACAGCGGTTAAACAGGACAGGTTCCACTCAGAACAGGCCTCACCATGTTCAACCAAAGAGTACACGTGCTCAGCGTCACATCCAGAGGTTGTCTTTTGAAAACAGATGTATGAGTGCTGCCAGCATTGCTGCAGAGGTTGAAGGGGTGGGAGGGGGATCAGCCCGTCAGTGCTCAGACCATATGCCAGACACTGCATCAAATTGGTCAGCATGGCTGTCGTCCCAGAAGGAAGCCCCTTTTAAAGATGATGCACAAGAAAGCCCACAAACAGTTTGCTGAAGACAAGTAGACTAAGCACATGGATTTCTGGAACCATGTCCTGTGGTCTGATGAGACCAAGATAAACTTATTTGATTCAGATGGTGTCAAGCATGTGTGGCAGCAACCAGGTGAGGAGTACAAAGACAAGTGTGTCTTGCCTACAGTCAAGCATGGTGGTGGCAGTGTCATGGTTTGGGGCTGCATGAGTACTGCCGGTACTGGGAAGCTACAGTTCATTGAGGTAACCATGAATGCCAATATGTACTGACATAATGAAGCAGAGCATGATCCACCTCCCTTTGGAAACTGGGCCACAGGGCAGTATTCCAACATGATAACGACCCCAAACACACCTCCAAGATGACCACTGTCTTGCTAAAGAAACTGAGGGTAAAGGTGATGGACTGGCCAAGCATGTCTCCAGACCTAAACCCTACTGAGCATCTGTGGGGCATCTTCAAACGGAAGGTGGAGGAGCGCAAGGTCTCTAACATCATGACATCATCATGGAGGAGTGGAAAAGGACTCCAGTGGCAACCTGTGAAGCTCAAGTGAACTCCATGCCCAAGAGAGCTAAGACAGTGCTGGAAAATAATGGTGGCCATATTGACACTTTGGGAACAATTTGAACATTTTCACTAGGGGTGTACTCACTTTTGTTGCCAGCGGTTTAGACATTAATGGCTGTGTGTTGAGTTATTTTGAGGGGGCAGCAAATTTACACCATTATACAAGCCATACACTGACTACTTTACATTGTATCAAAGTGTCATATCTTCAGTGTTGTCCCATGAAAAGGTATAATAAAATATTTACAAAAATGGGAGGGGTGTACTCACTTTTGTGAGATACTGTATGTACTGAAGAATTTTGACTATATTTACAGTTGTTTTTATATTTATAAACTAAACCATTGTTAGAAACATGTAAATCACACTGAGGCAATCATTTCTGAGGGATTCTTCTTTGAAACATACACCGAGCAGTCACGATGAGACATGCTCAAGCTCTGACACCAACATTTGACGGCACACTGAGTTGCATAATGCACACATGATGTAGACAGCAGTATACCAGGGGCAGAGAGATCAACAGACTGAGGTCACCAGCAAAGAGAGACAGGAGAAGAGCAGACAGAGAGTACAACACAGTTCAATTATCCAATAATTTGGTCTTTCTGTCCCAGACAAAACTATGACTTTGTGTACTGATTCACTGTTAAGTTACAATAAATCCATCTGCAGTAACTTTAGGGCAGATTTGTGAAAGAACAGTTAACCAAACCTCATTCATTTAGAAAACAATGATGGTTCAGTCATGGATGTTTTTTGAATTTGCAGCTGTAGTCTACTGTTGTCTGTTTCAGGGCAAATATCAATGCCACGCAACTGGGACACACCAGAAAAATATTGGCAATGCTGATATTTAATTGGCTGATAACCGATATCAGCCAATACGGTAAATATCTGCTGATACTGATGCCAGGGTGATATATCGGTGAGTTCCTAATTAAAATGACTACTCAAGCAAGTCGTAAATTTGTCAGTGCAATCTTCACATTTAAATCCACTGACTAATAATCGTTTGTCAGCGTAGGTGTTGCTTTTCTTGCGCAGATGCGACTGTGTAATCTTAGTGTCCCGTGTCAGGAAACAAACTTGGCCGGCACTTGGTGTCACTCTGCTTGATTGGACGGCAAAGTCTCCTGACCTAAACCCCATAGAGAATTTATGGAGTATTGTCAAGAGGAAGTTGAGAGACACCAGACCCAACGATGAGGATGAGCTGAAGGCTGCTATCAAGGCAACCTGGGCCTCCACAACACCTCAGCAGGTTTTCTTGAGCTGTAAGTCATAATCATCAAAATTAAAAGAAATAAACACTTGAAATATATCACTCTGTGTGTAATGAATCTATATAAGAGTTTCATTTTCTGAATTGAATTACTGAATTTAATTGACTTTTCGATGGCACTCTAATTTATTGAGATGCACCTGTACATTCTCATAACACCTGGTAACATACTGTACATCTGCAGGGTCCACTTTGAGATGTGACTGCTATCCAATCAAGAGCTACTTCCTTCTGTCCACTTAATGGTCTAAAAACTCTGTCTAAACACGTAGGTGGAGACGTTTAAACAATCAATGGGGCAAAAAAAGAGATGACTGGAAATGTTTAACAGGCTGTATACAGTAAGTCTTGGTCAGTCTTATCACTTTCAAAAGAGAAGAAGCATAAGTAAACTTCCATAAGAGGCAAAACGAGTACAAAAAAAGTCCTCTGTGCTTTAAAGACCAGAAGAGACGAGCAGAGATGAAGCAAAGTAGTGGGTTTAAACTCTTTTTCCATTATTCATCCTTCTAGTGAAGCCGTACCTCCTGATTGGGAGAATTTTTATACGCTTGATGATTATTTTATTTACAACGATAAAGAAAAAAATGTTTTTTCTTAATTTAACTTTTATTTATACAGGGGAGTTCCAATGAGAGGGAACCTCTCTTTTTTAAGGACACCCTGTTCACATTCACACAGTTACACATTCACATCTGGAAGCTGCCCAGTTCAACCACAGACTGACCACAGATAACATGCGCTTTCCCCTTAAGCTACTCTGATTAGGCTTTTAGTGCCCATGGCATGGGTAACTAGCACATCTGTGAACGCGCCATTAATGCGGAGCGCTACATACAAGTTTTGGAGCAACATATGCTGCCACCCGAGCAACGTCTTTTTCAGGGATCTCTTCTTATTTCAGCAAGAGTGTTGTATTCCATTTTTATTTATGTTTTACACAACGTCTCAACTTCAGTGGAATTGAGGTTTATAGTAACTGTGCCACTTTTTAGAATTATTTGGGTCATTTATCACAACATGTTTTAAAGCAGCAGTATAAAACCTTCCTGCTGCTGTTAGGACATACTGAAAAGACTGCAACTGGCAAGTTTTACAGCCCGAGTCCAAAAGCCAATCACAGAACACTTTGTTAGTTGGTGTGCAAAAGTCGGGCCCTAGAATTGGCTACTGGGACTCAGGCTGTAACACATGCCAGTTGTAGTCTTTTCAGTGTTCCTACGAGGACCAGCAAAGTTACATAGTGCTGTTGCAGGGGATACAAGCCCACTCAGGCTGTGGTGGTAGTGACGTTCACCTGCACCATTAAAATTATTCTGGAAACATTATAGGTGAAAATCTTACATGGTGCTGCTTTAACTCTAGCATCTCACATAGGCGTGTCACCTGTGCAGAATGAAAAAAGTCCATCTATTAGCACAGTGCACAGGAAGTGAGTGGTACCAAGTCATGAATGCTGTTAAATTTTATCAGCAGTTATGATGCTGAAACACCAGGAGGCACTGCTGCAGCAGCTGTAGCTGTGGTAACCTCCAGCAGAGATGTGGTTGAAGGAAGCTGAACCAGATACCGACACCAGTGAGCTGCACTGACCTTCTCAAGCTGGTTTACATCATCCCACACACATTCACCCTTAGTCTTCACCTCATCCGTGGGTCACCCCCCCCCCCACACACACACACGAAGGTGCTCTGTGCAATTATTTGACTTTATCAAACTGAAAGGGTCCCACATGTTACCCTATATATTCCCTTGGTGTGAGGGTGATTGAATGCTGCGTTCTCTTTATTTTCCTAGCAATAAGTGAAGGGCCATTAGACACATTGGTGTTCCCTGCTGTACAATCATGTTGCAATATGATCCATCCTGAGAAAGAATTTGCTTAGGCTAACCCCAATCACGGTTGCTTAAAAAAGTATGTGTCCGCTGCATTAAATATTTACACGCGGCAACTTTACACATCCTCACATCGTCTTTGTCACCCACACAGAAGCTGTCCATTACCACTGGGATTTAGAACTTACTTAAACTAAGACAAGGTTAGCTTTAATGCCATATTGATCACAGTAAAGAGAAGAGTGTCACAGGGACAAATTCCATAACCTAAAAATGTCAGTGGGAACTACAGTCCTTTGGGAAAACTTGGTCTTTTTTTTAATCTCACCTTTATTAAACCAGGTAAAAATCCCATTGAGATTAAAAACCGCTTTTCCAAAGAAGATCGAGCTAAGAATGGCAGCATCACATAAAGACACAAGGCTACACAATTAAAACTTTTTAATTTTTTTAATTTAATTTTTTAAAACTTTTTAACTTTGTAATTATACGAAAGTGCAAGTGAACTACTAAAAAAAAGTAATTGAATAAATAAATAAAATAATGGAATCAGCCTCAAATACTTTCAATTTGGATTTAAATGCACTCAATGAAATCAATTCTTCCTCAAAACAGCCCTAGATCAGAACCAGGGACCATTTACTGGACTATCTAAAAGTCTCTGGTATGATAACAGAAGGAAAATCTATGCCAGAGAATCACAGTTCATTTCTACCTAAAAATTTGAAAGGAGTTACGTTAATCAAAACAACTGGCAGTGTTTTGTCCTTAGAACAAGTGTTCCAGCTGGACTTTTTCAAAGTACTAAATCAAGTACTAACTTGCTGGATTAACCTTTTGACCACCAATAACACAAATCCTCTCAGCAGCCTGAGAGGTTCAACTCGGAGGAAAGGTCAGCTTATCTGTAAACATCCAGTCAGAGAGACACTCGTCATTTTGTTGCTCCCGTCGGGTACGTTTCCTCCATTCTTACAATAATGGATTCATTAATCATAGAAAATGCTTTAATATTGCAAGGAAATGCAAATCTAATGCTAAAAATCCTCATTTAAAGGTATTTATGTTTTCACTAAACAGCTAAATGTCTCTTACTGCCTGAAAATAATCAGTTTTTTGTTACTTCATTGAGGTCTTTTTAAAAATCCATTAAGTTCTCTTAATATTTCATTTCAAAGACAAAAATATCTCAGCCAAGTTCCCGCCAAAGGATCAATAACCATTTAGTCTTTTTGGTCGATTTCTCAGGCGTCACCTGTTGACTTTTAAGATGAGAGTGAACAAACATTTGGACAACACCCACTGCTCGCTAATGCACTACTGATGGAGCATCAGCAGACTGAAGCAAACAAGGAATTTATTTTTGCAACGGTTCCATTTTTAACCCAGTATTGATGCAACAGGAACATTTGGTTTGAATAAACTTTAAGGTAGCCAAGTTACAATACACTGTTTGCACAATAAAATACTGAAGTACAGTTAATACTGTCATCTTATAGCAACTATCACACTAAAGTTGAAGCAATGGAGCAAAAGCAACACAACTCTACGACATCTTTCCCTAAAGTGCATCAGACACACAACACAAGCTGTAAAGTGGTTTCTGCCAGTCTGCTCAAACTGTATGGCCATTATTTCAGGACAGGAAGTGCTGCAGTCAAACAGCTGAATGGGCCATCTCGGTAGAGAAGAGGAGAAAAATCTTTAAGCATTTTGTCTGTCAGTGTTCTATGTCCATCTTTATGAAGTTCAGTCTGTGTTTTATACCTTGAGAGCAAGACATTTTGACTGATCCTGACTTGAATAAAGAAACGAAAATGTTCTGAGCTGGTTTTAATTTATTCTGTAACAAAAGACTGCAATCTGTTGATTCTTTCATTACATTTCAGTGTATGGATGTATATGTATCTTGGCGATATCATCACGAAACACGACCAGTGCTGAAACATTTACTTGAATAAACTGAATACACATTACAAAAACTATCGATTCAAAGTTCTACGACTCACAGCTTTGTTTAATGTGGTTTGGTGGCTGAATGCAAAATGTAATGGGAAACGTCTGCTCTTGGCTCTGATGAGGTCATCTTCTCCTCTGTGTGTGTGTGTGTGTGTGTGTGTGTGTGTGTGTGTCTCAGCAGTAGCCCACTCACATCACTTACTGACTGATCAGACGCTACTGCAAAATAAAGTACAAAACGCTAAAGGCTAACATATCAAACGCCATTAACCTTTTATTATGTCTACAAAGTCTAAATGCTAAAGTAACAGTACGCCGGTACAATGACCTTTAGTTTCACAGTTAAACTATGAATGCTCTTACAATGCACCATTAGGCCACTGAAGTTAAGGCTACTCACTAGCAATGCTGCTAGCAAGCATGCTAACAGAATTGCTGGCAGGCCACCAGAAGTTTGATTTTCTGAAGTAATATTAACGTTAAACAATTTATTCACACCAATGGACATGGCTCTCTAAAGGAGATCTGCCATGCAGAAACATATTCATTCAACGCTGCCACAGTTAACAAATTACTGCAGCTTCATTTAAAGTAGCCGCGCTTTTAGCTACAAGATCATCATCAGAAAATAAAGAACAAAATTTATGATAACTCCATTAATTAGTTGTTTACAGTGGCAAATTCCTTTAACATAAAAATGGTTGGCAGCTGCAGCCCTGAACTCTATATACATTTCTTTGTAGACGACACCCAGTTATATTTATCCATTTATGAAGCCAAATTACCCAAGTTGATTTGTCCAATTAAAAGTATGTCTTAAAGGAGATCTTTGTTACATTTTTTGTTAATCTAATAAATCACTTTTGTGTTAAAATGTGTTTGCTAACACAAACTCAGGAGCAGTAACCCATTTTACTCCAGCCCAAAGCTCTTTTACATTTCAGCTCATTAAAACGCTACAAAGTGTTTCGGGTTCCAGCAGCTTCCTGCCAATCCTGAGCCACATGTTGTCCATGAATTGTGGTGCTGACTGTATAAGATCTGCTAATTTATAAATTAGCATTATTATCATTTTTGCTCCTCTTCATTTTGACTTAGAAGCAACGTCACCTGAAACAAAGGGTCTCACTCGTCCAGCGTATATTTCTGCAGCTAAAGTCCACTGGGATCAAGGTCTGTGGAGATAAGTTTTCACCCTCACAAATGCTCTGCGGTGGTGTGGTCATGCTAATAGGAACCAATTGCATTTGTTCAAATGAATTTTATTTTGTGGAGGGGGATAAAAATCCACACTTGGTATAAAATGGCCTGAATGTATTATGTGAATAGCTATTCCATCAGAAACACAATGCAGCGTAAGCAATAAAGGAGCGTTTTTAAACCACTCCTCACTCTCAGTCAACAGGTGTACAAGGATGCGTGTCGCCACCAGCAGGTAGACTGGGTCTGCAGTTTATTCAATGAATACATGAATTGCCAAGTGTGAACATTTTGGGAAAATTTCATAGATTATGTTTGTCTGGGACAGAAAGAAATTCACATATTTTTTTTCTAACCTGAATGGAAATAAATGCTCTCACAAAGACTGAAAAGCAAATACATACAGTACATGTGAGTGCATCTGCACCATCTCACCCAATGACGCCGTGCTCAATGCCATTACTCCATAGTAGGAGAACGCTCCAGTTTCAAACTTCATATTCTCATTTCCGGCTTCCACCTCCACACGGCCCTGAAAGACACACACAGAACAGCTTAACACAGATAGACACAGGTCATCTTCAGAAAGTTTATGTCCAAATTGAGTTTTATTACATTTTTAATTCAGGAGTTGGCAGCTTTCACTACTGGAACTGCCTTGGAAAAACTAAAACAGCCAAACTTTTAGCATGATATAGTACCTAATACATCCGGAGAAAAAAATTTTGAACATGGTACCCCCCTCGCAATTTTGTGGCACATTTATGCACTCGTCTAAATCTGCGGCAAAGTTTAGACTTCATTATCTCAAAAAGTCTTGAAGCTAGAGACTTAAATTTTTCTGTAAGTTATGATTTTTACCTATAGATTCTACATGTACATTTATAAGGTGAATGTGTTGATAGTGAGAGTGTTTTATGACCTAGTGAAATCTGAAAAAAAATTGCGGACTTCTTCAAACCCACACACAAAATCCAAACAAAATATTTGGCTACAGATTTCCACTTATAAACAACATATAACCAATGCACTTAAGTTTGGGTACAACTTGAATTTGGACTAACACCAGTGTTCACTTGGTCTGTTGAGATCTTCTGTGTTGCCTCTGCAATTGTACATCGTCTCCCACTGGTTGTAACTGGTGCAGTGATAACTGCAAGGATATGGCTGAGCGGAACCCAGCGTGGGCAGCACGGTGGTGCAGTGGTTATGTAGAATCTAAAGGTAGCAATCATATTTTACAGAAAAATTTGAAGCCTCTTGCTCGAAAAGGCCAAGGTCTCGTTTTTTTTCTCTGGATATATTAGGTATATCAAGCTAAAAATTTAGTTTAAATGGTTACTCTTTATATGGTAAAACTTTGAATCAATTCTGAGATGGTTGAATCAAGATGAAATGACCCAAACAGCATAGCCACAAGTAAAGGCTTCCAAGGTTAAACTGTGTGCCAAGTTTGGTGGCACGACCTTCAGCAACACGGCAGGCTCACCTAATTAGGTGACTGAATGCGTTTAACTTTGCATGTAATATTACTGCACCAAGTGTGCTGCTGACACCTGCACTTATTCTTGTATCGGGGTGTGAAAACACAAACACTTGATCACTCTGTGACCACCAAGGATTTGGAGAGCTATGACGCTGAGAGGCACGAGGAGTTCAAACGCACGGCCTCTGTGTGCCGTGTTTTGTGTTGCTAGTGTAATATGTTGTAGAGTTGATGGAAGCAACTCACTTGACTCCAACTACAAAGTGGGGAACTACAAAGCATTCAGACAGCTTAAACCTCCGGCTAAAGCAGCTATTTTTTTTTTTCTCCTTCATATTTTGTCTGTTAGCTTTCAGCACATAGCTCCCTCTGCTGGTGATTGTCAAATCATTTGACAAGACACTGCATTGATAGGAATTTTAAGAAATTTCCTTGAGGGTGTTTTAGCTATACTGCTAACCTTCTTTGCAGAGGTAACAATGTGCAGCTTCACAATCAGAAAACTAGAATAACTATTGGAATGTTTTCTATCTGAACAATGTGGAGCATTTTTGGGTGACAATCCAGCAGCAGCCTGCCTGTTGTTGCTCAGTTGGATAAGTCGCATGACCACACACAGCATACGCTCCACTGCATAAACCGAGGCTGGCTGGTCATTACTATGAAGGGTGCAGTAGATGAGCAGAGTACACACAAAAGTTGCCACATTGATGCCTGAAAGTGGCACACTGCTGTAATTCAAAAAGATGCATATTTATGTAGTTATATAATAGCACACAGAACTCATTAGTACAATTCATATCTGGACCTGATTAGGACATAGGGCACTAGTGTCACTAGGGTCTGCAAGCTGCATCTCCAAAGCCATATACTGTATGCCTATTTTAGTAAGAATCAATTTCTATCTGTAGTTTTGACTAAAAACAAAAGTAAAAGAATCATAAGGGAAGAAAGGTGCAAATTAACAATAAAAAAAACTTTTGAATTTATCATAGAAAATTTTACAAAAGTATGACCAAAAACTTGCAATTTGAAGAGAAAACAAAAATGCAAGAAAAAAAATGTTACAAAATTCTGAAAAAATAATCCCAAATTTAGAAGAATAAAGCTGCAAATGCACATAAGAGAAAAAAAAAGTTGATGACTGAAGAAAAAAAATCTAATATTTAAGAAGCTCCAGGTTGATTTCTGGAGTCAAAAACTGCTCAAAATGACTCTTCCCACTGTAGGGGTAGCTGACCCCTTCAGTACACTTTACAGAGGGCTTACTCTTTCTTGTATAGGCTTTCCAGGATTCTAAAACTAAAATATATCAAGGGTTCCAGGGTTTCCAGGACTCGTGGGAATCGTATTATTACCTTACAGTACACTTGATACTGCACATTTTAAAAGTCGAGGAGTCGTTTCATGTGGCAGGTAACACAAACACTTTGGCATCCTATAAATATTAGATCCTGCCCTCGGTGCTCCAGTGTAGGGTTCAGTGTCTCTTTACCTCAAACACACCCACACATACATTTACTAGGTGCGCACGAGGACGGTCACTGACATTACATAAGCCTCAACATAAACATGCTGAACTCTCAACCGAACTCCTAAACCAACAAATTCCGTAAAAGTGAGGTCAACCATAACTTTTTAACTTTAAAGTTTAAACACCAAATAGGCTCTCATGAAAATAGACAACATTCGTTGTGTGGGTAGAGAAGCAGAACAGGAGCCACCGTGCTCAGGTTGCATACCAACCGTCTGCAGACACTTTATCCACACCTCAGGTGTCAACAGCAAAGCCTCCAAACCTGACAACACCTTCACACATGCCTCAGCACCACAACCAAAGCATGCGTATGCATTTGCATTCTGCTTTTAATAATAAGCAGAGAAAGTTCCAGACTACAAAGCACTCCAATATTCCTTTGAAACAATTTTAGACTAGTGAAATGTCTAATAAAGCAGACTGTCAATGGTGAAGTAGCTCATTGTGGCCTGATGAAACCTCCCAGTTAGTGCTGAGATCTCGTGAACTTTGACTTGGACCTGAACATTGAGCACAATATGATGCAGACCCACCTGAAGATCAATGTGCATGAGTTTGGTGAGAATCAGGGCAATTGTATAGGAGGACCAGTGATTTTTGTGAAATCACATAAGCGCCCAGATCTCCTGACCGTTGACAACATCCTTGAGCACAACCGGGATGCAGACCCACCTCAGAATAATTGTGAGCACTGAGCAATGCTGAGGCAACTTCCTAGCATTAGTGATTCCTGTGAGTGTGGGTGGATGACAGATGCAGTACCATCAGATTAGCTCCTTTTGGTTTGGCCATAATGAGCTAATCAGTAATAATGTGGTTTTACTGGTGCAGCCATTATAACTTGTTTATCTCCCATACTACTATAGTCATAAAATTATTTTCAGCCAAGAGATCAGCACTAAAACCAGGAGGGCAAAACACCGGCCCAACATACTGGAAACACAACAGTTTCAAACTACAAATAAGTAGACAGCCTCTCAGATTAAAAGTTACAACCAGACCATGAATAATGGAGTGGGTCATTCTGGCCTAGTCTGAGGTCATCGAGAGCCTTCATCATTATTTATATGACAGTTAGTTCCACCTGAGCAATCTGATTGGATAATAGGGATTCCAGGAGTTATTATATTCCCCAATAATCAAACTCAGACATTTCACCCAATATGCATCATTCCACTTCAGCAGTGTTCTAATAATTTTTAAATTAAAGTTAATATCAGTAGCTTATATTAAGTGAGAATTCAATTTAACTTTATTTGTATAGCGCCTATTCATTCATCATTCATCTTCTTCCGCTTAATCCTTTTCGGGTCGCGCGGGTGGGTGGGGGCTGGAGCCTATCCCAGTATCTTTGGGCGAGAGGCAGGGTACACCCTGGATAGATCGCCAGTCCATCGCAGGGCCAACACAGAGAGACAGACAACCATTCACTCTCACAGTCATACCTAAGGACAATTTAGAATCCCCAGTTTTTTGATGCCAATAGCGCCTAGTCACAACAAAAGCCATCTCAAGGCATTAAATACACAAGCACAAACCATAAATAATTCAAAGAAAAGTCCCAACGATCAAATGATCCCCTATGAGCAAACACTAGGCCAGGCCTATTCAATTAGCGGCCCAGAAGCAACCTCTGAGTGGCCTGCGGGCCCAAGCCACACCAAGAAAATATAAATTTAAGAAAAAAATCTGAAGGAATGACGGTCCGCAAGCACGCACACGAACAACGCGCATGACCGTCATCTGCACGGCGCTCAGAAGCGTCCTGCCCGCGTGACAGTTCCAGTCGGAAGCCAGAGCGTCTCGCTCATTGTCCGAGAGAAGCACGAGCTTATTAAAGTACTTTAAATGCGGAAAAAAAATCAGAAGAGGTATGTAAGCAGTGGAGGCATTTATGGTGGTTTTAACCCGCTGGTAACGGGAATAATAAGAGTCGCTGAGCAAACAGGTGTGATTAAGCTTCATATGCAGGGAAAGAGGCAAGAGTGACTGCATCACTGAGGATTTACTTCACCAGCCACTGCAATAATTTATGTTCATTATTATGTACCTGGCAAGTTAAGATGACCGAAATTCATGAAGTCAATGACTTTAATCCATCAGAAGCCTTCAGACAAACTAAACGTGCCAACATTTGGATTTCACAATAAGAGAGGTTTTTCCTGCTGTCTGGTTGGTGAGGAGAGTTCTAAAAAACTATAAATATATAGAAATATTTTAACAGAAATAACTGAATCGTTTGTAATTTAAGTTAATTAATTTTATTAATATTTTTTCTTTAAAATCAGAGTTAAATTATTGTTCTGTTCTGGCTCTACAAAATTATGGTCAAAAGTGTAAATTGTATAAGGAAAAAAAGTCAAATTTTTACCACAATCGGTTTCAAATTTATAAAAAAAAACCCAGTAATTTTACTTAAAAAATAGGCAAAATTAGCCATAAAATAATCCATAAATTTATAATAGTCTCAAATGTACAAGAAAAGTCAATTTTACAAGAGGAAATTACAAATTTGAGGAAAATGGTTTCAAATTTAGATAACTTTACAGAAAAAAATAGAAAACTATAAGAAAATGTTATAAATTTTGGAGAAAAACCTCAAACCTTCAAGACTGAAGTCATTACTCAAGTTTTTAAGTGGGTTCTTTTTGCATTCTTAACTCTACTAGAAATTTTTGGTGGACTAATATGTGTGTGTAATGGAATGTGTAGTTATAAAAAGAGGTTCCTACTCACATGTGGTGACTTAAAACAAAACAAACCACAATAGTGGATGTGCAATGTTTGTTAATGTTATCAATCTTTTCTTGTGGGGTTTGTGCACTGAAGTGTTTGACAGTTCATTTTTTATTCAGCTAAATGTATTTTGTGATGTGCCCAGGTCAATTATGACCAGGATGTGTAGTATATTTTATTTCAAAAGGGAAACAAATGTTAATGCTACTAACAGTGCACATTGAGCTTTTATGCACTTTGAGATATGTATGAGTAAGATGTGACCAAAATGGTTATTTACAGTTTTTTTCCCCCCATTCTATTTATTTGTTGTTCAAGAGAAAAAATATTTCTACTACTTCAGTTCTGCTCAACCCCAGCACTGTTATTGTTTTTATGCACGTTTGATGTGCCTTTGTCATATGCCAAGCGCACATTTAAAACCAAGACAATGAATAAAAAATGCATATTTTTCATCATACTGATCTGTGTTGGTTTGAAATTTGTCATATTCAACAGATCGCTGAACATGTGCGGCCCAGTTACATGTCTTGATTTCAAACTGTGGCCCAACTGATTTTGTAATTGAATAGCCCTGCACTAGGTGACAGTAGGAAGGAAAAACTCCCTTATAAGAAAAACCCTCCGGCAGAACCAGGCTCAGGGAGGGGCAGTCTTCTACCATGACTGGCTGGGGGGGGAAATAAGACATACTGTACTATTCAGAACATAAGTAGCAGGTAGACAGATATGATGTGCAAATTCTATCAAAGCTAATTTGACCTAAGATTACAGAATTTTATGGGCTTTTTTCAGGCTTATTAAGCTAACTAAAGAATGTCATAGGAAACACTGTCAGCAGACACATCTATAACTGGACCTGGTGGTGTAATGCCCAAACACTATGCACAGTGAGCAAAAATAGCCTCTCTCTCTCTCTCTCTCTCTCTCATATATTATACATACATACATACAGAAATTTATATATATATACACACACACACACACACACACACACACACACACACAGATTTGTGTGTGTGTGTATATATATATATTTTTTTTTTATTTATTTATTTTTTTTTGTTACTTATTTGTACCCGTAGGTAGACTTGGTTTGCAGTCTGGTGACAAGCCACCGGCTGCTGGTCGCTGCGTGCGCGAGCGCCCTAAACCTACATGTTTTTGGTATACGGGAGGAAACTGGAGAAATCCCGGAGTAAACCCGCGCAACACGGGGAGAACATGCAAACTTCACACAGCTCACTGCTCACTATATATATATAGACACGCAAAATTGATTTTGCATGTCATAGTTTTGAATTTTACTATTAGTATCTACTATGTCCATATATATGTGTGTGTGTGTGTACATACACATTTGTGCAACATATACATATACACACATACACACACATACATATATATATATATATATATACAGTATATACAGTATATATACACACACACATGGACAAAATTGTTGGTACCCCTCTGTTAATGAAAGAAAAACCCACAATGGTCACAGAAATAACTTGAATCTGACAAAAGTGGTAATAAATAAAAATTCTATGAAAATTAACCAATGAAAATCAGACAATGCTTTTGAATTGTGGTTCAACAGAATTATTTTAAAAAACAAACTCATGAAACAGGCCTGGACAAAAATGATGGTACCCTTAACTTAATATTTTGTTGCACAACCTTTTGAGGCAATCACTGCAATCAAACAATTTCTGTAACTGTCAATGAGACTTCTGCACCTCTCAGCAGGTATTTTGGCCCACTCCTCATGAGCAAACTGCTCCAATTGTCTCAGGTTTGAAGGGTGCCTTCTCCAGACGGCCGTGAAATGCCGTCAACCAGATATACTTGTCTGAAATCAGCAACATACAGCTGACAGTTTTTCCTCACAATCTGTAAATAAAAAAGAAATTAAAGCTGCAAGCAGCTGTAAGTGGGCCCTTGCCCCCCGCATGCCCGAGGAACCCAGCGCCCATCGTACCTTTCTGGCTCTGAAAATTTGCCATTGTTACGGCAAGCGTTGCGTAAATGATAAAGTAAACCATTTGGTGCAGAACTTCCTGTGAGCAGTAAGAGGCGCTATAACTTTTGTCAAATATTTTTATGTAGGAGCGTGAGGAGCGGGACTAATCTCCATCATAGCAATTACGGTGAAAATCCAACACAGTTTGTCCAAGTTACAACTGTCCTGCGTATTGCGATAAGGTAAACTTGGACATGTGGCCATGGCAACACTTACATTTTAGGTACATGTTGCAGACCCATACAGAAGTACAGAAGAGAGTCACCTTGACTTACGTTCCACATTTCGTGACCCTTACACTTTCCCAACCCTCCAAACTATAAAACGTATTGAATTGCAAGGAATGGCTTTCCATGGCAACTGTGATTATCGCAGGACAAAAGTGACTTCCACTGAGTGTAATCCAATGCGCTCTGAGAAACCAATGAAAATGTCATGTCATTCTGACTACTGGTCTTTGCATGAAAGTTGATACAATTTTGTGCAGTATCTCATATCAGCAGTAGGTGGTGGTGTGACAGTTTTGTGAATATTGATATACAGATGTGTTCAGAGTGGGATTAGTATGATTTTTGCAAAGTTTGGCCCAAATAAGACGAGGATTGTCTGAGCTGTAACTGTCATGTTTTGCATGGCGAGAAAGCCATTGAAGCATGCCGGTCCAAATGGAAACAGTTCTGTAATATGTACATGTACAGTCAATAAGATAAGATAAGATAAGATAAGATAAGATAAGCCTTTATTAGTCCCACAATGGGGAAATTCCAGGATTGCAACAGCATAGGGATAGCAACACTCAGAGCAACAATCAGAAGGCAAGAAAAAACAACATCTAGTAAACATATGTCCATATTACTATAAATGTATATACAGTATATAGACACACAGTGCAGAACATTATGGCTGGTGGATGTGCAGCAGAAAGTCTAAGCTCTCTCTCCGCGGATGCAGCGGGCCAGCTGGAAGTCTTTGGGCATGATGGTGACCCCCTTAGCGAAGAAGAGACCACCAGGTGGGTCTCGCTGGTCTCCTGCAGAGCCATGACGGCGAAACTCAGTAAACGCAGGACGGTCTTGAAGTCCTGAGCGATCTCCCTCACCAGGCGCTGGACGGGCAGCTTACGGATGAGCAGCTCTGTGGATTTCTGGTAGCGACGGATCTCTCTCAGAGCCACGGACCTGTGACGGCGAGGCCTCTTCACTCTGCCGGTGGCCAGAGCGCCTCTCCGAGCAGCCCTGTGGCTAGCTGTCTCCTGGGGGGCTTCTTCCTCCAGTAGATTTTACGGGCGGTCTGCTTGGTTCTTGCCATCGCTCTTTATTATTCTGTCTTATATTTCTTTCACGCCGCCTAAACTCCAGCCCGGCACCTGCTTCGTTTTCGCTACAGCTCCCGGTATGTCGAGTTTCCCATTAGCACCGGGCAGCGGCCAAGTGCTAGCTAGCACTAGCTCCTCCCCGCTGTAACGTCTCCCGCTGAAAACCGTGGCTCCGTCCGCCGACCCGCAATCCGTGCGTCCGTGATATATATACAGAGTGAAAGGTGTAGAAAGAAGAAGGAAGATAAAAAAAAAAGGCTGTTGCAACAGGCAGCCGACTCGTGTGGCGCCGCCGGTCCGGCGGAACTGGAACCGGAAAATCATCAACCAAAGACCAACAGCGACTCCGCCTTGGTGCACTCCATGCTAGCTCACCCCCTCCCAGCAGCCCTAGATAAAACAAAGTGTCAAATCAGCACATACTATGTCAGAAGGTTGCGTGTTCATATCCCGTCGGGGTCACCAGTGCGGCGGCATGAAATAAAGCGGCGTTGTTGGAGGTTTTAAGTAGAGTTTTATTATATCATACCGCCGTCACGGGATCCCCTCTCCAGCCCAAGTGTGTGCAGGCTGGATGGGGATCCTCTGGCTCTCAGAGAAGGAGAGGGGACACAAAGTTTGTGTCCTGCAGCAGAGGTTGAAGTGTGAGTGAGGCCTAGTCCATTCCTTCATGTCATTTTTTTCCACCTGGTGAGAGAAAAATAAAGGAAACCGTTTTCAGCAATTCTCCCTTTAATCACTAGGGGGTGCTATAACTTTTGTTTATTTTTATATAGACGTGTTCGGGGCGGGACTAATATCGATCATAGAAAATTTGATGAAAATTGTACAAAGTTTGTCCAAGTTACAAGCGTCTGTTGTTCTAACCACAAGGTGGCGCTACAAGATTTGTAAATTATTTTTACATAAGAGCGTGCAGGATGGAACTAATATCCATCATAGAAAATTTGGTGAAAATTGGACAAAGTTTGTCCGAGTTACAAGTGTCCATTGGTTTAACCACTAGATGGTGCTATAACTTTTGTTAAGTATTTTTATCAAGGAACATGCAGGGTGAGACTAGTATCCATCAAAGAAAATTTGGTGAAAATCGGATAAATTTATCTAAGTTACAAGTTTCCGATGTTCTAACCACTAGGTGGCGCTCTAACTTTTGTTAATTATTTTTATGTAGGAGCGTTCAGGGTAGGACTAATATTCATTGTAGAAAATTTGGTGAAAATCAGACAAAGTTTGTCCAAGTTACAACTTTCCAATGTTCCATAGTGAGGAGTCAACCTTCGCCATGTCACCATGGCAACACTTCCCCATCAGTTATGTGTTGCCCACCCATATAGGACTACATATGACAGTCACCTCAACCTATGTTCCAGATTTCATGACTCCAGGTCGTTCCCAACCCTCCCAACAAGATCACGGATTGAATGGTGAGGAGGGCGTGTCCATAGTTACAGCAGTGACGCCATGCTAAAGGTGATATACAGTTATGATAAACCAGGTGGTCTGATAAACCTCAGAAAATTTCATGTCATGCTGGCAAGCAGCACGTGAGTAATCAATAAAAGAGTTTTCAGCAATTCTTCCTTTAGCCACTAGGTGGTGCTATATCTTTTGTCAGGAATTCTTACATAGACGCATTCGGGGCAGGACAATTATCCATCATGGAAACTTTGGTGGACATTGGACAAGATTTGCTCAAGTTACAGCTGTCTGATGTTGTAAGGGGCTGCACGGTGGCGCAGTGGTTAGCACCGCGGCAGCACAGTTTTACCCTTGGCCGGGGGATCGCGGGGATCATGAGATCGTGGGTTCGATCCCTGCCCCCGGCCAACAGTGATCTGTGTGGAGTTTGCATGTTCTCCCCGTGTTTGCGTGGGTTTACTCTGGGATTTCTCCGGTTTCCTCCCACATGCCAAAACATGCAGGTTAGGGAGTTAAGGGGCGCTTGCGCACGCAGTGACCGGCAGCTGGTGGCTTGTCACCGGACTGCAGAACAAATCTACCTACGGGTACAAAATAAGTCCAAAAAAAAAAAAAAAAAGGGGTGGAGACAAACTTTGCCATGGTGTCGTGGCCACACCTTTTGAGATTGCGACTTGCATTTGACAACTTAATGGCCCATGCCTATAGATGCAGCCATCTGAAAATGAGCTCAATGGGAGCAGGCCCCAAGGGGGAGTTCGTTCAAATGCGAGGGGTGGTTTTTGGCCAAATTGGAGAGGGGGCAGATTTGAGGCAAGATGGTGGACTTCCTGTTGGACATGGGTAAGGGCCACAATTATGTTTTTTGCATCTCTTGAGGTGGTGCACACCTCACCCAAATTTCATGTCTGTACAGCAAACTTTATGGTCACCGGTTTCCATTGACGTTGTATGTTTGTCCCCGCCCACAAAAATTGGGGGTGGGGGGAGGGGCACATTTTTTTTTCCAGTTTATCGAATTTTTCACTGAGTCTGAGGGGTTTACAAAAAAAAAAAATTGCGTTTTGGTTAACGTTCAGAGGCTGAAAAATGCGATTGTTTAGGTGGAAGAAGAAGAGGAAACGAAGCAATTACAATAGGGCTCTCGCCACACTGACGCTGTCAGGGGCTCGGGCCCTAAAAATAGTAAAAGGAGTTTAAATGAGTGAAAAAAAGAGGAGAGAAGATTCTGTGACAGTAATGTAGAGATGAGCCTTTTATTTTAAGGACATTTTTAGATTTTTCTCTGCAGGATGTTATCTGTGGGGTTTTGAACAGTGAATTATACGGGGGAAGGGGGGGCTGAAAAGTTCATAGGCTGACCATGATGCAGTGGTCAAATTTGACCAAATGTGGTTTATTTTTCAACACAAGTCTCCAATGTCAGTGCATCTGAAAAGAAACAATGCAGTTAGTATCAGAAAAGGTTGAATTTAATACATGACTAGTTTCTGGGGGTGGGAAAAAGATTGATTCAATGATGGATCGCGATACTTGGCACTGGCGACAATGCATTGATCCATAAACGCACGGATCGATCTTTTATTTAAAAAAAAAAATGTGTGCACATACTTTTGTGTTATCAGTTAATCAATGGTGTTTTCAGTCCACTAGATGTTGCAAAGCAAGCACCCACTCAAGTCATAGCTTGTCTCGGTGATTTGCAGCCAGTTTTGAAAGTTAGGAAGCAGTTAGCTCAAATGTTGGGCCATTTTTGGATTTTATAACAAAGATGGAAGGAAAGACCTTGACATGACACACAACCCGCAACAAGCGCTGCACGAAAAAAAGAAAAAACACTCAGAATACTGTGGGCCAGCACATGTCTTGCAGCAGCATTAGCAACAGCTAAGCTAAAGAGACACTGGCATGAAGCTTTTTCTCCGATCCCCAAGTAAAGTTTATTTATGAAATGCTTTTCACAGACATATAGTCACAGAGCACTGCACAATAAAATGGAATAAAAGGAAGTTGATAAAAATCCTTTTAAACATAGAAAAACAAGTTAAAACACAAGATGAAAATAATTTAAAAATATCAGACTTACCATTAAAAAGCAGTGGAAACTCAACAGAAATTCTTGTTAAACAAAAAAGTTTTCAGCTGCTTTTTAAAGAGTCCACAGAGTCAGCTAAACATATCTGGAGTGGGAGTCTATTCCAAACACCGTCCACCGCCCTCCCTGTGTGCAAAGACGTGTCTCCGCAGAAAATGAAGCCCCAAGAATACTTTATTATATGAATGAGATCTACAGTTTTACTTTGGGACATAATTTGAGGTTGAATAAGGTGAAAAAATTTGAAATATATGGGACTGTGATACTCCATTATCGCCATATCGTGATTATCACTGAATTATGATAGGATCGAATCGTGGCCCAAGAATCGCGATCCGAATCGAATCGCGAGATCTCTTGTGATTCCCACCCTTACTAGTTTTGTTGCTGTAGCATAACTCCTTCTTAGTCAGCCTATGAACTTTTCAGCCCCCCTCCCCCCTGTATGTGCAGATTGTCTATTAGTGCCATGCATTTTTTTAAAAAAATTCTAACCAATATTTAGCTCAGCAGGAGATGATATTTTTTAAAGTTTTTTTTTCCCCCCCCCCACTAATTGGCTTAATTTGGACCAAATAATTTTTAAAGTTATATTCAGTGTTGGGCAAGTTACTAAAAAACAGAAACTAGTTACAGTTACTTCTTTTCAAAAGTAATTGAGTTACTTTTGAGTTACTGCATGATTAAAGTAACTAGCTACTTGGAAAAGTAACTTTCACGTGACTTTTAAATGCATACTTAAATCATCTTGCACACATGGCAAGATCAAGGGCTCCTTGTCATCAGAAAAAAGAAGAAAAAGGAAACTAATGAGGAAAAAAAAGTCTCATCTTACAAAGAAAAAAATGCCTCAGATTTACATAAACTATTGTAATCAGTAGAAAGTCAGAAATTTACTAAAAATAAAGCTGTAAATTCACAGAGAAAACTCTGGACCCCTGGTGGGCCGTTTTTGGCCCACAAGCCCTATGTTTGACACCCCTGGACCAGCCCATTAAAAACGCATATTTAGAGGATTTACTTCCATGAAATAGTTGCATATCACAACAACATGTAAATGAATAAGATAAAATGAAATAGAAAACACAGATGAAAGTTCACCACTTAGAAGAAGCTGTTTTTTACTGCAACAAATCACAGTCACTTTTTCTCTGTAAGAAAACTTACATGCATTTAATGCGGACATTAAATGTGAGCTTCTTACTCAAAAAGTACTCATGTTTAACCACAGAGGTAGGGGCTGTTAGGGGCTAGTCACCGCTCGGACAACAGGTGAACGGGGCTCAATATGAGAAGTCGCCACTGGGTTGCGGTATGAACTGGGGCAGGACAGGAAACTGACCCGTGGAGGAGACTGACATGACAGCTGCACCAGCTATGGTAGGGCCAGTTTATTTGCGCTAAAAATATCTATCCATATTAATAAAACAAATGACGCAAGTAATGCATCTGGTCAAATTTCAGTAACTGTAACGCATTACTGAATTTTTAAACAGTAATTTCGTTACACAGCCCGTTACTGCAAAAGTAGTGGTGTTACAGTACAGTACTCCCAACACTGGTTACATCATTTAGAAAGCTGTTTAAAATTCTTTTTGTTTTATTCCAAAATAAAGAAGAATCCACCAATCCACTTGTTGTCAAATTGAGAGTCTGGAGAACAGGTGAAGGATACAGATTTATATTATATTAATACATCTGAATAAGGAGCGTTATGAGGAAACAAAGATGAAAAGTAGCTTCTTCTAAATAAAACTTTCATCTCTAATTTATTAAAATATCAGTAACTAAAACTGTGTGATCACTGTTGAAAGTAGGAGATGAATGATTTTTTCAGATTTAAACAATTTATGAATGTGCTGATAATTTAAAAAGTATGCAAAAAATTATGGTCAGATATTCAGAAATGTATTTTTCAGCACAAAACAATTTGTAATATATTTCTAATATTTTTATTTCATAAATGAAGCTATACATATATAACTTGACAGTTTTTTCCACTGTTGTAGTATGAATTCATTAATGCCATAATATTCAGAGGTATGTATATAAAAAAAAAATTTAAGCAGCATAATCTTTATTTTAAAGGTCAAATTGCCATTGAGGCCCTCAGCCAGTTCTATTTTAGTCAGAAACGGGCAAAATGGCTCTGGCTGGCAAAGGTTGCAGGACCCCTGACCTAGGTCATAAACTGTCCTCTACCAATGATGGCACCGCTGCTGTTAAACACAGAATTGCCCTTGGTTGGGCAACATTTGAGAAAAATAAAGAACATCTAAACGGGTTCCATATAGAATTAAGGCCAAGATTTAGGTATAATACCTACATTCTAACTGTTGTTCTTTATGGGTTTGGATGTGTAAGCTGGACATCCACACTGCTGAAACCTTCCAAAACCACATTATGAGAGCTATGACTAATCACAAGCTTACAGATCATGTCTCTATCGATGAACTTCGCCATTTAACGCCATTAACTCCAGTTATGCCCATTGTGAAAAGTAAAACTCTGAAGCTCTATGGTGACATTAAAGGTTCACCATCGGGCCTTTCAAAAATATGTCTTGAAGGCGTGATTAATAATGGCAGAAGAAACAGAGGAAGACAACACAGACACTGGCAGGATAATATTTATGAATGGACTAAAAGGAACTTATATATCCTAAATCAGGCCATCCAGGACAGAGATCTGTGGAAATATCTCCCATGTTGGTGCCCAATCTGCTGCAGGTGGAGATGGTATTACATGATGAGATAGAGGCTTTAGGTTAGCACAGTAAATCACTCTAATTCAGACAGTTTTGCTAATGTCACTTTAAAAGACTCTGCAATAACAACTAGAGTTACTGTAATGGTTCTTAACTTGTTACTACTGGACAGGCTTAGTGCATTTTGACCACTGTACATATATACAGTACATTTCCATCCATCCATCCATCCATCATTGAAAGCATTCAGGGTAACAGAAATATAATAGAACTTAAATCTCATACTTTTGACTATTTACAAAATTATTTATTTTCTACTTTTACAAAAATCTTTAAAATTTTTACCTCTTCGTTTCAACTACTTTACCATTATCCATTACATTTCTCTAGTTTTACCCATCTATATAGGGTTTCTGACAAACTATTTAGTCATTTATTATAAGTAGGCACATCCATTAATTGACGGGGCAGATGAGTGGTTACTTGGAACGGTCTGTCTTAGGTGACTGGTTGAATATTTTTTTAAAATCCTGTCCTTCCAAGACCATTATCATTATTATTTTTAAAATGGTGCTCTAACTGAAAACACGTCTACAGGACTATCGAGACTCACTTTGAATACATTAAAAAAAGTGTATTTTAAAAATCTTAGACAGCCTACCTTTAACTTGTCACAGCAATGTACAAATCTGCAGCATCCTGTGTATCTATTATTATAGCTTCCTATGAATTTGTTACATAAGCTTTCTGGAGTTCTTATTGCAACACAATATTTATTCACTCATGACACAGCTGTAGATGACTTAACGCCTTTTCTTTCCAATTACTTGAGCTAATGTGTCTCGAAAGCTTTAAATTACCCACTAGGGTACAAGCACCCCTCCCTGCCACTGAAAGCATTTTCTTTCTGATGTAAAAATATACTTTTTTTTTTAAACATTTACTACATTCCATCAGTGTGGTGAAAATTTCCATCCTTCCTCTTTCGCTCCCTAATGCAGACAGCGGATTTACCGGCATGCAGTATACTTCCTAACCCTCCTCAAAGCCTTAAACTCCTCTCTGCTGTGTGTGTGTGTGTGTGTGTGTGTGTGTGTGTGTTTTTCCCCCACAATCCATATGCTCAGCTGATTCTTGCTCAGTGTCTGTTCTCATCTGCTTTTCTTCTTTTCCATCCTCTTTAACTCGTCAACCCCCCCCATTTGTCTCAGCCTTACGTAAGTGTTAGAGAAGGTTCTGCAGACATATCCAAGGTCACCACGGGGACTAGTCATACACCTCTGTGATCTATAATAAAAATTCATATTTATGAGCAACTTCATCAAGTGATGCTATAAATAAATCCTTCAAGAAGACGTTTTATGCTGCAGCTTATCTACACGTGATGCTAATCAGCAGAATAAAGAAGTTATCATTTATAGTTAAAATAACACTTATGCACTTTAAACAAAAACGTGTAAATCCTGTCCTGCCATAATCAGTCGGTATATAGATGATCTTAACACCCACCCCCGGCTCTCTTATGCTCATAAGCTGTAATAGCAGGATGGCATTAAAGTGTGTTTTCATGTTACTTAATTCCATGAAAAGACCATGATGCTGTTTTATCAGCAAATGTAAAGCAGCCCTTCTCTTTAACCAAGACAATCCATCCACCTGACGGGAGTCGCACGTTCAGATTCACCTTATTGATCCTGAAGGAAACTGCACTCCTCAGCAATGGACAATCCACACCAACAACTACAAAAATATCTATAATTATATTGTTTAAAAAATCGTTCCCATTTGATTCAGTGGCAGAGCTCACACTACAACATTTACAACAGTGACAAACAAGGTCATTGGGATCACTTTTAGAGTAATTTAATGAATGACGGACAGCTAACGAATGATGATACTGCAGAGAGAATCAGAGTTTAAGAACCCACTGCAGTCTCTATAAAGATGCCAACTAGAAGGAGGCCATCCAGGATGTAACTGGACTCATCCTCAGAATCAGTGGTAATTCTTTTGATAGTTAATGGAAATAACTTTTTTTTTTTTTTTTTTTTTTTTTTTTTTTTTCTCTCGGCGCCACACGAGTCGGCTGCCTTTTGCAACAGCGGCTCGATTCCGAGTCTTTTTCCCTTCCTCTCTCTTTTGATCCGTCTTTTTTTTTCACCCCACTTATATCACGGACACACAGATCGTCCTAAATGTCTCCTGAGCCGGTGGACGGAGCCACTGTCTATAGCAGGATACGATACAGCAGAGAACAGCTGCTAGCATTCAACCGCCACCCGGTCCCATTGGAAAAACTCGACATACCGAGAGAACTGAGGCGAAAACGCCGCGGCTGCCGGGCTGGAGTAAGGCGGAGGACAAAAAATATAAGGTACAGACCCTCCCTTCCATCTGTTGTCATGGGAAATGTACGGTCGATACTGGGAAAGTTAGATGAGCTAGCGGCTATCTCCCGTTATGATAGCACATACCGGGAGTGCTCTCTCCTTTTGTTTACTGAGACGTGGCTAACTGAACTAGCAGCAGATGCTAACATTGAGCTGGAGGGTTTTCACATGATACGAGCTGACCGAACACCAGACAGTGGCAAGGCTAGGGGCGGTGGAGTGATAATGTATGTTAACAACAACTGGTGCAGACCGGGACATATCACTGTTAAACAACGACACTGCAGCAAAGACATTGAGTTGCTAGCTGTTAGCATGAGGCCTACATATCTCCCGAGAGAACACTCACACGTGATCTGCATTGTTGTTTATGCAAATCCGACGGCGAACGCTGGGACAGCACGTGACGTCATCCATTCAGTAACCAGCAGGCTGCAGACAGAACACCCAGATGCTCTTCTCCTCATCTCAGGCGATTTCAACCATGTTTCACTGTCTCCCATTCTACCCACGTTCACCCAGTATGTCACATGCCACACTAGAGACAATAAAACACTGGATTTATTCTACGCAAACACTAAGGAGGCGTACACCTCATCACAACTCCCCCCACTCGGGAGATCGGATCACAACTTGGTTCATCTCCGGCCGGTGTACAAACCCCTAGTGCACAGACAACCTCCGGCCATGCACACTGTGGAGTTATGGTCTGAGGAGACAATGGACACCCTAAAGGGCTGTTTTGAAGCCACCGCCTGGAAGCAGCTCTGCGATCCACATGGTGAGGACATCGATGGCCTCATTCACACCTTCACGGGCTACCTCAGCTTCTGTGTGGACAAATCCGTTCCCACCAAGACCATACGGCGTCACTCAAACAACAAACCCTGGATCAACCCTGAGATAAAAACACTTCTGAGAGAGAAGAGGATCTTCAGGTCAGGGAACAGGGAGATGCTGAAGTCTGTACAGAGGGAGCTGAGGAGAAAGATCAGAGAAGGCAAGGACAGCTTCAGGAAGAAGATGGAGGACAAGCTGCAACAGAGCGACATCAGCGGGGTCTGGAGAAACCTCAAAACCATCTCGGGGCTCCAGAATACCTCCCCCCAGGCCACAGGGGGCAGGGAGTGGGCGAACAACCTGAATCTGTTTTTCAATAGATTTGACCAACCGCCCTCCCCCCTGACTGCACAACAACCACTGCTGCCTCTAAAGAAATCAAGTCCTGCTGCCCACTCCCCACTCCACCAACACCCCCCCACTCCCAACACACAGCCCCCCATCCTGACCCTGACCAGGACCCAGGTGAGGACGGAGCTGAGGAAGATCAAGGCGAGGAAGGCGCCGGGACCGGACGGCATCAGCGCAAAGCTCCTCAAGTCCTGTGCAGACCAGCTGTGTGGGATTGTGACGTATATCTTCAACATGAGCCTGAAACTGGGGAGGGTACCACAGCTGTGGAAAACATCTTGTGTGGTACCTGTACCAAAAACTTCCCACCCCAAAGACCTGAACAGCTACAGACCGGTGGCCTTGACGTCCCACTTGATGAAGACCCTGGAGAGACTGCTCCTTGCTCACCTCCGCCCCCTGGTGGAACCAGCGATGGATCCACTCCAGTTCGCCTACCAGCATGGCATTGGGGTGGAGGATGCGGTGATCTTCCTCCTTCACCGTTCTCTGTCCCACCTGGAGAAGCCCGGGAATATGGTGAGGATCATGTTCTTTGACTTCTCCAGTGCTTTCAACACCATCCAACCGATGATCCTGAAGGACAAGCTGCTGCGCGCAGGGGTGGACCAGCACCTGTCATCATGGATCCTGGACTACCTCACGAACCGGCCTCAGTTTGTGAGAACCCGGGACTGTGTGTCCGACACGATCATCAGTAGCACGGGGGCCCCCCAGGGAACGGTGCTGGCTCCCTTCCTGTTCACTCTTTATACTGCGGACTTCTCACACAACACAACACACTGCCATCTACAGAAGTTCTCTGATGACTCTGCGATCGTTGGCCTCATCTCCAATGGAGATGAAGCTGAGTACAGAGGGCTTATCCAGGACTTCGTGGACTGGTGCCATCGGAACTGCCTCCAGATCAACGCGAGGAAAACTAAGGAGCTGGTGGTGGACTGCCGCAGGCATGGGCAGCCCCTCACAGTACCAGTAAATATACAGGGAACAGACATCGAGATGGTGACATCCTATAAGTACCTGGGTATTCATCTGAACAATAAACTAGACTGGTCACACAATACTGATGCACTCTACAAGAAGGGACAGCGCAGGCTGTTCCTGCTGAGGAGACTCAGGTCTTTTGGTGTACAAGGGGCGCTGCTGAAGTCATTCTATGACACGGTGGTGGCATCAGCCATCACTTTTGGAGTGGTCTGCTGGGGCAGTGGCATTACTGCAGCCGATAGGAAGAGACTGAACAAACTGATTAAGAAAGCTAGCTCTGTCCTGGGGCAACGCCTTGATCCGATGGAGGAGATAGGAGAGAGAAGGACGGTGGCTAAACTGTCATCTCTGCTGGAGTCCGAGTTCCACCCTATGCAGGACATACTGAATGCACTGAGGAGCTCATTTAGCAGCAGACTACATCATCCCAGGTGCACAACCGAGAGGTTTTGTAGGTCCTTCCTACCAACGGCTGTCAGACTGTACAACCTAAGCAGGGCTGCTCGCAGAGATAGCAAAAAGACGTAACAAACTAATAGTTTTTTGAATGCAAAAGATGCAATAGACTTACACAATGGTCCCCTCCGGCATACAACTAGGAACATACCAGTCGCTATGGAGGGTGAGAATATGTATGGGCACATAATCATACCATGTAGGATAACTAAGTAGACGGTTATGCTGTTTCATTCCATCTAGCAACAATGCTCTGCACTGTGTGTGTTTATATATTTGCATATTTATTCCATCTAGCTACAATGCTCAGCACTGGGTGTGTTTATATATTTATATATCTACATATTATTCCATCTAGCTACATTGCTCCGCACTGTGTGTGTTTATATACTTGCATATTTATTCCACCTAGCTGCAATGCTCCGTACTGTGGGTGTTTATATATTTACATATTTATTCCATCTAGCTACAATGCTCTGCACTGTGTGTTCATATATTCATATATTTATTCCATCCAGCTACAATGCTCTGCACTGTGTGTCTGTGTGTGTGTGTATATATATATATTTTATAGTAATACGTACATATGTTTATTAGCTGCTCTTGCTTGCTTGTTTTTTTTCTTGCCTTCTGATTGTTGCTCTGAGTGTTGCTATCCCTGTGCTGTTGCAATCCTGGAATTTCCCCGTTGTGGGACTAATAAAGGCTTATCTTATCTTATCTTATCTTAACAAGCTGATTATGAACTGCTAATTTTGGAGCCTATCCCAGCATCTCTGGTCAAGAGGCAGTGCACACCCTGGACAGATCGCCAGCTCATTGCAGGGCAGATATAATTTTATCAGTAATTTTAATTCTAATATGATAAAACACTGAGTAGCTTTTATTTTCATTTGCACTTTCAGTTTTAACTGTGAAACGTTTGACTTTGCAGAAAAGAATACAACCCCCACATCCCCACTACGCAACGTTTCCAGGTAAATCTGGCCCTCAGGAAGTGAGGAAAAAATATTGCGGCCCTCACTACCACCAAAGTCACCCATCAATGATTTAGAAGGAAAAAAAATGCTTTCTGGCACAATGACAGCCCCCCCCCCCAAAAAAAAAAAAAAAAAAAAAAAATCAGGGGTGGGGAAAATGCCAGATAATTATCAAATTCTGAGGTCAGATAGAAAGACCAAGGTAAATTTGTTTGGAGGTGACCATGTTTAGTGATAATCTTGACAGCACTACCAAAGTAAAAGCAGATCCCCAACAGCGTGAAGCCTGGAGGTGGGTCTGTATGATATTTACAGATGACACCACTAATGCATAAAGATATACAGGAACCTGGCAGGGAGATGATTTCCAGGCTTAACAAAAATAAAAAGCAAATTATTATAAATCACAGGGAAATGTTCAGAAAAAGATGAAACGATAAAGGTCGTCAGTTTTCTAATGCAACTACACATAACAACCCTACTGTTTAAACTATAACAAAAACAAAATTCAGTGACACAATTTTCTGAAATTTGAGGGATTTTTTCAAATCAGGTTACACTTACAAGATTCAAAGGCTTTATTATCATGTGTACAGTTAAGAAATGCTGATTCCTGAGCAATGAAATTCTTACTCTGCTCTCCAAACAAATGCCAAGGTAATAGATACAGAAACAACAATTCTAAGGTCATGGCACAGTAACTTACAGTAACTCAATCCTAATACTAATGGATGCTAATAACACACACACCAACACACAGTTAAGCAGTTAGGACTCCTTAAGCACACCTTAATACTAAATACTAAAACTAATGAGTACTAATAACACTATGTACAGTGTGAAAATGAGCATTGTGCAATGAGCAGTGTATAATTACAAATTACAAATTAGTACTCGGTGCTAATTTCTGTAACGCTAGTACCAGTAGACTGTGCATGATAATTAGCAGCAGAGATGATATGAACATCAGATGGGTGAGACTATATCTACTGTACAGGTGAGCAGTGTGCAAATTTAGCAGCTGGTGTGTGAGTTCCTATATGCAAAGCTGTGTTACGGAGTTTTGGGAGTTGTTATCTGTTCAAGAGTCTGATGGCAGTGGGAAAGAAGGAGTTCTTCACTCTGGTTGTCCTGCATTTCACACTTCTGTACCTCCGGCCCGAGGGTACAAGTGTGAACAGTCTGTGCTGGGGGTGAGTGGGGTCCCGGAGGATGGCGTCAGCTCTCCTTTGGACTCTGCGGTGGTAGATGCTCTGCAGAGAGGGTAGTGGAGTCCTGATGATCTTCTCTGCTGTCTTCACCACTCTCTGCAGGCATCTGGGGTCCAGGGCAGTGGTGCTGCCGTACCACACAGTGATGCAATTGGTCAGGATGCTCTCGATGATGCAGCTGTAAAAATTGTTGAGGATCCTGGAAGACATGCCGAACTTCTTCAGCCTCCTCAGAAAGTACAGTCGCTGTTGAGCTCTCTTAACCAGCTCTGTGGTGTTGTGTGTCCACTTCAGGTCCTCGCTGATGTGGATGCCCAGGTATTTAAAGCTGCTCACCCTCTCCACCTCAAGCTTCCGGATGTACAGCGGCCGAGGGGGTCTCCTCCTCCCTTTCCTCCTGTTCACTATCATCTCCTTTGTCTTGTCTGTGTTGAGGGTGAGATTGTTGTCCTCACACCATGACACCAGGTTGGTCACCTCCCTCCTGTAGGATGCTTCATCATCACCAGTGATGTGTCCTATCACTGCTGTGTCATCCGCGAACTTTAGTATGATGTCCTTGTGGGAGGCAACACAGTCATGGGTGAAGAAGCTGTAGAAGATGGGGATGAGAACACAACCCTGTGGGACACCTGTGTTTGTGATGATGCTGGCTGAGGTCCCATTACCCATCCTGACAGACTGGGGCCTGCCAGTTAGAAAGCCCAGTAGCCAGTCGCAGAGGGTGGGGTGCAGGCCAAGTGAAGACAGTTTGTCGGTGAGTTTGTGGGGGATGACCGTGTTGAAGGCGGAGCTGTAGTCGACAAAGAGCATCCTAATGTCGGAGTCTTTATCTTCTAGGTACCTCTGCTACTGTATACACTATTTACCTTAAGTCAAGTGTGTCTTAAGTTTAAGGTGTTTAGCGGCTGCATCTGTGCTAATAGCCCCACCCAGCTGCCATGGCAACCTGAGATAAACTTGTTTGACACAAGTTTGAAAACAGGTCAACCTAATGAGCCCTCGTGGTGACCCTTATCTACTGAAGGCCAAAACCGCCAAAATTAAAACTGAACACAAGGGGCATTTAAAGTAATTAAAAATGTCAAAACGTGTTATGTGTGTCTTTACCTGCAGAATCAGTACAAAGTAGTCGACAGGTTTGCCCTTCTGGTAGAGGAAGTGCTGAGGTGACCGCTTGTCGTTATCGTTGAACTTGAGGTCCTGGATGACGTCCGGATGTTTGAGGATCCTCAGTAGGACTTTCTCTGTGATCTGGAATGGGCTGAACAGGCTCACCTCTGGAAGAAATAACAGGGACAAATAAGACATTAGAAAAATTCAAAGCAGCTGGTTTCATTATCTACACAATGAAACAAAACCAGAGGAAAAGCCAACTTAACTACTGCCAGCACTTTATTTAGCTATAAACATAGTAAAGGAGTTCCATAAAGATTTTATTTCATTTCTGTTTGATTAAACCAGGGGTCGACAACCTGTGGCTTTTGTGGCCTCATACTGTGGCTCCCTGCGATTACATCTCAAAATAAACTGGAAGTAATGAAGGCCATTTTAGTTATTTTATTTTTCAAATTATTGTGTATTGGTATTGGATACATTTTTCAAATGAAACGCATGCTTTTGTAAATGTAATATACAGTATATCCAATAAGGTTTCCAATAAGGGAAACCTGTTATGCAGCAGCTTGTGAACCTAAAAACACCACCAATACATAAAATACAGTGGAGGAAAAACAAGCTCTATGTGATAGATTAAATTCAAAATGATAAAAAAAAGATTAAAAATCATCATTTAAATCAATTCACATAATATGACAAACTTGATAGCAGGTGTCACAAATGAGTTTACAAATCTGAACATTTTGCACAATAAATACCAAGATATTCTTTGTATTGTTGCAGCAGGTAGGACCTACTGTGGACGGCCTGTGGGGCAGAGAATCAGTCTGCTGAATGACGCCCAAACAGATCTGTGCCGGCGCACCGCGAGATTAACCCCGCTAATGCTCACCTGTGGCCAGGAAACGGTGAGCTGCCAGCATGAGCTGAGGAGAGATCTTCACCCTGCTGTCACCGTCGTGCTTGAAGGCAGAAAAGTCCCGTTTGTTCTTGTTAGGGTCCACCTTCTTCCTGTTTCTGTTGTCAGCTGCAACGGAGAAAGCCAAAGGAGGATTACAGCTGATGGGCCACAACAACCAGAAGGAAGTTCTACTTTCTACTAAGTTTTAAAGTGGTCTTGAGCAATAGCTCTCCGGGGTTTCTGAAGGCATTTCAAAGTTTTTCTTTGAGCATTGGCTGCTTTTTCACTCATTTTTGTCTGGACTGTAATCGGCCTAGTGGTAGAGCATCCACCCCACAGCCAGGAGGTTGTGGGTTCAAGCCCCAGCCAGGTCATACCAAAGACCGTATATTTAAAAAAAATAAATAAATAAAAGGTACTTCCCGCCGTCTAGCTTGGTGCTCAGCATAATAGAATGGGGAAGGAAAAGTTGTTTGTGGCAGTGCCTTGTATGGCAGCGGCCCCTCTGATTCTACATGTGATTAGCATTGCAGATAGGAGAGACGTAATTTCGTTCTACTGTACATGACTGGCTGTATGGATTGAATGACAATAAAGTTGGATTCTTCTTCTTCTAGACCTCATGCCCAAACGTTGTCTTGGTCTGTGAATCTCTAGGAGGATTAGCCCTTTACTATTCATGAAGTTGGGAAAAAATCTATTTAAAAAGCCCTATTTCACAGTGGTAAGAAAGTGAAGAAGTGATCCAATGTAATGAACTGGTAGATGGGTCTACTTCCAAACTTTCCTAAAAATGTAGTTAAAATCCATAAAAAAATTTTTGGGTTATGCTGCTGACACACATGTAAACAAATATACAAATGCAGGTAAAAACCGTCTCCTTAGTGGAAGTAAATATGTAGGAATAGATGCAACCTCTTAGTGCAACACTCATTATCTGTCAATTTGACAGACAGGGTTGCATTTAAATTTTCATATCATAGGATGATGAATAGCTTTTGTTGTTGTTGTTTTTTTGTTTACATGTAATCATGGACGTATAGGATGAAGCATGAAAATTATGCATTTATTTATTTGTTTGTTGAACTGCTGAACAGATACTGGAGAGGCAATACTAGATAACTGCTACTCAATATGCACAATAAGGTGGACTGGTGGAAGTTACAAGTAAAAGCTACAATGGTCATGCTCAGTGTAATCTGTCAAAATGGCAGACAGTGGGAGTGGGCAATATGGCCTAAAAATGATATCACAATATTTTGCAAATTTTCCCAATAACAATATTGTTCACGATATCACAAATTTTTGTTTCATTTTAATTTATAAAGAAAGCGTTCAAATATTCGTTCAAATATATATAAATAGCGTTCAAATATATATAAATAAGCGTTCAAAAAAACGTTCAAATATTTTTTTGTTCTGTATCAAATGTTACATAAAAATAATATAAATCACATCATAAGTGCACTTACATAGTTGGGATCTTATGCTGAATAAGTCTACCGGAATCAGTAGTCTCTGCTGCACGGACATCTCCTGGGACTTTTTGGCTCTCATCGCACTGAAGGGATGTTATTTTTTTTTATTTTTTTTTTTGGGGGGGGGGGGGGGGTTGGTTTGAGTGGTTGAATAAAATCAAGCATAAGCAACCGAAATGGAACAAAAACAAAACTCCGGACACTTCGGACATCCACACCATTCGTTGCTGTGTTGTACGTGTGGAAAAGAAAGTACCGGTAGGCAGATTATCCGTATTGCTGCACCATTTTTTTAAACATGGCAGCAGTCTGAAATTGTCCTAAAACTAAAATATTTCAACACAACCAGATGCAGATGTCCCGACCACGGCTTCCTACGCCATGTTTGTTTTGCCATTTCTATGGCAACGCATAACTTCCATCAGCAGTGCAACTGTGTGACGTCATCACGCAAGAGACCCCAAATACTACGATATTCATTTTTACACCAGTATTATCATGAACGATACAACATGGCATGCTGCTAACAGACAGCCTTCAGATTTTTCTGTCACAGCTAAAACCAGACCATCAATGACAGGAGCTTGCGGATCGTTGTGCATGAGTTTGCTGAGCATTAAGGCAACTGCCAAAGAGAAGTAATGATTTTTGTATAAATGGCCAGATCTCCTGACCTTTGACCCTGACCATGAACTCAACCTGGATGCGATCCCATCTGAGGATCATCGTGTAAGTTTGGTGATAATCAGAGCAACTGTCTAGGAGTAGCAGCGATTTTTCTGAAATCGCATACAGTGAATGCCTAGATTATCTGACCTTTGGCCTTGAACACAGCCTGGATGCAGGCCCATCTGAGCATCACTGTGGGTGACTTTGGTCACTATCGAGGCTAATGCCTAGGAGAAGCAGCGATTCCTGTAAAATATGGACGGTCGGACGGACACTGCACCATCGCATTAGCTTCTTTTAGCCTTGCCAGAATGAGCTAAAAAATATCTATCAATGACAATTTTCAGTTAACATAACTTCTGGATGCACCATACCCTAGACATCCTAAAGATCTAAGTACCTTCAAAGTGCATTACAAACAAATATGAACAAATCTGCTAAGAACCTAAAGAAAGGGCATTTCCAGAAGGCCTCCTGTTAACAACGACATGCTCAAGTTTTCTTCACCACAGCAGTACAGTCATGACATACTGCATTTCGGCACCACACCAAGAAAGCTGAATCAGCTTATGACAGTCACAGACTGCATAATGATGTCAGTTCATGTTTGCAAACACATGCATCTGCTCTATCAGGACTGTGTGTTTATGTGCACGGGGGACATATTTGTGCCATGGCCGACCGCCATCAAGCATCAACTCACTGTAGAGGTCGGACTCGTCCAGGATCTCTGACTTGATGATCTCCTCGATGACGTCCTCCAAAGTGACCAGCCCCAGCACCTCGTAGAAAGGATCCCCCTCCCCCTCGTTGTTCACCTTCTGGACGATGGCCAAGTGAGATTTACCTGGTGAGGGCAGAGATCATCTGGAGGTTAGCACAAGCCAAAATTAGTGCTGCAGAACGTGCACATCACGGTTTAGTTTGTTTCACCGCATCTTATTTTAAGCTGCTCAGAAATCAGCTGCCAGTAAAATAGGGCAGCATCAAACATGACGGAGGGAGAGAAGTTTGGGAGCTTCAGAGCAGCTGCTGCCTCTTCGACTTCAGCAGCTGGCCTTCACATACACTCAGCTCCTGCAGGATGAAAACATCCCTTCTTGTTTTGTTGGGTTTTTTTTTTTACCTCTTTTCCAATAATCACGGTACTGTTTGATCTGTCAGTAGATTTATCCTGGCTGATGGGAGGCCAGATTGATGCCTTAATATAGCCCAGGCTAAGAGCTTTGGAAAGAAAAGAGTTGGAGGAACTGCCAGAATGAGATAAAGAGGAGAGAGACAGAGGGAGAGGAAAAGGAGGTAAGAGATTAAAAGAAAATATATATAAATCCACCCAGGACTTTGAACAGTTGTTCAAATCCTCCATATGTGAACTAACTGCATACAGGTCAGCAAGGTAATGAATAAACCTGAGAAAAACATGATCACAGATGGTTGGAACTGAGATAAGAGAGTAAAGGAACACCGTCAGGTCACCAGGGTGGAGATCTATCACATTTCTTTAAGGATACCACTCAAATGTTAAAAAAAAAGGTCATTTTGACCAAAACCTTTCCATGAGAGCTATAAGCAGAAAAGGAGCTACAGACTTGGAGCAGGACTCTGGAGCCACATGTGGCTCTCCTGCCAATAGCTGGTGGCTCCCTGTGGCTTTGACAGACACTAAAACAGCACATTCACAAGAAACTAGAGGGCATTCAGAGAGCGCATACCTCCACCAATGTCTGTCTGTCTGACTTTGAGCAGAATTACGGAAAAAAACACTGACTGGATGGATTCTGATGAAATGTTCAGCAGAGGTGGCCCCTGGGCTACGGATGAACCCATTAGATTTTCAAGATGATCCGGGTCAGGATGCAGATTCTGGATCACCTTCCCCCCTTTCTTTAACATTGCAAGACAGGGCCTTGGTGGAGGTATGCATTCTCAGATCACCTCCAAGATCTAACTGGGTCCATCCACAGCCCAGCTGCCACCTTGGTTGAAGATTTCATCAGAATCCATTGTGTGGTTTTTGTGCAATCCTGCTAACAAACAAGCAAACTGTCCCGATCACATTATCGCCTTGGCGGCTATACATAAAAAATTTGGTGGATTTAAATGAAAACAAGTTGCAAACATGTGAAAAACAATCAAATCTACATGAAAGAGTTGCATTTTCCAAGACTTTTTAAATACATTTCCAAGAAAAAAAGTTGTAAATTCATGAGAAAATTTTTTTTTTAGAAATTTTTTTTTTTTTTCAATTTAGGAAAAGAAATGCCAATTAAAAGTCGCAAATTTAAGTGCAAAAAAGTGCAAATACAAAGAAGAATTGCACATTTTAATTTAAAAATTTACAAGGAAAAATATAAATGACCAACTCGGGCTTTAATTCTTGCAAATCTGTCAGAGTTTTAGCCTTGGCAACTTTATCATAAATTTACTACATTTTCTCACAGATGGAATGGGTTTTCCCTTCAGCTGACTTTTGTGGAGAATATATACACTACATAGACCAAAGCATTGGGCCACCTATGCTTTACTGCAATACCATCCCATTCTAAGTGTGTAGGCATCCACATGGAGTTGCAACCCTCTCTGCAACAACTTCTACTCTTCCTGGAAGGTTTTCTACAAGATTTTGGTGCGTGTCTGTGGGAATTTTTTACCCATTCATCCAGAAGAGCATTTCTGAAGTCAGACACTGATGCTGGATCAGAGGACCTGGCTCAGGGTCTCTGTTCTAGTTCATCTGGAAGGTGCTGGTTGTAGCTCAAGTCAGGATTCTGTCAGGGCCAGTCAAGTTCTTCCACACCATACAAACTCCAACTATACCTTTATGGACCCTGCTCGTGTGCTCTGACACAGCTGGGGCTTGAACCCACAACCTCCTGGCTATGGGAGGATGCTCTACAACTAGTCCACCATTCTGGAAGCACAGCAGTGTCTAAATCAGGGGTGTTCACTAATGTGACATGGAGGGCAAAGAGCCTGCGGGTTTTACCTCCAACCGGTGTCTTCTGCAGGTAATTTCATTGCACTTTTCCCCACTGATTGCCAATAAGTGAAAACGCCTGTGGAAGCGACTGGTTGGGAGTAAAACCTGCAGGGACTTGGACAGAAACTTTTCTGCAGAAAAATTAAAACATCTGGCAAGACGGGACAGACACCGGCCTGAATGGGATTGAGTGCTTCAAGCGCACAGACGGATGCTAACATAAGAAAAGTCAGCGACTGACTGAATCATTATTCCTGTGCGTGAGACATTCTCAACACTGAACGGTCACCGTCGAGGCCAAACAGAGCCGGGCTTGCTGGCATTGTGGTGTACAGTCCCTACAGTGTTGCAGCCAACAGCCGCTGACATGATGACTCATGCATCAAGACAGCACAGTCATCATGAGTCCCTGACCCCCGCCTCGCCTCCTCCTCCTCACGGGAAGGCTGGAGGTCACAGACCCTGCAGCAGTTTCCATAACAAAAAAACAAAACAAAACAGTAAAGTAAATATGCACATGACAAAACTGTCTTTTTCTTTCAAAGACAGCTACAAAAACAAGGCTCTGCTCTATTGGTAGCCATGCACAACAGCGGCAAATTCTTTTCAATTTTTTTGGACCAATTACGGAGTGAAATTAGAAAATTTCCCACGGAAATTAATGTTTCAGGTTTTTCGTGTGGTGATGCTAGTCTCGGTAGAACAGTATATTACTCCCAACTTTTAAAAAAAAAAAATGTGCGTGTGGAAACGTCGCGTAAAAGCCGTATTGCTCTCAAGGTCCCGTGGTATCATGAGACTGTGGTGATGTATTGTGGCGCTCACTTTGTGCTATTGCTGAATCATATAAAATATTACACACCATGTGAGCAGGGATGAGGCTTTGACGTTATTTAAAGCTGCAGCTGTAGGTGATTCTTACTCGGAGTGACAGCTGATGCTTTTGAATGATTTTTAGGGCTGGATATACGGTTTATGCATGTGCAGCCAGTGAGGCTGGGTTCATAGAGCTGGAATTTATGCAAGCGCTGCTTTACAAAATCTGATAAAGAGCCAAAAGTCCTGTTTTTTTATTGCCCTTAGAGGGGGGGAAAAAAAGCATTTTGATATCATAAAACAGCATTAGTATCATCACAGTAAGCTGAAGCTACAGCACTGTTGTGATATTAGCGAGGCTTTCAAGGCGAGGGTCCCAGCGCAGAGATTTCCAACATTAATCCCACGCGCCTGAATGTGCAGATTGTCAACCCATCAAGCAAACGTTGCACAGTGGCTGATTTCACCGATTAGTGGCTGACTGAAGATAATCAGCGGGGTAATGCTGCGCCACTGACGCAGGATCAACGTCTGCTGCCACTTTAGATTATAGGAATCACCCATGTGTCCAGAGAATAAAAACACAACATGATGTAGGGCAGTAGGTCGAGGGCACGGCACTGCACATCTGTAAATATTTTACAGGGTTTAGTCATCTATTGGGGCTTATTTCAGCAGTGATTTTTTTTTAATAGGGATTTATTCCTTACCTATATTAGCCAGTGCACTCAAATAAAGGGCTGATATATTGCAAAGTAAATAAAAAGGGATTGAAATATTTCACTGTGCATTTAATGAATATATCCACTATGAATGCTGAATTACTGTATATTGAAATTTTTTTTCCACAATATTCTAATTTACTGAGATGCACCAGTATAATACAGTTGCATGCAAAAATTTGGCCACCTCTTGACAAATAGCATATTTTTTTTAATTGAAAAGATGTTTTTGTAGGTTTTAACCTTCTGAAATGCATCTATTGGTCATGTGATTACAGAAAAAAAATGATCAAAAAGCTCACTTCTTTAAAATAAAAAAAAAACAACAGCTTTTATATTGTTTTTGTATCCAACTAGCTGTTTTAACTGTTCTGGGTTATTTCCTCAAGAAAAGGTAAGCCCGGGTTGATATACACAGAGATGGAATATTCTATCTCTGTGTTGACGCACGCCACTGCTTTATTAGCCAGCATATCTGTCCGTGCGTGAGCAGAAAGCCCAGCCAAGGCGTTAGCTCCTGAGCTAGCCAGTTGGCTTACCAAGTGCAGTTGATATTGTCATTTTCTCTACATTTCAGTCCCCTTCCACCTGGTTCACTAATCCACATTCAATAGTATATCTCGCATCATTCTGGCTTATTCTGTTATATTTTTGCCATGATACATGATGGTCGGCGGATAGCTGAAGCTAGCAGTTTAGCCACTCATGAACGTTTGTGCCTACTGTACTCCAAAGACCGGTCATATCCCATCAACCACTGAAACCACACACCCCGTTCACCAGTGATGCATTATTTCATTCATTCTTTAAGACAAGTTTATGTTAATTGGCTCAGGTTTGATCGGGGATGGGAGCTATCCAGCTAAGATTATCAATAGTGATGTAAGAGGGAGGGTGGAGTTAAATACGGTCTTAGGGATTTAAATCAGCTGTTCTGAAAAGCCCGCAAGAGATGATTCACAATAATGCTGCAATAACTAAATAATTTCACGCAATTCGACCAAAATATGTCACGAACATTCCATTAGGAACTGCAGATGCTGTCAAAATGTGGGGAAAGGGCAGTGAATGGGACCTTTAACGCAGAGTTACATTTTATCCCATATATTTAATTAAATAAATAAATAAATGTGCCATGCCCGAAAGTCTGGGCACCCCACACACTTAACTAAACAATATTTAAAAAAAAAAAAAAAAAAATCAGAGGAGGTGAAATTTTTCCATACAGTTGTAATCAAAATTATTCAACCCCCACTGAAAAATAGGTTGACTGGCAAAATGTACAAACTAGCAGCTGTTTGTAATAAACCGTTCAAACAAGAACAATTTAAATAGCTCAACACAGCCAATATCACAAGTGGTTTCTCCAAATTCAACACAAAATGCCACTTTTAATGAGTACTAAAGTCTCAAAATTATTCAATCCCTTCAGGAAAAGCATCTTAAGTGCTTAGTAGAGCACCCTTCTGCTGTTATGTCCTGCAAATGTGATGCATAGCCAGACACCAGCTTCTGGCAGCGTTCCTGAGGAATTTTACCCCATTCCTCATGGGCAAACGCCCTCAGTTCACTAATATTATTATTATTATTATTATTATTATTACTTATTATTCTACACTTATTGCATGTTTTTAGTCTTTTAGTTTTTTAGTTTATCTCTTTATCTCATCATGTTTTTAATGTTGCAGCATGGCACTGAGACAAATTCCTTGTTTGTGTACTACATGAACAATGGCAATAAATCTGATTCTGATTCTGATTCTATTCTTGGGTTTGCATGTTGCAACCGTCTTTTTCAAATAATACCAGAGATTTTCAATGGGGTTCAAGTCAGGTGACTGTGATGGCCATGCTAGAATCTTCCCAGACTTCTTCTGAAGCCAAGCCTCGGTGGACTTTGAGGTATGCTTGGGATCACTGTCCTGTTGGAAGGTCCAAGCTTCAGCTTCCTCACAGACATCATGACATTTTTTTCCAGGATTTCCTGATACTTGATTGAATCCATCTTGCCCTCCACACGCAGCAGGTTTTCAGTGCCAAAGGAAGCAAAGCAGGCCCAGAACATCACTGAGGCACTGCCATGCTTCACTATAGATAGGGTGTTCCTTTCAGCATAGGCTTCATTCTTCCTCCTCCAGACATACCACTGCTCCATAGGCCCGAAAAGTTCCAGTTTTGTTTCATTGCTCCACAGAACAGAATCTCAAAAGCTCTTTAGGTTATTTATATAGTCCATCCATCCATCCATCTTCTTCCGCTTAATCCTTTTCAGGTCGCGGTGGGGCTGGAGCCTATCCCAGCATCTTTGGGCGAGAGGCAGGGTACACCCTGGACAGATCACAGGGACTGGCTATAGGACTGGCGATGGTTATTTATGTAGTTTTGAGCAAACTGAAACCCACTTTTCTTGTGTTTTTGGGTCAGTAATGGTGTATGTCTTGGAGTTCGGACATGGAGCCCTTCAGCGTTTAGTATGTGCCTTACTGTGGAAACTGAACCTCAGTGCCTGCTGCCACCAAGTCTTGCTGCAGGTCTTTTGCAGTCAGTCGAGGGTTTTTGACCACCTGCCTCCTCAGGATTCTGGTGGCAGCTGTTGATAGTACCCTCTTTCTGCCACGTTCAGGTAGTGTAGCTACTGTTCCTTTAACTTTGAACTTGCAAACTCCAACTGTAATTCTAGGAACATTAAGTACCTTTGCTATCTTTATGTATCCTTTTCCTTGTTTGTGCAAGGCAATGACCTCTGAACTTCTTGGAAAATTCTCTTGACTCAGCCATATTTCTATCATACAATCAAACGCCGCCATCAACAGTCCCGGTATCTGAGGTGTTCCATCTCAAGCAAACCTGATGCAAGTAATGAAGCCCTTGATTGGTTGCATCAGTTGTGCATGAGACCACACCTGATTTGCAAATGTGTGCTCTTATGAGGAATTCTATTCAGGGGGTTGAATAATTTTAAGACTGCAGTAGTCATTGAAAGTAGGATTTAGTGTTGAATTTGGATAAAATCCTTGTAATAGTTTTGTTTAGCTATTTAAACTGTTTTGTGTAATTTGTTTATTGCAAACACCTGAATTTTTTTTTTTAACTTTGCCAATAAACCTAAAAAGCGGTGGGGGTTCAATAATTCTGATTGTAACTGTAAGAGATATTTATTGCTTAACAATACAGCTTCATTATGTCATTAGTAGAAGTGGTAAAAACAGCAGCATGACCAGTGCCACACTCTACAAATGTCAGTTTGTATAACAACAACAAAAAGTTATTGTTTTTCATTCTCAGACATAAGCTGAATATCTGGGATTTCTGGACCAGTAATTTTAAAAGTTACATCTACCACGTTATGTTTTTTGACTAAACAGCTGAATAACAAATAAAAGCTAATTTAACGGACAACTGTACAGCACATTCCTAATTGTGATCTTGATCTTTTTGGTTAGAACTAAAGTTTCTGTCATTTATCAAAGCAAAAACCCCTACGATCCAGGGCAGTCATGAATACTGGTTTGGGGGGTTTGAATAATCTAGAGCAATATTGAGGAAATATTCTGTACAGACTTTCTTCCACCTCAGTGGAGTACATTAGCATCAAATGTGACTTCACTTACAGATCAGGAACTTTTTCATGTATGCAAGTCTATGACTTTTTTGCTACTATTTTTCCCATTTGCAGCTTTTTACCTCCGCCAAGGAGGTTATGTTTTCATCGGCGTTGGTTTGTTTGTTTTTTTAGCAAGATAACTCAAAAAGTTATGGACGGATTTTCATGAAATTTTCACAGATTGTCACAAATGGGGTATCCTACAGATGATTAGATTTTGGTGGTGATCCGGATCACCGTCCAGAAGAAAACCGCCATTGCGGAAAATGCGATTTTCGTGAATAACTACTCAACCACTAATCCTATCATTGTGAATCCAATTGCTAGTCATATGTTTTCATGGTCAAGGAATCTGAAAACGTACACACAAACACTGTATGGGGGGAACTGTGGCGCTTGGCGGAGGTCTGTGCTCTCCAAGTGCTTTTCTAGTTTTTAATAAATTTGAAGTGTTTTTCTGATAAGGTTATATTTCTTTTAAATATACATTTTCCCTGTAATTTTAAAGTTATTTTTTCTGACACTTGTAGATTTTCTTGTAAACCAAGTTTTTTTTTCTCATAAATTTGCAACTTTTGTCAGATTTATAAGGGTGGGAATCACCAGAGGCCGCATGATACAATATTATCACAATACTTGGGCCACAATACGATGCCATCATGATCTTGCAATACACTGAGTATTGCGATATCCACCCATCCATCCATCCATCTTCTACCGCTTTTCCGGAGGTCCGGGTCGCGGAGGCAGCAGTTCAAGCAGAGAAGCCCAGACTTCCCTCTCCCCAGCCATCTGCTCCAGCTCTTCAGAGGAAATACCAAGGCGTTCCCAGACGAGCTGGGAGACATAGTCTCTCCACCGAGTCCTGGGTCTGCCCCGGGGTCTCCTCCCAGTGGGACGTGCCTGAAACACCTCAAGTGGGAGGCGTCCAGGAGGCATCCTAATCAGATGCCCATACCACCTCAACTGACTCCTTTCAATGTGGAGGAGCAGCGGTTCTACTCTGAGCCTCTCCCGGATAACTGAGCTCCTCACCCTATCTCTGAGGGTGAGTCCAGCAATCCTACGGAGAAAGCTCATTTCAGCCGCTTGTATCCGCGATCTCGTTCTTTCGGTCATTACCCAAAGCTCGTGACCATAGGTGAGAGTAGGAACATAGATTGACTGGTAAATCGACAGCTTTGCCTTAGAACTCAGCTCCCTCTTCACCACAACAGACCGGTACAACGTCCGCATCACTGCAGATGCTGCTCCAATCCGTCTGTCGATCTCTCGCTCCATTTTCCCCTCACTCGTGAACAAGACCCCAAGATACTTAAACTCCTCCACTTAGGGCAGTAGCCTGTCCCCAACCCGGAGAGGACAATCCACCTTTTTCCGGCTGAGGACCATGGACTCGGACTTGGAGGTGCTGATTCTCATTCCAGCCGCTTCACACTCAGCGGCAAACCGTCCCAGCAAGAGCTGTAGGTCATTGCTGGATGAAGCCAACAGGACAACATCATCTGCAAACAACAGAGATGAGATCCTGTGGTCACCAATGGAGAATGGAGGGTGTCATGCTATTGCGATATCATATATTGCAAATTCACAATCGCATCCCGATCTTTGTCTTGTTCAACTCCAGGCTAGATCTCCGTCACTCCTCTACTGTGCTGACCTAACCAGACAGTGAGAATTTAGCACCATCTAGTGGACTGAAAAGTCAGTTGGTTTTTATCACTCTGGTACCTAAATAGATAAGTTTGTGTTTGCAACATTTATTAATAATTCTTAATAAAGTATCACAACACTAGTGTCTCTGAATCAATACAGTATCACCACCACAAAGTATCGCAATATTACGATGCATCATTTTTTCCCCCACCCCTTCAAATTTAAATGAATAGATTTGAAAATGACAGTTGTTTTTTTTTTTTTTTTAAATTTTGCAACTTCATCCAGGTGCTACTTTTTGGTGCATTTGTAATTTACCTTTATTATAATAAAGCAGTGTGATGAAAAAAGATGAATATTCAATTACTAAATGTGAAAACCAAACACCAGTGTAATAGGAATATCCAAATAATCAAATATTTGAATGAATGAATGAATCTTTATTTATTTATTTATTTGAATGAATCTAAATATTTGGCAATCAACAAAATTTTTAAACCATGTATCAACCCGTTAAAAGAGCAAAGACTAGATATTTTTCTGGCTGTTAAACACTGCAAGCTGTGAATGTTTCCTACACTAATGCAAGTTTTCTTTGTGTTGCAGTTGTTTTAGTATTCAATCTAAAACTGTCACCAAACCTCACTGCCTTCAGCGTGTCGCCGATTTTGTTGTTGTGCATGTGTCAATAAAGCTCTTGGACGCTTGACTGACTGCACAGACACGTGATCGGTGTGTGACACCCTGTGAACTCTCAGATCAGGTGAGTAGAGGTTAAAACCCGTCTGTGAGACCAGTACAGTGCTCATCATGACAATAAATGTGTTTTTGTGGAGCTACTGCCAACTGTTGTGTGCCTAATGTAGACCGGCATGTTCCACTCATCAATATGGTCGATCGATGCCGACAAGAGGGCGCGCATGGGTTTTGGTGGACGCCCGCTCTAAATTGAAATAGCTGTCTAGACGTGGATATGTAAAATTCTAATTTGGTAGAACTGCCCCCCCCCCCCAAAAAAAAAATAAAAATATCACAACAAGAAGATCAGTCATTGGATTCTGACCTAAAAGTTCATGTCAACAGACACTATGCAGGGCTGTTCTGGGGCTCCGAATAGTCAGCAGTGATTCAGAGTGAATATCTAAATATTCTATACAGTTTTTCTTCTTCCTCAGTGGACTGCATCAGCGTAGATGGTTTTCAAAAATGTGATTGTTCTAATTATTAGAATTTATTAGAATCTAATAAATCTGGAACTTTTTCCCATGCAATTTTGCAACTTTTCTGCAATTAATTTGCAGCTTTCTTGTAAATCTGAGACTTTTTTCCTTGCAAGTTACATTTTTTTATATAATGTAAATGCACTTGTTCATTTGAACTTGTTAATTTTTTTATTGTTCTTGTAAATCTATTTTCCCTTAATTTGAAGCTTCTCCCATAAATTTAACATTTTTTTTTTCATAAAATAGAAATTACATTGTGTAAATTTAAGCCTCTCTCTCTCTCTCTTATATATATACTTCTTTTATTGATGTAAATTTGTGACTTTTAATGATTTTTGTGATTTTTATCATCAGGCTGCTACTTTTTTTGTGAAATTTTGAGGTTTTTTTGTAAATCTGGGAAAGGTAAAATGGGAGATGATGGTGGCTGGTAAAACACCCCTCCGTGGATCCCCACCTTACCATGGTGGAGGGGTTTGTGTACCCTAATGATCCCAGGGGCTACGCTGTCGGAGACATCCTGCCCCTGGTAGGGTCTCCCCAGACAAACTGGTCCTGGGCGGGAAAAAAAGCATTCCAGTAGATCTCTATGAAAAAAGTTACATCAAGGACCCAGTGTACCCAAAGGAGCCGTACGGGGATCACGGTGCTGTGTGAACTGAGCAGTAGTTTGTCTTCTCCGCTTGGACTGCTGCCCCCATGACCCCGGATTAAGCGGTTAAGAGAAAATGAATGAGTTATAGAAGGGAGTTGGCCACTATACAGCCTACTAGTCTCAGCGCAGGTTGTGTCTGTTTGTTTAAAACCTTTTGTTTCTGTTGATGTTATGTGTGTCTTTTGATTTAAGTCTGCATACTTATAAAAAAGAATATGGTGGGAAAACTATAGGATTTCTCATATATAAAAGGCACTTTAAAATTACGACAGGCCAGGGGCCCTCATGCACCGCTCTGCATCAGGCCCCAAAACATACCGCTGCGCCCCTGTGAACCTTCACACGCCGACACGCTCACCTTTCTTGAATTCCTCCAGCATGGCGTCCAGCTTGGTGTCATGGAACACAAAGTGCACCGGGTGATTGTAGAACTTGGTGATGGTCTTCAGGGTGGTGCAGTCATCAGGGTCCACGAAAGCCAGGTCCTTCACATACAGGATGTCCACTATGTTGGACCTCTCATCGTCATACACCGGTATCCTGGTGTAGCCACTCTCCATGATCTCAGACATGGTGTTGAAGTCCAGCACCGCGTCTGCCTGGATCATGAAACAGTTGGCCAGCGGCGTCATCACGTCCTCCACCGTTTTGGTCCTGAGCTCCAGCGCTCCCTGGATCATGTTGAGCTCCTCCTTGTCCAGATCGTTGTAGGGCTCCGTCACCTTCAGCATCTCCACCAGCTTCTCCCGGTTGTACACGGTGCCGATCTCCTGTCCCAGCAGGAAGTCCAGCAGCTTGCTGATGGGGAAAGACAGCGGGAAGGTGAGGAGCATGAAGAACTTGGTCAGCAGGATGGTGTTGGCTCCCACGGCCAGCCCGTGGCGGGAGCACAGCGCCTGGGGGACGATCTCCCCAAATATGACGATGCCGATGGTGGAGGCCACCACTGCGCCCAGCCCGGACCCGATCAGGTCGTCCAGAAGGATGGTGAGGGTGGTGTTCACCAGGACGTTCCCCAGCAGCAGAGAGCACAGCAGATAGTTGCCCTTGCTGCGGATGGGCTCGATCTTCCGCGCGTACTTCTTCTCCTTGTCAGTGCCGCAGCTCTGGACGATGCGCAGCTCCATGGGGTCCAGCGCCATCAGCCCCAGGTTGAGGCCGCTGAACATGCCCGACAGGACCAGCAGGCAGGAGATGATGATCACCTGCAGCCACATGGGCAGCAGCGACTTCTTCTCCTCCACCACCAGCACCCGGCCATCGCTCTCCCCCAGCAGCACCCACCGCGCGCCGTCTGCGCTAGGCGTGCACAGCGCGTACTCCTTCTGCGGCTCGCTCTTGCGCAGCGGCTTGATGTGCACACTCAGTAGCCCGGAGGTCCCCTGGCTGCTCACGTTCATGAAGGTCCCCACGGAGATGTCCTTCGTGAAATCCACACAAGTCCTGTCAGGCACGTCCATCGTGCCGCTGCCGCTCCTGGCCGCCGCCGCCGCCTCCTCCTCCTCCTCCTCCTCCTCCTCGCCGCTCTCCGTCAGCTCGGTGAAGCGGATCTGCGTCCAGGCACCCGAGTGGAGCTGCACCCCGTAAAACCGGAGCAGCACAGAGCTCTCCTCGGTCACCTGGATGACACCGTCGTCATTGGTGCCGGACGGCTTGTTGCTGCGCTCCAGCCGCATGCCGAGCACCTGGCTGCTGCCGCCGCCACCGCCGCCGCCGCCGCCGCCTCCAACTCTGCCCCCGCCGCTGACCCCCGGGCCCGCCGCCGTCACCGTCTCCGTGCGGCCGCCCACGGCGCTCCACAGGCAGATCACGACGGTGAGAACATAACCCTGCTGTCCGCTCCATTCTGTCGCCATGTTTGTTTTTCCGCTCAGGCGACCTGGGAGCTGACGTCATTTACTCATGTCCGAGCGGCCCCGCCCCCCCGCTCGCGCCATCACACACACACCCCGGTGAGAGCCCCGCCCACCGGAGCAGCGGACACGGACAGGCTGAGCTAACAACCTCCCATTCATCCGCGCACTGCGTGTGGCACGGGGACAGGGGCGTAAACAACCTATTTAGGTCCCAGGTATCAGTGGGGCACGTGCCCCCCAACCACCATCCATCCATCCATCCATCTTCTTCCGCTTAATCCTTTTCGGGTCGCAGGGGGGCTGGAGCCTATCCCAGCATCTTTGGGCGAGAGGCAGCGTACACCAGACCCAACCACCACTTTACAAAAAAAAGTTTCAAATGTACAAGGGAATTAGCACATTTGGCCACATTTAGCTTTATACAACTTTAAAAATGTGATGTGAATATTTTAGTCATGCTTTTGACCACATTTACAACAATATTCGTGACTTTCTTTTCCTATTTAACTTTTTCTAAGAGAAAAAAAATGAATGTGACTTTTAAATAGGTACGCATATTCAAAAGCAATGCAAAAACACAGACGATTTTAAAAAAAATTCACTTTAAAAACAAAATAACATAAATGAAGCAAAATAGGAGAACACAATTAAAGCCATTTAAAATAATTTGTAGGCTACATAACACAATAAAAGTTACTTAAAAGCCAAGATGTTGAGGTATTCCTAACTCAGTATTAAAAATATTCAGTGAACTGGTTTCCCTAATATCTGTAGTTAGTGTGTTCCACAGCTTCAATGCATAATATACTAGTGGTGGGCGTATTAATCAAGTTCATGGTGATTAACTCACACCCTTTTGATAGCTATCTTTTTTCAAAAATTGTGATCAATCGTAGAACAGAAAAAGTGGAACTTTCCAAAAGCTGGTACTGTTTCCGTCAGACAGTCTATGGCGTGACTCAAAACAAAGACCCACACAACCCAATTCATGGCACAAACTTCTCATCACTCTATAAATTCACAAAATCTCTGTCAGTGTGTGTGTCACAGACAAAGATCATAGGACCGCCTACGATGTTCCTGCATGATATCCTATGATGTTCCTGTGTGTCACGACTCCTTATGTGTGAAACACTTTGAACTTCTGCCATCTGGCAAACGATTCCGGAGCATCAGAGGCAGAACCACCAGACTGATTAACAGCTTCCTTCCACAAGCTGTTAGGATGCTGAACAGCTGATCCGGAATCTTTCACTACTGCACCTGTGGTAGACTGCAAGTCTAATTTAAAACATTACTGGCACATGCCTCTAGGGGGAACTACCTGTATTGTTCAGCACTACTATTAAGGGGACACATTAGAATAAGAGTGTGAAAACCCCGCGCAGAATCCATGTTCAGTCATATTATGTGTGTTGCAGAATAAACGGCAGAGTTAGCCAAAGAAATAACTCAAGTGTGATCATTGCTACACGGTAGGATATCACACAATTGGCGACGAGGATTAAAAGAAAAAAATCAGCGGCGAGAAACAGAGAACATTGCAAGTGTGGCGAACTCAAGTGACTCCAGTAGTTCGAGTGCAAGTTCAGAGGAGGAAAAACGAGGTTTCCCCACCACGACGAGCAATGGCGGCTGTAATCGGAACGGTAACCCCTTTTGATAACTCGACTCAGTCATGGGAAGAATATAGTGAAATGTTGGACTTTTTCTTCGAAGCTAATGACATTGAGGAGCCAGACAAAAGGAAGGCTGTACTGTTGAGTGGAGTTGGTGCAACTACTTACAGCTTGTTGAGAAATTTAATAAGCCCTGCATTACCGAAAGATAAAACGTACGACCAGCTTACTGCTGAGCTTCAGAAGCACTTCAGCCCCAAACCGAGTGAAATCGTGCAACGATTCAAATTTAATTCACGCATAAGGAGGAACACTGAGTCCATAGCAGAGTATGTGGCAGAATTGAAGAAATTAACACTGCACTGTGATTACAAAGACTCATTGGAAGAAATGTTAAGAGACAGACTTGTGTGTGGAGTGAATGATCACCGAATGCAACGGCGACTTTTATCTGAAACAAAACTCACTTTTGCAAAGGCTTTGGAATTATGCCAAGCGATGGAAACAGCATCTAAAGATGTGAGAGAGATGCAAGGGAAGCTAACAGAGGACACAGCAACGCATGTTCGTGTGCCTAAGACCCAAGTAGGTGTCCAAAAAGAGTTGACTGACAAAACTCAGCACAAATTCCCCAGTTGTTATCGCTGCAAAGGCCAGCACAATGCCGCCGAGTGCAAATTTGCCACTGAGCTGTGTCATAATTGTGGCAAGCGAGGGCACATTAAGAAAGCATGTAGAATAAAGGTGGACAGCGCACAGGTGCTGAAAGCGACAGTTAATGGGCAAAAGTATGAAAACAAGGGCCCAGGAAAGGAACAGCAAGCGAATCAACTGAGAGGGGAGGGAGAAAGTGATACAGAAGACATGGGTTTTCACACAATTTACAACACGTCAGAGGAGCTGACCAAGGTAGCGCCCATCACGCGTACCATGAATGTTAATGGAATGAAAGTAACATTTGAAGTTGATACAGGCTGTGGAGTAACCATATTAAGTAAACAGCAATATACACAACTGTGGAAGAAAACAGACACAGCAGAATTAAATCCCTGTTCATTAAAATTAAAAACATACACAGGAGAGAAGCTAGACGTGCTAGGCATGGCACAAGTGAAGGTGCAGCACGAAAACAAAGAAAAGGACTTACCTGTAGTAGTAGTTGGGAGCGAAGGACCAAATCTACTAGGGCGAAGTTGGCTACAAGAACTGGCCATGATTGATCAGTTGGTGAATAAAGTGGAATCTCAGCCCAAATTGCAGCTGGAGGAGATCCTCGAAAGACACGCTGAGGTGTTCAAAGAAGGCTTAGGACAGCTAAAAGGTGTCACTGCAAAGATTAATGTGGACAAGGAGGCCCAACCACGATTCTGCAAACCCCGACCGGTACCCTATGCAGTCAAGCCACTGGTTGAAAGCGAGCTACAGAGGCTGCTGGATGACAAGATCATTGAGCCAGTGCAGGTTGCAGAATGGGCGGCGCCCATAGTCCCAGTGAGAAAGCCGGATGGCTCCATTAGAATATGTGGAGATTACAAACTCACTGTCAATCGAGCATCACGGGTGGATCAGTATCCAATTCCTAAAGTGGAGGACCTCTTCGCACAGCTGAACGGCGGCCGACACTTCACGAAATTAGACATGAGTCACGCCTACCAACAAGTAGTCTTGGAAGAAGATATCGGCGTGCCCCTGGTGAACGCACAACAAATAAAGAAGTGGACAGACAAAGACCCTGTTCTAGCAAGAGTGCGAGAATACATCTTGCGAGGATGGCCGAAGATGAACAGTCCTGAGTTCATTCCCTATGCCCGACGACAGGATGAGCTCAGCACCCAGGAAGGTTGTATCCTGTGGGGAGGACGCGTGGTTGTTCCACCACCTGGTAGGAATGCCTTACTGCAACAACTACACCAAGCACACCCTGGCATCACTCGCATGAAAGCGTTGGCGAGGAGTTACATGTGGTGGCCCAACATGGATGCAGAGGTGGAGGCGCTTGTGAAGTCATGTGCGGCATGCCAGGAGAACAGGAACAGTCCTCCAGCAGCCCCACTACATCCCTGGGAAGTTCCAGATAAACCATGGAGAAGAATTCACATTGACTACGCAGGTCCATGGATGGGAAGAATGTTCCTGATCATAGTTGACGCATACTCAAAGTGGATCGATGCATATTCTGTGAGTAGCTCTACTTCTACTGTTACCATTGAATGTCTTAGAAAGAGTTTCAGCCAACATGGGCTACCCGAAATCATAGTATCAGATAACGGTACATGTTTTACGAGTGAACAGTTCCAAGAGTTTTCTGAAAAGAATGGCATACGTCACATCACGACTGCGCCATACCATCCTTCTTCTAACGGCTTAGCCGAGAGGGCCGTGCAGACATTCAAGTCACTCATGAAAAAGATGACAGGAGACTCTATTGAAACCCGAATGTCGAGAGCTCTGTTCAGCTATCGAATAACACCCCAATCTACAACTGGCAAGTCACCAGCTGAGCTGTTGTGTGGAAGGAAGTTGAGGTCAACATTTGACTTAATACATCCAGACTTCAGAAACAAAGTGCATGATAAACAAGAGAAACAAAAAGGTTATCATGACATGCATGCTAGAGAGAGAATACTGAGAGAAGGAGACGTGGTCTACACCCGCAACTTTGGCTCAGGACCAGCCTGGGTACCAGGAGAAATAACAGAAAAGACAGGCCCTGTGTCATTCAAGGTGACATTAGGTCATGGACAAGTGGTGAGGCGACACATCGACCAAGTTCGTGGTAGGAGCTCCATTCCCCTGCCGATGGCACCAGAGGTGTTGTCTGACACCCATCCTGAGGAGAGCATCAACGAACCACCACTTCAGGTGAAACCTGAGGTAACCGTCTCTGCAGATTCTACGGGCAGCACTGCAGCAGCCGAAACAGTGGAGCAGTCTGAGTCTTCACCTGCAGTTGGCTCACCCGGCGTGAGAAGATCTCAGCGAGCTAGGAAAGCTCCAGACTACTTGAAGGACTATACTTAGTCAGTAGTGAGTTCCCCAGCCACAGGACAAGAATGCGTCCTGGAACCTCACTGGGATGCGGTAGTCAAACCAAATCCCCAGTTAGACTGTTATGTGTGTTATACATGTAAAAAAAAAAAAAAAAAAAAAGAGAAAGAAATTATGTGTATGGCACATGTGTTTAAGAAGTTAAAAGTAACTGTGATTGTTTAGGGTTAAATGGGAGTTCCAGGATGTCTAGCATAATTGGCTAGTGTAATTAAAAGTAGTTTAATCTAGAGGGGAGGGATGTGGTAGACTGCAAGTCTAATTTAAAACATTACTGGCACATGCCTCTAGGGGGAACTACCTGTATTGTTCAGCACTACTATTAAGGGGACACATCAGAATAAGAGTGTGAAAACCCCGCGCAGAATCCATGTTCAGTCATATTATGTGTGTTGCAGAATAAACGGCAGAGTTAGCCAAAGAAATAACTCAAGTGTGATCATTGCTACACGGTAGGATATCACAGCACCTATGGACATTATGTATATTATTTGTATATTATAGTTCTGGTTAGTTTTCAAGTATGTCTCAGGGATGTGTGAATGGCTGTGTTGGGGTGGGGGGTGAGGGTGTGTGTGGGTGTGTCTTAAATTATGTTCTTTTTTTACTTATATGGATGCCGAGAGAAACGCAATTTCATCTTGCCTGCACTACAGTTGTATGTACAGCAATATGACAATAAAGGTTGATTTGATTTGATTTGATTTTGATTTGAAATGTCCTATGATGTTCCTATGTAACAAAGGCAAGCATCGCTCAAGATCATAGGACTCGCTATGACATCATCAAAGATCATAGGACTCGCTATGACATCATCAAAGATCAAAGGCAGGCATCACTGAACGAGTGCTGACGTGTTTGCTTACACCTGCTTTCTACAGGCATGCAGAAATACTTGCTTATACTTGGTTTCTACGGGCATGCACGGGTATGAACGGGCATGCACAGGTGTGCACTAGTTTTATTTAATTCTTGGTGTTCAGATCAGCTTATCATACTATGTGAACATATGGACCATATTAATGCACCATCTCAACCTTTTAGATGTTGTTGTGAACCTTAACCAAACCACCTGCAGATGACCAGAGAAATTTACTTGGAAAAGCTTGCTCTTTTACAAGAAAGAAGTCTAGAGTTTGCCAGAAAAGTCGTTCATTTAAGCGATACTTTGGAAGAAGAAAAATGCATTTAAAAAAGTTGCAAGTTTACAAGAATAAAGCAAAATACAAAAGGTTCTGTTTTAGCTGAAAGCTGGGTTTCTAGGTATCCCTGATTTACTTTTGTGTTGCAAACTTATTCTTATTTTGAATACCTCTTATTTTTATACCTCTTTTCATATGTTGGCCCTTATCTCATTGTAACGTCCTTGCACAGAATTTCATTTGAGGGGGATGAGGGGGAATATCAGCAAAATAACTAAAACTCTAACCCTGCTAACCTGCCATCCCCTTTAAAGAGTGCAAGGTTAGTTTATACAGCACAGCTGAGCTTGGCAGTGAGAGTCTAGTGTAAATGTGTAAGAAAAAGGTGTAAAAATGTATTTAAAAAGAAGTTGCAACTTTAAAAGAATGAGAATGTAGGTGTGAATTTGTGTGGAAAAGGGGTTGCAATTTAAAAAAAAGTGGCAAATTTACAGGAAAAATTGTATAGAATTTATTAGAAAAGTAATCAATTTGCCAGGAAAAAGCTGCACATTTATCACAATGTTTCACATGTCCAAGAGAAAAATATTACAAGAAAAACCTCACATACTGGCAAAAAAAGGAAGTTTATGAGAAGAAAAACGTTTTTAAAAATGTATACAAATCTGCAGCTTTTGTTCTTGCATATTTGTGCCTTTGTTCTCATAAATGTATGGCCTTTTTCTAATAAACCGTGTGAGTTTTTTCCCCTCATTTGTGTGTTGTTTTTCTCATAAATTTGTATTTTTTCCCCTATCGTTCATTGCTTGTATGGGACTTCCTGTACTTGTAAATTGGCTTCATATCTTTGCACATTTACCCTTGCAAATCTGGACTTAGATCACATTTACATTTCTGGCATTTAAATTTGTGCACCCCTCCTCCCCACACATCCGCACACCACCACCATGTTAAGAAATTACAAATTACCTGCTGTCCTTGCACATGCTCCTTTATTTACCACTGATATTTCTGCAGCAGGGTGGTGACGCCACCTCACACGCCCAGAAACGCCCCCACCCAAACGCTTGCATTAACCCTGTACCCCCCCCCCCCACCCCCCCACACACACAGCTCTGCTGGGCACTGCGGCACAGTAGGATGGAGGCTGCTGCTGCTGCTGCTGCTGCTGCTGCCAGCGGTTTCTCATCCAATTGTATACGGAGCCAGCTGCTGTTATGTAAAGGCGCATGGCATCCGTGCACCCCCACCTCCACCCTCATCCTCATCCTGCACCAGCAGCCCGCATCCCTCTGGCACCCAGCCCCGGCCCTGGGATGCTGGACGTAGCATCCAGGATTTAGTCCATCTTTACAATGACAAGGAATAACAGAAATGACAGGCCGCGTGCCTGTACAGACCAATGGATGCTGCTTCTGTGAAATGAAATTCTGTGAAATATGTTTAATCGGGTTTTAAGAATAACTTGGCTCTATTGAAATAAGTATTGGGGGAGGGGGGGTTGCGTATGGGTCCACAGATGTGTTTCCTGTCTATATTAGCCGCCGTTTATTTATGATTAGATAAGATATTAGCGGATCTGCTGTTACTTAATAATAAGCCAATAGGCACATGTCTCATGTCCTTTACCACAGCCCCACCTAGTGGGCAAAGGACCAATACTGCAGTCTGTCTTCACGTGAGGACGTGAAACGTGACAGTTAAGCAAGGACTTTCAGTCAACATCTGGTCACAAACAAACCTAATACGAGCGCATAGCGTCGACCTATATAAATTATGAGACATTTTACATACAGTGGTGTCAAAAAGTGTTTGCCCCCATCCTGATTTTTTATATTTATGTATATTTTTCACACTCAAATGTTTCAGATCATCAAATTTAAATATTAGACAAAGATAGCACAAGTAAACACAAAATGCAGTTTTTAATTGAAGGAGTTTATTATTAAGGGTAAAAAACAATCCAAATCTGCATGGCCCTGTGTGAAAAAGTGATTGCCCCCCCCCAAAAAAAATATATATATATTAACTGTAGTTTATCACATCTTTGGAAAGCTGAGTTCAATTTCTCTTGCCACACCCAGGCCTGATTACTGCCACACCTGTTCTCAATGAAGAAATCACTTAAAAAGGACCTGCCTGACAAAGTGAAGTAGACCAAAAGATCCTCAAAAGCTAGACATCATGCTGTGATCCAAAGAAATTCAGGAACAAATGAAAAACAAAGTAACTGAGATCTATCAGTCTGGAAAAGGTTATACAGTCATTTCTAAAGCTTTGAGGCTCCAGCAAACCACAGTGAGAGCCATTATCCACAAATGGCAAAAACATGGATCAGTGGTGAACCTTACCAGGAGTGGCCAGCTGACCAAAATTACCCCAAGAGTGCAGCAACGACTCATCCAAGAGGTCACAAAAGACCCCACAGCAACATCTGAAGAACTGCAGACCTCACTTGCCTCAGTTAAGGTCAGTGTTCATGACTCCATGATAAGAAAGAGACTGGGCAAAAATGGCTTGCATGGCAGAGTTCCAAGACGAAAACCACTGCTGAGCAAAAACAACATAAAGGCTCATCTCAGTTTTGCCACAAAACATCTTGATGACCCGCAAGACTTTTGGGAAAATACTCTGTGGACTGATGAGACAAAAGTTGAACTTTTTGGAAGGTGTGTGTCCCATTACATCTGGTGTAAAAGTAACACAGCATTTCAGAAAAGAAACATCATACCAACAGTAAAATATGGTGGTGGTGGTGTGATGGTCTGGGGCTGTTTTGCTGCTTCAGGACCTGAAAGACTTGCTGTGGTAAATGGAACCATGAATTCTACTGTCTACCAAAAAAGCATGAGCATGCTGAGAGCCCCGAATAATAGCAGCAACAGCCGGGCATACAGACAGCACAGCGGAACACCTCAGACGACAGAGAGGAGGTACCTGACTGCTTTTGTACCCGAGACGAGCCGCAGTTGAAGACGGACACTGGGAGTCAGTGCAAAGAGCTAACGGGTGCCACGGCAGTCAAGCAGGGCCAGTTTAACTCAGGCTCGACACAGGTGGGTCTCAGTACCAGCACTCAGGACATGGCAGAGGGGGGTGCCAAGCATGGCGACAAGGCACCTACATCAGCAAGTGACACCGAGGTGCTAGACCTAGAAGCCCACGGTACTTGGTCGCAGAGGGATGGAGGATCTGCAGCTACGATGGCGACCGCTGCCACGGCTTCAGAAGAGGAAGGTCCATGGCTAATACGGGCCAGACGACAGCCAGTGAAACACCAGGAACACCTGCGCATCGTGTCTAAGCTGGGCTTCGGATGAGCTGACAGCTCATTGAGGCAAGCCAATCAGTTTCGATGGGTCCAGGAAGACGCTTCAGGTGGCGAGGCTGGACGGGAGTCAGTGATGGCAGTGTGGGATCTAGGCCCCGCCATCCAGAGGTTTAGCCATCGTTCTGGGAGTCTGCCATCTCCAGGGGCACACCTGCTGAGGGGCTGCCCTGGGACCCCATGCAAGTTCCAGTTTTTCTTTACATAAATGACTGTGCGGTAGCATTTTGCTCATAGTTTTGTGTGTTTTCTGTGCATGTTATGTGATATGAGATTATTTTGGGTATTTTGCTTTTAGTTAGGAGCACAGCTGTGATTTTAGTCTAATAAAGGACTCTTTTAGTTACCAGTGGCAGAATAATCTACTGCGCCCTGTGGATTGTGTGGTAGTCCCCCTCTCAGCCCTATGTTAGTTGTTTGGTGTGAGTGTGTTAGGCCATTTTAATACATAAGTTCCCATTATCTTAGCGCGTGATTTGGGTCCAAAAATTTGGGAGGCTTTCAATGGAATGTGTGGTTTTGGACTTTTCTAAAAGGGGGGAATGTGATATGTGGGTTTGGCCCTTGGGGCTTGCCGTAGCGGTCTGGGGGGTTGACGTCAGGTGGGCTGCTGCCACTGTACAGTATATATTCTGTGTGTTTGCTCAATAAAGTTCAGTTGGATGTTCGGCATAAGATGACTCGCGTCTCACTTATTTTCATACATAACACAATGATCCAAAACACATTAGCAAGTCCACCTCTGAATGGCTTAAGAAAAACAAAATGAAGGCTTTGGAGTGGCCTAGTCAAAGTCCTGACCTGAATCTGATTGAGATGCTGTGGCATGACCTTAAAAAGGTGGTTCATGCTCGAAAACCCTCCAATGTGGCTGAATTACAACAATTCTGCAAAGATGAGTGGGCCAAAATTCCTCCGCAGCGCTGTAAAAGACTCATTGCCAGTTATCACAAACGCTTGATTGCAGTTGTTGCTGCTTAGGGTGGCCCAACCAGTTATTAGGTTTCGGGGGCAATCAGTTTTTCACACAGGGCTATGTAGGTTTGGATTTTTTCCCCCTTAATAATAAACACCTTTATTTAAAAAATGAAATTTGTCTTTACTTGTGCTATCTTTGTCTAATACTTAAATTTGTTTGATGATCTGTAACATTTAAGTGTGACAAACATACAAAAAAAAAATGAGAAATCAGGAAGAGGGCAAACACTTTTTCACACCACTGTACATAGCAGCAATAGCAGAGAGGATCAGGGTCAGAAAGCAGCACATGTTACCTTGGCATAAAACGATGATGACAATGAGTCACTTCACTGTGTTGTGGGGGAAGGAATCAGATGACGCCAGGGGCAGATGGCACAGACTTTATTTCTCCTCCAACAAGTAAAACGTACTGCCCTGGGTCTCAAGGCGACCACTTTTATACTCTTTATTCCTACCTTTGGGACCCAGGGTGTGAAACAACATACAGTACACAGAGCATGACTTATTACCATACTTTCACGCCCCGGTAACTTCAGGTGTGAACCCTGTCACAGCGGGGGCGAAGGCACCGCTTGTCTAGTCTAAAACCTCCTAGCGCCACGGCACCCGTCGTTGTCTCCGCTCCTCTCTTCACTCTTACCATTTCTCACCTCCCTCTGACCCCCCCAACTTCAAGTCCTGGGTGGAGTGCCACCTGTTATCGTGTCACCACAGTGTGATCATTTGTGGGTGCTTTATTTCCGTTTTTTTATCAAAATGACCAATTTTTTGGTCATTCTTGTGTCATTTAGTGTGTTCCTCTCTTTTCATCATTCATATTCTCATCATTTATATAAAGGAATTAGCCTCAGAAGCGCTTGGCTAAAAGTTTATCATATTTTTGTTCTTTCATGTCTGCAGCATTTTATGTAAAGTATGATTCTGAAACTGTTTATGCCTCAGTGAAATGAAGCATACGGTAGTCTGTCAGTGTGTTTGCGTGTTAGTATGTCTGTCCACTGGTGCTTTTATTTTTGTAACAGATTTTTGTTGATTGTTTTGAACAGAAGTAAAACTGCATTTTTTCCATCTTTGAATGACGTAACGATCTCTACCTGTGTAAAGGGGTCAGAAGAGCACTAGGAACCTCTCAAATATATATACAGGTCTCTCTTTGGTCGCCCAAGAAACTCTTAATGATCCCTCAGCAATCGCTCAGTGATCTCTTCTGGTCTCTCAGTGATCCCTCAGGGATCTTTCAAAGATCTCTATAGACCGCCATGAAAGTTGCCAAAAACTGAGTTTTTGATCACACAACAATCTCCCAAACATTTACACAGAAACAACTTTTTCAATGCTTTAGGAGATTGTTGAGAGATCAGGCCATATTTTCATCTCTCAGTGGTCACCCAGCAATCTCCATGCTGTGTAAAGGGGCCCTAAAATACTTGGTGAAAACATTTTTCCACCACATTCCCAGGAGCAAGTTTATAACAGTATTATCAGTATCAGTATTGTCCTGGGTTATCTGACCTAATTCTCTGTTTTAGGAAGGCACATGTGGTACATGCAGGGCTACTATTTACATTTATAGATAAGGGCCCGTGTTTGTGACAAGGGCCCACAGTCCTTGATTTTTTTTAAAAAAAATTTTTTAGTTTGTTTATTTTCTGAACAGAATCAAGCAAGTCTGGGCTTCATTATTATGCTACAGAGACAATCCAATTCAAGCTTGCAACTTGTTAGTAATTTTTACATGATCATACCAAGAGGAGGAGCTGTGGAGCTTAAATCCGGTGCTTTACACACAACTTTATTAGCATAGTGTATATATAGTATTGAAACACCTCCTCCAACATCATACATCTGAGAACTGTCACAAACTGACAGTTAAGAAGAGTCTGAACTAAACTATTGGGAATTTTGACAATATTCAACAGGAGCCTTTTACAATAAACAACAGCTCTATGACACAAAATATAGGGAAAATATTTATTTAATGCTTATCAAAGATTCAGAGCCTTTTCAGTTCTACTCACAGTACAATGAAAATTCACAATACACCCTGCTAGAGTCTAATTTTTATATATACATATATGCTCATTTTTACAGTATTAAATATTTGTGTTTTCTGGGCCTGACTTCTGAATTCTTTTGAAATAAAAGAAAAAAAAGATTATTTGCAGTTACAATATCACAACAACATTCGATTTACATTCTATTGGACTGAGGTCTGGGCCACTCCAGAACATTGACCTGACTGTTTTTGAACCATTTATGTGAAATTAAATCTTCTCTCAAGTCATATTCTCTTGCAGACTGAATCAAATTGTCCTTCAGGATTTTCCTACATATTTTACTGAATTCATCTTACCCTTACCTTTACAAGCCTTCCAGGATCTGTTGCAGAGAAGCAGCATGATGCTGCCGCTACCATACTTCATGATTTGAAGGGGTGTTTGTAGTGATGTGCAGTGCTTGATGCCTGCCAAACACAACATTTAGTCTAATGGCCAAAAAGTTCCATTTTGGTCTCATCAGACCAAAGAAACTTATTCTAGTTGACCCTAGAGTTAACTGGACTCTCATCCCTTAAATAGATGGCTATGTGTGAATCTTGCCCAGTGATTTTGTTAACATTTCTCCCATCTTCTTCTCCGTGGATTGCCACCTTTTCATGGTGGAGAGGTTTGTGTGCCCTCATAGTACAATTACACATTGTGGAATTCAGGGATATAACATTTACAGACAATTATAATACACAATTCTGCCTTTATTACAACAATTACCTTTCAACAAATTACATGCAGCTGAACACATTCCATAAATTAAAAAAAACAAATCACCATTTTGTTACATCAAAGCTTCATAATGGCTTTAAAATGATTTCTTGACAGATGTTTTTAAATAGTATTTCAAGGATTATTATGTACAACTATCATTTCAACACATTATAATACGTCATTTTGTAATACTAAAAACAATTATCACAATTAAAGAATGTCACTTGAAAAATGGCCTCCAACATAACAATAAAGTCTAAAGCTTCACAGCTTGGTGTTACAGGAAAATTGATCCAGTGCTTATTTTGTTTGCTAATACTGTTTATACACACAACTGTACAGGATCATTCTACACAGCTAGTGTTATCTAAGGCTTTTGGCTACACATTTGAGAGTCAAAATTTGAAGGAACAAATGAACAACATGCTGTTATACAACAGTTAGTTCTTGGTTTGACCAAGCAGTTTGATTGGACAATAGGGATTCCAGGAGTTACCTCATAATCATTTCTCCTGCTATAAATCACTACACTTCAGCCAAGTTTTAATAATTTTTATTTTCAGTAACTGCTGGTGGCTTCTTAAGGTGCACTCAGACCAAACGCGGAAGCACGAATAGCAAATTTCAATGACTATATGTGTAAAATGATAAGCTATTATATTCTATAATCAGTGTTTTTCAACTGCAGTGTTGCAGGACCCTAGGGTGCTGTGAGAGATCTTCTAGGGTGCCGTAGGAAATTGTCTAATTTCACTTAATTGGTTAAAAAAAAATTCCAAATAATTTGCCGTTGTTGGTTGTACGTTCGTGCCTGTTGTGGCTCTTCCATGTCAGAGGCTGGTAGTATGAACAGCCACAGAGTGCATGTGCACACGTAGTGCTTGTTTTGATTATCTTGCTGTAATGCCCTGGAGCAGCTGCCAGACAGAATATGGAGGGAATGGGTGAGTTGGAGTAAATAAACTTGCATCAAGAGCCCCTATAGATGTATTCTGGGCGATGCAAGAGTCCAAGAGATTTAATGACAGCCAAATAGTTTGGGCTGGAGAAACTGAGGGGGTTCTACAGTTCCACAGAGGCATATTTTAACATCCCCACAGTTGTGATGGCTAGCAGCTAATGCTACTGCTGGATGGAACAACAGCAAGCCGTCACAGTCAGTAGCCACTGCAGAGTAGAATCCACACCTCCCAGGAGTTGTGGAGAACAGAGGTGCACACCACAGCCAAGGAACTGCAAAACAGCACTCCTGCTGTGCAGGATCACTTGTAGTAGTAGATTAGTTTATTTGACAGGGTCGAGCCATCAAGAGCGGATGGCAACAGCAGTAGCAGATCGACGGAGCTGGTGAATACAGAAAGTGTACAAATGTCCTCCTGTGGTATCATCCAGTGGTGATTCAGTTGTAGTGTGGCAAATATTGAGAAAAAACACAGAAAAACACAGGTTTTGGCTTGGAATGAGAAGTCGCGAAACACTCACCAGCATCCTCTCAAACTGGAAGCAGAGATGCAAACAAGAATAAGAACAGAGACTATTTTGTTTGTCTCCATGGGCACACGGAGAAACACGTAACTTTGTTCATGTCTAACTTTCTTCAATTCCTGCCAGGATATCAACTTTGTTTTCATCTTAAAAAGCCCAAGTTTCACACTGAGTGAGCATAAAATAATTAGACTAACACTTAGACTAAGTTGTCATTACAAATGTTGTAATAGGCTACAATGTGTCATTTTGTAACATTTTTAATTGGTAGTGTTCCGCAAGATTTTTTTCTATGTAAAATGGGTGCCACGGCTCAAAAAGGTCAAACAATTCTACTCTATATTATGATCATTGTTTGCATTAACAACATTCAAGAGTAGCAGCTGGGAACTACTTATTTTGGCATAGTGATACTAGTCTTGACAGAAGAATATACCTTTAAAGAAACAAACAAATCATAATCTGTCTGTTGTTGCTTATTAATGTCAGTTTATAATCTGCATTTGTGATACTGTTGCATAAATGCAATATTACACTCAAAGTCATGTTGTATCATGAATATAACACCTTGGCAATCTCGTCAGCCCTCTACTGCATGTCAGGACTATGATCAAATCACGGTACTACGTACATTTACTGATACTGCATGCTGTCCCATGTAATACTGCTTAAATATATATCAACATTAATCACTTCCCACAGATGTTAAGACCAAAAAGACCCAAGTAAAATAGCTGAACCTGACTCTAAAGTGAACGCTAGTCTTTGTTTAGCAGGCCAAAGGTCGTCAAACCAGCGGACAGAAGAACTAAAACCTGAAACTCCCTGGAGGTTTTATAAACATGAGCACAAGGGCAGTTTTCTGTTAGTCCATCATTACTCCTGCTGTTAGCTTTCCAAATGTTACCGACGAAGTGAAGACAACGTGCTGTAAGCTGCGGCTGATGTTAAGTAATCACTGATGTGGATCTCCCTGCTGCTTCAGGTTGGGTCGTCCTCACTGTAGCCTCACGTCTCCTCTGCTGTGAGGTTTCTGCAGCTGGACATCTGGAGGAGGAACAACCTCCACTGTGTAGCTCACCTTCTTGGACTGAAGGATGCTGTAGCTGTTATCAAAACACAGCACATCTGTAAAAACAAACAAACAAAAACGACAGCATTAACGACAACTGGTATCCTCACTTACAGAACAATATGGGAAACGAGTATGTGTTTCACAAGTGTTTTTGCACCTGTGAACATAGTTTTCCTGTAAGTGCCGTCCCATCACTGGTTAACACCTTGTCTATAGGCTGATATGCTGTGAAGCTAAAGGTTACTTCCTCAAATAGTGGCTCTTTGTCCCATATTCAGTGCCTCCCTCTGGCTTTGACAAAAAGGGGGAAAAAAGACTCAAAGATTTGTGAGAAAAAAGAAACTAAAGAAATTTACATTCTCAAAAAAATACATTTATGTGAGAATTTTTTTTGTACATTTACTACAAAACAGTCTTAGTTGCGACATTTTTAAGAATGTGAAAAATATATAAATTTATAATTAAAAAAAACATTTATTTAACAAAAAAACCTCACTAGCTTATAAGAAAACATTGCAAAAAAGTAAAAAAAAAACAAAAAAAAACGAAACTCAAATTTATGAGAAAACTAGTACCATACTACTAAAATAAATTATAGTAAAATAAGCTAAATAATGTCTAGAATAAGGTAAGTGTCAATAAATGATCAGATGAGGCTCATGGATGTTGGATGGGGTGGGAAAGTTCCGTCAAGGGGAGGCACAACTAGCTAAGTTATGCTAACTCAGCTAGCATATCTATTTATGTTATTGGGTCATCTTGGCCAAAATATATTTAAAATAAGCCAGAATAATATCTGGAAGTGATATATATAATTTAGTGTGGATTAATAAACCAGAGTAGAACATGGATATTTAGTGGGGTGAGTAAAATGAATAAATTAGCCACAAAAAACATGGTTGCTAAACTAGCCTAACCTGGCTAATGGCGTGATTACAGGGCCCAATGACGTAGATAGAGCTAGACCGCTCATTGCCTGCTGAGAGGCGGCAAATAGGAGCTGACTTCCGGTAGTGGCAAGACGTGGTGTCAGATTCGAACGTCAGCACGGAATGTGGCTTTGTGTTTCGTGATTTACCAAGGTTACAGTAAACTTCTGTGGTGGAATCAAGTCACAATGCTTGAGATACGTTGAGAACACCACCAGGCCAGGAGGCCCTAGACCAGCACTGGCATTTTGAAGCCTTTGGACGCACTGAAAATTAGTAATTTGTTCACTTTGTGAAAATTATGTAGAAAAGTACACTTTTGGTGAGATTTTTAAAAAGCAATGCATTTCATATCGTCAAAATGCTTTTCTTAAACAATTTTGGCACGCTATTTCTGGGAAAATAGGCTACTTCATAAGTTTCAAACATTTTGTTTTTGCCCTAAAGCTGGCATTTTATAGCAAATTGTTCATGAAATTTCATTGTGAAATATATATTTCCTACAGTACTCCTGGCAACAGTACCGAATTAATTAGACACCCAGAGTCCCAGACCTGGCATGCCAGTTGGGAAGATGGCTGTGCGGGGAATCGAACCCGGGTCGCTGGCGTAGCAGCCCAGCATGCAAACCACAGCCGAAACACCAAGTCCCTGTACTACACCACCTAGTCCCTTGAAGTGAATTTTCTATCCCTCTTTACACTAAAACATAATTTGGAATTTTTGATTACTGCATGTGCTGCTTTTTAAGTCCAACTGAACAATTTGAATTGGAGAAAAATTGTTTAAAAAACAAAATTTCTTATTTGGCATTGTTCGAATATTTTCTAGAGCCCATGAAACAGGGTAAGTGAAACACTAATGTTGCAGAAAGTATGAAATGTTTTTATTGACACAATCACTGCATCAGCATTCAGCAATCATTATGCATGTGTCATTGTGTGGTGGTCTCTGTTTGTTGTAGCCTCATGTAGGCAGAACGTGTGAAGAGGCTAAATATGAAGGATATTGGAGGCTCTGTGTTTGCTATTATATGAGTGTGATTGTCATAGAAAGATGGCTTGTGCTTTGTTTTTATCTTTTTCAATCAGTTGGTGTGATGAAACAACACAAAGCGTGTCATCAAACACTGTTTGGAGACTTTGAAGTTAATGTGTTTTGAAAGGATCAAATAGCGCGCCACAGCTTCTTGCCACTACCGGAAGTCAGCGCCGATTTGCCATGGCGACGCTGTTGTCCGCCAACCAGTGAGCGGTCTAGCTTTATGTATGTCTATGACAGGGCTATCCACTCCACTTCCATCATCACTAGAAAGGGTTATCTGGCTGTTTCATCAAAAACAGAGGCAGATTCTAACAGTGCACTGAAGAAGACTTAATGAAAGGAAGGCAGAAAATTAACAATGTGTCTCATTGTTTAAACAAAAAAGCGGCTTCAGCCATCACCCATTTCGGATAACTTATGTTGAACTGTATAATCAGAGGAGTTATTGTCTAATTTGACCTTGTTGGATTTTCTTTCCCCCTTTGTTATATTATTCTGTTTCTTTTTTAATCTTTACTTTTAATCTATCCAAAATAAATAAAAGATTCAAAAAAAGATTCAGAGATTCAAACAAAAAAGTCTTTTTTAAGGGATAAGGACCTGTACTTCTTTTTGTATTTTGTATCCACCTTATTCCTGGGGTGCCGCTGTAGGAACGATTATGGGCGGAGCTTCCGGTTCCGGCTGACGTAGTGTTAAATCAGTCAATAAGAGTGGAGTAGCAGGGGCATTTAAAACAGCGTTTTTAAAAGTTTTTCAAATTCATTTTAATTCAATTCAATTCAATTCAGCTTTATTTATATAGCGCCATTTCACAACAACAGTCATCTCATAGCACTATCAACTGTAGGGAGGACCCCCACAGTTGCAGAAAGACCCCAGCAATCAGGCGATCCCCTGTGAGCAAGCACTTGGCGACGGTGGAGAGGAAAAACTCCCTTTTAACAGGAAGAAACCTCCAGCAGAACCAGGCTCAGGGAGGGGCAGTCATCTGCTGCAACTGGCTGGGGGGTGAGGGGACAGAGAAGAAGAAAAGAACAGACATGTAGAGAGCAAACAGCACGATGGGGACTCAATCTATGGGAGAGAACAAACAAATGTTAATGACCAGCAAAAAAAAAATATTTCATAGAGAGTGAGGAAAGGAGTGAGGCCCAGTGCATTACTGGAGGTCCCCCGGCTGACTAAACCTATTAGCAGCATAACTAAGGGAGGGTTCAGAAACACATGATCCCTCCCTAATTGTAGGCTATATCAAAAAGGTAGGTTTTAGCCCTATTCTTAAAAACAGAGATCGAGTCTGACTCCCGAATCCAGATTGGCAGCTGATTCCACAGGAGAGGAACTTGATAACTGAAGGCTCTGCCTCCCATTGTACTTTTGGAGATTCTAGGTATTACAAGTAAACCTGCATTTTGGGAGCGTAGTGCTCTGTTAGGATGATACGGTAGTATCAGATCTTTTAAATAAAAAGGAGCCTGATTGTTTAGAGCTTTGTAAGTAAGAAGAAGGATTTTAAACTTAATTCTAAACTCTATGGGAAGCCAATGAAGGGAGGCCAGAACCGGAGAGATATGATCTCTCTTTCTAGTACCTGTTAAAACTCTTGCTGCAGCATTTTGGATCAGCTGAAGACTTTTTAAAGATGTTTTAGGACAGCCTGATAATAAAGAATTACAATAATCTAATCTCGAGCTAACAAAAGCGTGGATCAGCTTCTCAGCATCACTCTGAGACAAGATGCTCCTAATCTTGGTAATATTACGCAAATGATAGAAGGCAGTCTTAGAAACAAATTTAATATGTGAATTGAAGGACAAATCCTGATCAAAAATAACTCCAAGGTTCCTCACAGAGCTATTAAGAGAAAGAGTAACTGCATCCAAACTGAAAGTTTGATTTGGAAAGGAATTTCTAAGGTTTTTTGGACCAACAAGAATGACTTCAGTCTTATCTGAATTTAATAGCAGGAAATTACAAGTCATCCAAACTTTGATTTCCTTAAGACAGGCTTCTAACTTGGCTAATTGATTAGTATCATCTGGCTTCATTGACAGGTATAATTGTGTGTCATCTGCATAACAGTGAAAATGTATACAGTGCTTTCTAATAATGTTGCCTAACGGAAGCATATATAAACTAAAAAGAGTAGGACCAAGCACAGATCCCTGTGGAACTCCATGACTAAGCTTTGAGCTGAGAGAAAACTCATCATTTACATGAACAAACTGGAACCTATCAGATAAATAAGATCTAAACCACTGCAACGAAGTTCCATTAAGTCCAACATAGTGTTCTAATCTATCAAGTAGAATATTATGATCAATAGTATCAAAAGCTGCACTAAGATCTAAAAGGACAAGTACAGAAACTAGTCCATTATCAGATGCAATGAGGAGGTCGTTAGTGACCTTCGCTAAGGCTGTTTCAGTGCTATGATGGATTCTAAACCCAGATTGAAACTCCTCAAATAAACCATTTCCCTGCAGGTGGTCAAATAATTGCGTAGCAACAACTCTTTCTAAGATTTTTGAAATGAAAGGGAGATTAGAGATTGGTCTATAGTTAGCTAAAGCTCCTGGATCTAGCGTTGGCTTTTTGAGTAAGGGTTTAATTACAGCCGTTTTAAAAGCCTGCGGTACATGGCCTAAAGTTAATGAAGAATTGATTATATGAAGAATAAAGCTACCAATAAGTGGGAAGACTTCTTTAAATAACCTGGTAGGAATAGGGTCTAAAAGACAAGTTGAAGGTTTGGATGAGGAAACTATTTTGTCTAACTCACAAAGGTCGATTGGAGTAAACTCATCAAGACAGACATCAATAGAAGGAGTTGTAGTAGTTACAGTATTTAAGTTAACTGTGGGAAGAATCTGATTGATTTTATCTCTGATGGATGAAATTTTATTATTGAAAAAGTTCATAAAGTCCTGACTAGTAAGCTCTAAGGGGATGCTAGGATTGACAGAGTCCTGACTCTTTGTCAACCTGGCTACAGTACTGAAAAGAAACCTGGGATTATTCTTGTTCTCTTCTATTAATGCAGAGTAATAACTCGTTCTAGCTTTTCTAAGAGATTTTTTATAAATTAAAAGATGATTTCTCCAAGCTAAATAGATTTCATCTAAATTAGTAGAGCGCCATTTTCTTTCTAATTGACGAGTCTTCTGTTTTAAGCTACGAGTTTCTGTGTTGAACCAAGGAGTTAAAAATCTCTGATTAGACTTTTTCTTTTTTAAGGGGGCCACCAAGTCTAGAGCCTGATGCAGAGAAGCTGAAACACTATCCACCATGTTATCAATTACAGAAGGAGCAAGCTGTCTATAGCTTATTTCCGTTGTGTTGACACATGGCATAGAGGAAACAATCTGCATAAATTTGGAAACAGCATCATCTGAGAGGCATCTACTGTGATAATATTTTTCTTTAGGAGCCAAATAGTCAGAAATAGTAAAATCAAAAGTTAACAGACAATGGTCTGACAGTACAGGGTTATGAGGAGACACTACAAGATTTTCTATTTCTATGCCATATGTCAGAACAAGGTCCAATGTATGGTGGAGGTAATGAGTAGAATTTCCTACTTTCTGAGAAAACCCAATCGAGTCTAATATTGAATTAAAAGCCACATTAAGGCAGTCACTATCTACATCCACATGTATATTAAAGTCCCCTACTATAATTATTCTATCAGATTTCAGCACTAAATCAGCTAAGAAATCAGGAAATTCGGATAAAAATTCTGAATAGGTTGATGGGGGACGATAAACTATGGCAAATAAAACTGGGTTTAACCTGGAATTGCTAAAGTGCCCAACACTGAGGACCAGGCCCTCAAAGGAATTATAACATGTTTTTTGCTTTACATTAACTAGTAATTTGGAATGGTAAATTGTTGCTACTCCTCCTCCACGACCAGAACTTCTGGGATTTTGACAGTTTAAATAACCAGAGGGAGTTGATTCATTTAAACCAACATAATCCTCTTGCCCTAACCAAGTCTCTGTAAGGGAAATTAAATCAATCTGATGATCAATTAACAGATCATGGACTAACAGAGACTTGGGAGTTAGAGACCTAATATTTAATAAACCACATTTAATTTTTAAATTATGAGGAGGAACAGAGGCCAAATCATTCAATTTAGAGGCTTTATGTTTGAGTTTTACCAATATTTTGCTTTATCACTTTGGGATGCTTATACATTATATTTTTATTTACTTTGGAGGGAGCAGACAACGATTCTCTGATGGGGAAGACAGGGGCTAAGCTGAGGGGTGGCGGATGAAGAGGAGCTGCAGAGAAGCGTGTAAGACTGCGACTCTGCTTCCTGGTCTCAACTCTGAGTAGTCATGGTTTTGGAAATTTGGATAAAAAAGATGCCAGATTGTTAGATAAATGAGAAGCACCATCCAAAGTGGGATGAATGCTGTCTCGTCTCATAAGACCAGGTTTTCCCCAAAAAGAGCTCCAATTGTCAATGTAGCCCACGTCATTTTTAGGACACCACACAGACAGCCAGCGGTTCAAGGATGACGAGCGGCTAAACATGTCATCACTGGTCAGATTGGGGAGGGGCCCAGAGAATACTACAGTGGCAGACATCGTTTTGGCAAAGTCACACACCGATTCTATATTAAGTTTCGTGACTTCCGACTGCCGGAGACGGATGTCATTAATGCCGGCGTGAATAACAATTGTGGAATATGTACAGTTACTTTTAGCCAGCATTTTCAAATTTGACTCGATGTCTCCTGCTCTGGCCCCAGGAATGCATTTGACTATGGCCGCTGGAGTCTCTAGGTTCACGTTTCTGACTACAGAGTCGCCAATGATCAGAGTTTTTTCCTCAGCGGGTGTGTCGCTGAGCGGGGAAAAACGATTAGAAACGTGAACAGGTTGGTGGTGAACCGGGGCTTTGCGACTAGGCTTCCTTCTCACCGTCACCCACCCAGTCTCCTCGCTGCTGAGGACAGCCGGGGAACCGCTGACAGGGGGACCTAAGCTAGCTAGCTCCGCTGCAGCTAATGGGCGTCCGTCGAGATTAACTGGCGCAGACGGTGTTTCAATGCAGCGGAGCCGGGATTCCAAATCAGACAACCTCGCCTCGAGCGCCTCAAAAAGACAACATTTATTACATTTACCGTTATCACTAAAAGAGGCAGAGGTGTAGCTAAACATCTGACAGAGAGAGCACACCAGAGGAGGAGAGGAAACAGAGGTAGTAGCCATAGCTAGTGGCTCGAGAGCTGGAGAGCAAACCACACAGGCAGACAGCAAAACAGGAAGTGACGATACGTTACCACAAGGAAGTGACGATCAACACCACGATCTTTTGGGTTCAATGTTTTAATGTATATCCACATAAGTGTTTTCCACTCAAGTGGCAGCTAATTTCAGCTCTTCTAGTTTTTGTATTTTTTGAATGTTTTGCCGTAGTTCTGGTATTTGCTGGTGTTCGTGGTTGTGCCAGACTGGATAAATGGAGGCTTCTCACTACACGGTGACAGACGACATCCAAGCACGGTGTTGTGGCGTACAGTGGGGCAAAAAAGTATTTAGTCAGCCACCAATTGTGCAAGTTCTCCCACTTAAAAGATGAGAGAGGTCTCCAATTTTCATCGTAGGTATACCTCAACTATGAGAGACAAAATGAGAAAAAAAAATCAAATCACAGTGAATGATTTTTAATGAATTAATTGGTAAATTCCTCAGTAAAATAAGTATTTGGTCACCTACAAACAAGCAAGATTTCTGGCTCTCACAGACCTGTAACTTCTTCTTTAAGAGGCTCCTCTGTCCTCCACTCGTTACCTGTATTAATGGCACCTGTTTGAACTCGTTATCAGTATAAAAGACACCTGTCCACAACCTCAAACAGTCAGACTCCAAACTCCACTATGGCCAAGACCAAAGCGCTGTCAAATGACACCAGAAACAAAATTGTAGACCTGCATCAGGCTGGGAAGACTGAATCTGTAATAGGTAAGCAGCTTGGTGTGAAGAAATCAATTGTGGGAGCAATTATTCAATTATTCATTTTGCTGCACATTCACCAACCAACCATAATGCTCCGCACTGTGTGTCTATATATATACATTTATAGTAATATGGACATATGTTTACTAGATGTTGTTTTTTCTTGCCTTCTGATTGTTGCTCTGAGTGTTGCTATCCCTGTGCTGTTGCAATCCTGGATTTTCCCCATTGTGGGACTAATAAAGGCTTATCTTATCTTAATTATTAGAAAATGGAAGACATACAAGACCACTGATAATCTTCCTCGATCTGGCGCTCCACCCAAGATCTCACCCCGTGGGGTCAAAATGATCATGAGAACGGTAAGCAAAAATCCCAGAACCACATGGGGGGGCCTAGTGAATGACCTGCAGAGAGCTGGGACCGAAGTAACAAAGGCTACATCAGAAACACACTACGCCGCCAGGGACTCAAATCCTGCAGTGCCAGACGTGTCCCCCTGCTGAAGCCACTACATGTCCAGGCCCGTCTGAAGTTTGCTAGAGAGCATTTGGATGATCCAGAAGAGGACTGGGAGAATGTCATATGGTCAGATGAAACCAAAATAGAACTTTTTGGTAAAAACTCAACTTGTCGTGTTTGGAGGAGAAAGAACACCATACCTACTGTGAATCATGGGGGTGGAAACATCATACTTTGGGGCTGTTTTTCTGCAAAGGGACCAGGACGACTGATCCGTGTAAAGGAAAGAATGAATGGCGCTGCGGCGGCATGAAATAAAGCGACGTTGTTGGAGGTTTTAAGTAGAGTTTATTATATCATACCACCGTCACGGGCTCCGCTCCCGGCGCCGTGCATGAGCGCCAAGAGCGAGCCCACGGCTCTCAGAGGAGACACAGAGTGCGTGTCTGCAGCAGAGGTTGAAGTGTGAGTGAGAGAGAGAGCATGGATTTCAGTCAGCTTAAATACCAGTTACAAACAATGCATGAAAGGCATTCACAGCAGGGAGTATGGCATTTGCATTTGAGAGGCACACATCACAATAGGCAGATTTGCTAGACTGTGCTCTAGGTGCAGAACAAAGGGGTTAACAGGCACATCTACATATTGATCTGAGTCTCTAGGTCACAGTAAGGACAGGACGCATGAACACAATACATGAAAGGTGACATTATCACAGTAGTGTAGCGGAAAAAACCAGGAGTAGCGAGTTGTCTGTCCTTAGTCTGTTTGTGGGGGTTTTCCCAAACCGCCACAGCTCCCCCCCAGAGGGCTCGGCAGGTGGTCGAGACCTCGATAGTGCAGCTTGGGCAGCGAGCAGGGAAAAGCTCTGTGCAGGAGGGGGTGGAGGGGGTGGGGGTAGTAAAAGCCGGCCGGAGACGATGAAAACGTCCAGGCCGCGCAAAAATTGCTTGTGGGTCCGCGATGTCGAAGGGCTGGTCCCGTTGAACGTGCAGAGGTCCACAAGAAGAAAAATTAGTCACTGGCTCCTCTCGCGATTAAGTCCTGCAAGGATTAATAGCGGCCATGAAGAAAAGACGAGGCTGCGTGGCGGCTGTGATGAGGGCAGAGGGACTGGCGTGTTGACTTAAGGTTCAGGCGTAACCCTAAAGCCTCGGGAACCGCAGACAGCTGAATTCCCCTTGTGTGCCGTGGCTAAGACCATAAAATCCAGTGAGCAAGCTGGGTGCCTCAGGTGAACGAGCAAGCCTGAAGGGCCAGTGTGCAGCCGAAGGAAGGCGGTCAGAAAAGCCGTATTTGTCCCGTGCGTGGTGTGCGCCGTCCTCGTAACTCCCCGGTGCGTGTGCCGGGGTCCCGTGCGTGGGTGGGCCGCTGGAGAGGAGAACCAGGGTCAGGGAGCTTGCTGGAGATCATCCCTGTTGTCTGTTGGAGCGGTGAAGGAAAGTAGACGCTCTGTCACTCGCTCGGTCATGGTGCGTTCAGGTCCACGTGTGCTCCGTCGGCCATGGGGATCGCCGTCGTGGAGAGGGGGACGAGGTGCATGCGCTCACGGTGTGGAGGAGCTGTGAGCGCGGCCGGTCCAGCGTGGATGTGCCGATCTAGGCGTGCAGATCTCACCATGAAGTTTGCTGCGGCTTTCCCGGTCGTGGGTGGTCTCCGGAGAGTTTCACCTGGAAACTCTGCGTCGAAATCTCCCTGAAGCAGAAGGGAGCTGTTGCGTTCGCTTGTCGTCGGAGAATCACCGCCGGGTGTTGCGTTCGCTGGCAGTGTGTTCGTTTCAGCGTCGGGTCACCAGTGCGGCGGCATGAAATAAGGTCCGCGATGTCAAAGGAGGTTTTAAGTAGAGTTTATTATATCATACCACCGTCACGGGCTCCGCTCCCGGCGCCGTGCATGAGCGCCAAGAGCGAGCCCACGGCTCTCAGAGGAGACACAGAGTGCGTGTCTGCAGCAGAGGTTGAAGTGTGAGTGAGAGAGAGAGCATGGATTTCAGTCAGCTTAAATACCAGTTACAAACAATGCATGAAAGGCATTCACAGCAGGGAGTATGACATTTGCATTTGAGAGGCACACATCACAATAGGCAGATTTGCTAGACTGTGCTCTAGGTGCAGAACAAAGGGGTTAACAGGCACATCTACATATTGATCTGAGTCTCTAGGTCACAGTAAGGACAGGACGCATGAACACAATACATGAAAGGTGACATTATCACAGTAGTGTAGTGGAAAAAACCAGGAGTAGCGAGTTGTCTGTCCTTAGTCTGTTTGTGGGGGTTTTCCCAAACCGCCACAGGCGCCATGTATCGTGAGATTTTGAGTGAAAACCTCCTTCCACCAGCAAGGGCATTGAAGATGAAGCGTGGCTGGGTCTTTCAGCATGACAATGATCCCAAACACACCGCCCGGGCAACGAAGGAGTGGCTTCGTAAGAAGCATTTCAAGGTCCTGGAGTGGCCTAGCCAGTCTCCAGATCTCAACCCCATAGAAAATCTTTGGAGGGAGCTGAAAGTCTGTGTTGCCCAGCGACAGCCCCAAAACATCACTGCTCTAGAGGAGATCTGCATGGAGAAATGGGCCAAAATACCAGCAACAGTGTGTGAAAACCTTGTGAAAACTTACAGAAAATGTTTGACCTCTGTCATTGCCAACAAAGGGTATATAACAAAGTATTGAGATGAACTTTCGTTATTGACCAAATACTTATTTTACCGAGGAATTTACCAATTAATTCATTAAAAATCCTTCAATGTGATTTTCTGGATTTTTTTTTTCTTGCTTTGTCTCTCATAGTTGAGGTATGCCTATGATGAAAATTGGAGACCTCTCTCATCTTTTAAGTGGGAGAACTTGCACAATTGGTGGCTGACTAAATACTTTTTTACCCCACTGTACGTCTGCTCTAAAGTAAATTTGATTATGTCCAACATATTTTAACAAAATGCAGCCGACTTTATTGCAGTGGAGACGTGCTGGTCAGAATGCGCACCGTGTCATTATGAGTACAGGCAACGAGAAGTCATAACTCATGACTCTTTCTTTGTTTGGTAGCGGCAAAGTCCCAGGAAAACCCCATGAGTGTCTGGTATCATTGGAAAGCTTAGAAATTGTACTTTCTAAAAATACCTATGCTTTTGTGGAAGACGTAACTCCCAACCGATCAAACGTGAGTTTTAAACCTAGCCAAAATATAAACAAATCGTCTTTTTTTCTGGGTCAGTTTTTGTGTACTTCCTACAAATTAAATATCATTTTGAAGGTCTTTCAATACAGAATACGGAAATAATGTTACATCAGTTTTGAAAATGTCCTCAAAGTGACTCATTTTACCAGCACGGGTCATTTGTTTACAGCGTTAGCATCTTAGCAGTGGCGCTAACTAATGGAGCTACTATCTACGAGGCCACTTTACAAGGTCATCTTCCCATCCCTCAATAGTCGTGGGAAGTGGTATGATTATATTACTGTTTTGAGGTGAGAGAGGCCGTGTTCCCACATTTCTGATGCCGAAGCCATTGTTTTTAACAAGGAAAAGTGTCCCGTTTCAGTGACAACCATATGATCTAAACTAGTACCGGGAGTTGTTACCATAATTCACGCAAGGCATCATGGGGCCCAGGAATAAGGTGGATACTTTGTTAATCTCAGATGGAAATTCAAGGCATTCACCTGGATGGATGAGGCAACCACAGTATGGCGCAAATCCCTTCACCATTCACACACACATTCACACCTAGGGGCCACTTTAGAGTCTCAAATTAACCTAACTTGATGTTTTGGCCTGTAGGAGGAAACTGGAGTACCCGGGGTAAACCTACGCAGACACGGGGAGAACATGCAAACTCCACACAGAAGGGTCACTGATGGTCAGGAGGTGGGATCAAACCTGCTATGTCTGTAAAGAGGACCAGCGGACACGATGACTGTGTGCTGAACAGTGGCTTTATTAAGGAGGCTAGTAACATGTGGAACATGACAAATAAGCTAGTAATGCAGGGGTACAGGCTAGTGTAGCAGGCTAGAGGCAGAGCGCCAAAGACAGTCTCCCGCCGTTAGTCTCCTAATATAGTCACGGTGTGATGATGTCATGTTGTGAGTGCGTCCCCACATGCCACAGAACCCATGATGGTCTGGAATGGAATCGATTGCGTGACCTTCTCACTGTGCTGCCACAGTGCTTTTTTTTAGTCTCAAAGACCACTCAAAGCACTTCACTAGTACTAACCCTCTATTCTAAGGGCCTATAGGAGACAGATACCTAGGAACAATTTAGAATGACCAGTTAACCTAACATGTAGGTCTTTGGATTGTGGGAGGAAACCGGAGCTGCTAGAGTAAACCCACACAGCACAGGGAGAACATGCAAACTCCACACAGAAAGGTTGCCACCCCTGCCAGCCTGGGAATTCAAACCTGGAACCTTCTAGCTGTTAGGCAACAGTGCTCACCCCTGTACCACCGTGCCGCCCATTGGTCGCACGTATCCAAATTCATTTGCAAAAGCACTGAAAAGTGAAATTTTTTATCATATGTCCCTTTTCAGGACAGTCTCACCTAAAAAACATACAAATGTACATTTTTTCACTCCGAGTCTTTCACACTCTTTCCTTCTCTTTAATTATTTGAGGTGACACGTAAAGGGCTGTTCAGAGTCCCTCCAAGGGGATAAAATCTGCATTTTGTAGACTGCGTTTGCGTACATGGCAATATTCAGAGTTGGTTTTGAGCCACTGCAGCTACCGTTCAGCAGCCGTGCTTTGCACATTTGCACTGAAAATAAATGTAAATGTTTTAACAGCTGCAATTGAAACACAAAAGAAGAGCTCGGTGGTGTTTTTTTTTTTTTAAACTTTTAGTAATCTGTGGATTAAAAGTCTTAGATATATATTTACCATAAAGTGACTGAAACAATTTTCCCCAGCCCCAAACCACACATATAGCAGGTGTTGTCACAAGCTATGGGAAAACAGAAAGCAACGGAACAGGTAGAACATAATTTACTGTTCTGGTGTCCTGAATAAAAAACTGACAGACGAGCCATTTCACAGTAGAAGGATGCACAACGTTTCTTTCAAGGTTATATGAAAAACATGTTTTAATAGCGAAACACATGCACATCTGTTTACCTTCACCAATACTTCCCCATCCGGGATGGCAGGAGTTTCCTGGCGCATGTGCAGTTCACTGCCACCACTGCGTTCCTGCACGTGCGGTCACTTTTTGGCGTTTTTCTAATGTTAACCATTAGATGAGGTGATGCCTTTTCCTAACCTAACTATTAGTGGAGTGAAAAGCAAACAAACAAATTAAAAAAAAAAACGTCAACGTGTTAAGTGACTCAGTGTGAGACGTGAACTCAGGACCTCTTGGTTGAAAGTGCTGGTATATTATCCATCCCCCATCACCCTCCCAACAACTGAACGACTGCTGACACCATGTAGAAAAGGGTGGGTTTTTTCTCATGTGCAGTGACAACGGTGCATTCTTTCTGTGCATGTGCAGAATGACAGTGCATTGAATTTGAGCATGTACAGTGAGTGAAGGCATTATTCGTATCTCAGATGTGTGTTTTTTTGTTCTAGTATAAAAGGCACATTTTTTGAGGGGGTGGAAAGCATGCATTTGTAAGAGTTTTAGTGAGATCAGGTTGCTCTTTTAAGGATAATTAAGGCCTTAATTTTGGCTGAAAAAATGTGAGACATTTTGAGGATCAGCAGATACCCTGTAAATACATTGTATTTCATTCTCTGCTCTTAAACATTAGGCTGAAGGTTCTGCTCTCCTTTCTTCCAGTTAGCGTGGACCTATGCTTAAACTGGACCATTCTGACAGGAAATATTACAGCCTGTTTTAGATGGCCCGGTTCCTTTAACTCCAGTGTACAGAACAGTGTTGTTTTGTTACTCACACACGCCAGGCTCGGGGCAGGTGAGGCAGCTGTCTTCAGGGACCAGGTGTGCATTGTAGCGTTCATGGGGGAGCACTTGCAGCATCTCTTCTAACTTTTGTTCACCACCCTTTTTGGTTCGCTTGTACACACCGAATCCGATATCTGCTCCATCACTAGTAAACTGATACCTGATGTTAAGGAACAAGGCCAGACCAGAATTTACATCCTGTTGATTGAGTTTGAATAAATTATACTGTTGAAATATATTTGATAAAGCTAGAGGCTGCATAAACACACATTTCAGTATTTATTATTCGTAACTCACTGATAAGTTAAAAGTCTGCTACCAAATCACAAATAGTTCCACTTCATTTCTACCAATGCCACTAAACATGGTGTTGTACCTCAGGAGGCTGCTGGGTGCAGCGACATCATACTCCAGCTGGAACGTTGAGCCACGGCTGATGGTCACACTGTTGTCGTACTGAATCTTCTCTGAGTCCTGCACATAGTACGACCTAGGAACTGTGCCGCCATAGTTAATCTGCAACCACAACACCATGGGCATTATTTCTCTGATCATTTCAACTCTGGAGGGGGGAAAATGCAGAGCACCCAGTTGGTCAGGTCTCTGTGCTCTCACCATGGTTCTGCAGCGAGGGTCTCCATCAGGGTCAGTCAGGGTTCCTCCGTAGATCACAGGGAGCTGATCAGGGTCGATGTGTTTGCGCAGCATTTCCTGCCAGTTACCTTCAAAGACAGAAAAATCCTTTTAAATTATTATGTTTACAATTTACTTGTACGATATTTAGTTCTGACTGAGCAATCTGATTGGACAATTGGGATTCCAGGAGTTACTATATTCCCTGATAATCGCATTCAGACATTTCACCAAATATGCATCACTCCTCTTCAGCTGTGCTTTAATAATCTTTATACTTAATATCAGTGGTTGCTTATAATATGTGAGAATTGTAACACTGTGTTAGATACCTTAACTTTCACAGTGAGACGTTGTTTGAAAAGAGACGGTCCTAAAAAGACAGACCTCCAGGACCCGGAAGTTCCGCCCTTGTCAACATCTGACTAGATATTTCACATTTGTTTACAAAAAATAGACAAGCTAGAGGTGGATTTATTGTCTCAATTTGCCAGCCATAATACCTTTGTAGTGATGGAGTCTTTGTTTTATCTGAAAATGGCAAGAAAAAGTGAGCAAAATATGCAGAAACTATGGAGATGTGCTGAAGCTAAATTGCTAACAAGCTAACAACAAGCTAGCCACTGCTATGACTCAACATAACCTGCAAAATCAACAGGTGGAGCGGTATGTATTTAAACACTGACTTCTACACTGGACAATATTTAATTTGGTTACGTGTGTAAAGTGACCATAGGCTTATTCATTTCTATATTATGCTCATTGAGGTACCTAGCAACAGGTAACTTGGCCTATGCAGAAGAGACGTGTGGTGTTTGGACTTGCTGACTTGCTGCAAGTGGCGTGATGATGTGGTGAGCTCACCGTGTGCCATATGGCGCCAATCTTCTGTACATAGTTATGTGTTGCATAAAGGGGAGTATCGTTGCCACTCGCTGTCTGTGTCTCATTCTTAAACATAACAAATGGCAACGAGGATAAACTTTAATAATTCTGACATGAAAGCATGCTTGGCACCCCCACAGCCATTCTTCGTTCTGCCAGGTGAGCCACCAATCCCCTGGCCCCGCCGGCATGGGATGTTCCAGAGGTATATCACCACTACCAGCTAAGACGATGCTGACGAGAAGCTAAAGGGGATGTTAACCTACAATCTTGGCGCCAAAGGACAGCATATGCTTCACTCTCTGGGCCCTATGGATACATACAAAGACTGTGTGGCCGCGATGAACAAGCTTTACGCTGACACAAGCAGTGTAACGGCACGGACAGTGATTTTCAACCGGTGATGCCAGCGTAAGGGTGAGTCAGTCCAGCATTATGTAGCAGACCTCCGGGACCTAGCAAGCACCAGTGATTATGGAGGATTGATGGAAGAGATAATATGCAATAAGCTAGCTGAGAATACTAACAACATGAGGCTGTGGAGTAAGCTGTTTTCAACAGCAGACAAGCTAACACTGGACGAGACTGTGAGATCGGTGTCCCAAATGGAGACAGAGGACGAGCTGACACGCAAGGGGGCCAATCTACTGGGCATCCATCTGATCAGTGAGCTTTTTGCTGTCCCAAAAAGTAGAACCCAGCGCTACAAAAACAGCTTTGTCCCTGCTGCTGTCAAAGAGTTGAACAAGCTATAAAAATTATATTGTACATATTTTATATTTACCTATTTTGTAAGATGTGTGCCTGTGTTTGTGTCTATGTTGAATGTAATTGTGGCTTGTAAATATGGATGTCACCAACTGCAAAACAAATCTACCTACGGGTACAAATAAAGTAACCTGAACCTGAACCTGAACCTGAACCTGGGTTTCTCCATCACAGACCCAATGGGTGCCACAGTTCTGACAGTCACCTCATCCTGGCATGACCATTGGCCAGCACTTTTCACGGGGCTGGGCATCCTCACCTCTTTCAACCACCGACCACTCATTGACCTGACAGTGTCCCTGAAATTCAGCCTCTCCCCTGGTTACCCCTTGCACTATGGGATGACGTCACAACCAAGTGGCAGAAGCTATTAATAATAATAATAATAATAATAATGAATCGATTTTATATAGCGCTTTATCATATATACTCAAAGATACTTTACAAATAGGTACATTATTCATTCACTCCAGACAGACAGTGGTGGTGGCAAGCTACTTCTGCAGCCACAGCTGCCCTGGGGCAGGCTGACGGAAACGTGGCAGCCAATCTGCGCCAACGGCCTTTCCGGCCACCACCGAACATTTTATACATTTATACACATTCATACCCAGTGTTATGGACACTGGAGGCAATGCGGGTGAAGTGTCTTGCCCAGGGACACAACGGCAGGATATCTGGGGAGAGCGGGATTCGAATCGCCAACCATCTGGTCATTAGACAACCTGCTCTACCTCCTGAGCCACTGCCGCCTCATTATTAGACACCAGCATCATCAGGCGGGTCAACACATCCCTAGATCTCAAACTTTGTGGTGGCAAAGAAGAAGACGGGCGGCCTACGACCGTGTATTGACCTCAGAATGGTGAACAAGGTGGTGATCCCCGACAAGTATTCCCTGCCCACAACGAAGGAGCTGACAGCAGTGGTCCATGGTTCAAAGATTTTTTCCAAACTGGACCTCTGCCAAGGCTACCTACAGGTTCCCCTTCCCCCAGCCAGCTGCAACCTAACAGCCTTCATCACCCACATGGGAGTATTCAGGTACACCCGTATGTCCTTCAGCCTTAGTTCCACCCTGAGCTGCTTTCAAAAGATCATGGCTACCATCTTCGCCCGTCTCCCAGGGGTGGTGGTGTACTTGGAGGACATCGTGGTGCAAGATGCAACATCGGCCTCCCATGACGCCCGCCTTGATAAGGTTATGGAAGTGCTAACGAGACATAGCCTCACACTCAACGAGGAGAAATGCATCTTTGGAGCAATGACCATCGAGTTTGTGGGTTTCCACCTGTCTGAGTTCCCTACACTCAAACATAAGATAAGCCTTTATTAGTCCCACAATGGGGAAATTCCAGGATTGCAACAGCACAGGGATAGCAACACTCAGAGCAACAATCAGAAGGCAAGAAAAAAACAAAAAAAAAAGCAAGAGCAGCTAATATACATATATACATATTACTATAAATATATACAGTATATATATACACAGACACACAGCGCAGAGCATTGTAGCTGAATCAGAATCAGAATCAGATTTATTGCCATTGTTCATGTAGTACACAAACTAGGAATTTGTCTCGGTGCAATGCTGCAACATTAAACATGGAGTAGCACTAAAGATAAAAATAAAAAACTATGCATGCAATAAAATGTAGAATATGAATGAGTAATACTAATCTATGCAATTTAAAATATATTAACAAGCAGCAGATATTGTGGAGTTCCACATAGTGCAGTCGGTAGTGCAAAAGAAAACAGTGATAATTATCATGAGTCCGGTTGAGCTGCTGTACGTAGTGCACGAGAGTCTAATAAGTCACTTAGTGTTCAGCAGTCTGATGGCAGAGGGGAAGAAGCTGTTCATGTAAGCTGGATGGAATAAATATGAGTATATAAACACACAGTGCGGAGCATTGTAGCTAGGTGGAATAAATATGTAAATATGTAAATAGGCAGTACATCAAGGCAGTACTGCAGCTACCCGAGCCGTCATGTCCCACACAGCTCTCATCCTTTTTGGGCATGGCGAATTTTTACGAGCATTTCATTCCCCAGTACTCAGAGACGATAGAGCCATTATACGCCCTCCTGAAGCAGGGTGCACCCTGGGTGTGGACCCCGGTATGCTCTTCTGCCATCAGCAAACTGAAGAAACAGCTCACCTCCCCACCGGTGCTCGCCCACTTCAACCCACAAAGCCCCACGTTTGTGATGTGTGACGCAGCCAACACAACAGCCAACACAACAGTAGAAACCATTTTGTCACAACTGCAAGGAAGAACTGAACATCCAGTGGCGTTCGCCTCGAGGTCACTCACTTCGGCCAAGCAGAAGCACTCCGTGGGAGAAAGGGAGGCACTGGTGTGCGTTTGGGCATGTGAACGCTGGCACAAGTACCTACTGTATATGGACGACACTTCACGCTGCGAACAGACCATAGAGCCCTCATGGCACTGCTGGAAACATCAGGGTGGGGGCACAAACCGCTAAGCATCTACAGATGGACAGAAAGACTTCAAGCACACGACTTTAATACCCAGTTCACACCGAGCAGAGAAAACGTAGTGGTGGACCACTTGTCCCGGGCCACACCTAACCCCACTCCGAACAGCAACCAAGACCCCCTGGAGTCGGAATTGACCCACATGCTGCACAGGCCAATTCAAAACGTTGTCTACCTGCAAGAGCTCCAGGCGGCGTCCGAACAAGTCCCAACTCTGACCGACTGCGTACTTTTATTTGTGAGGGCTGGCCTTCTGACGTGCCGGGGGAACTGGCACCCTTCCACAGAGTCAGGGACGATTTGTCATGCTGGAACGACGTCTTGTAGCAAGGGGCCACTTCACGGTGATTCCGGAGGTACTAAGGAGCCGCATCCTGACCATGGAACATGAGGGCAAACTGGGTGTCGTCAGAGTCAAACAACGGTGTAGAGGTTCGGGCTGGTGGCCAGGCATCAACAAGGACGTGGAGAACATGGTGAAGGACTGTATGCCCTGCCTGGCCAGTGGGAAAACTGGTGGGCCACCACCACCACCCCTGGAACCATTACCGTGGCCATCGGGCCAGTGGAAACACATCCAATTGGACATATACGGAGAGCTACATAGCCCCCCCCCCCAAGCACCAACGCTTCATATTAGTGGCATACGACCTTCACTCAAAATGGCCCGAGGTGTTGCCCACTGGCTCGGTTACCGCAGACGTAGTCACCGAGTTCCTCAACTCCCTCTTCACCCGCTGGGGTGTGCTGGATATTACAACAGACAACGGACTGCAATTCACCCCGGCGGATTTTGAGACATTCATGAGAGAAAGGGGCATCAAGCACATTAAAAGCGCCTTCTACCACCCACAGGTGAATGGGGGGGGGGATTCAACCAGACCCTCAAGAATGGTCTCAGGGCACACCTGGCAGATGGGTTCCTGTTCTCAGCCGCATTACAGAGCACCCTGCTACATTACAGAGCGAGGCCTCACACCACGACGGGATGCTCCCTGGCCCTACTAATGCTAGGATGTGAAATGTGTCTTCCCCTGGACTAACTACGCCCCCCATCAGAGGCCATCCTGACAGAAAGACCATCACCTAGGGGGAGGGTGGTTGAACAGCAAAGGCGAATGAAACAGAGGTTTGACAGAAAATGCCGGGCAAAGTGACCTGGACTCGTGGTGCTGGATTGGGTTCGGATCCGGTGCCCCAACTGCACCCACAAGCTGCAGTCATTTTGGACAACGCCGATGCAGATCACAGCGCAGCTGGGCCCAGCCACTTTTCGCCTTGCTGATGGTTCACAGTGGCATGTCAAACACCTCAGGAAAGTGGCACCGACAGTGGCCCCGGTTCAGGAGATGGCTGTGGACACGATGAGATCAGGATGGGACTTTGGCGATATAGGACCCACAACTCATGAGGAGCATCCGCCGGGGCCGGTGGCAGCAGCGCAACCTGAGCGCCATTCAGCCCCCGTTCGGCAGAGACCCCGCCACCTGAAAGACTTTGTGACGAACTTTTGAGTGTAGCCAGAACATGACCAACAACAGTGGCAGAATAGCCCACTCGGTCATGCGGGCATACCGGTAGTCTACCCGGGTGCCCTGGTAGCTGTATAAAGTTCTTTGGGGTTTTCAAAGGGAGGACGTGGGGTAAAAGTAGTGTTTGGACTTGTTGACTCATGGTAGGTGGCGTGATGACATGGCAAGCTCGCCGTGCACCATATGGTGCCAATCTTCTGTACATAGTTAGTTGTGTGTTGAATAAAGGGGAGTACAGTTGACACTCGCTGTCCGCACCTCATTCTTAAACATACCAGCACTATCTTTCTCAACAGAACAAAATAACTGATTAAACAAATAAAAAAAAAACCATAATATTCTGTCCTGTACGAGGTCAGGAGTTCCTGGCAGTGGAAGGACAGAGCTACGTGAAGGAATCTGATCAGACCTAAATGAAACGGTCATCGTCACCCCGACAGACTGCTATGATGATGATTGCTGAAACTGAATAAACTGTGCATGTGGAACTGTTGTTTAAAAGCAGTATTACTCTCAAAGACATACAGTATCATCAATTTTTTTTTTCAAAAAATCATAGGCCCAACACGCATTACCTCAAATATATATTCATTGATGCCGTACTCCCTCTAATGTAATATTGGTTAATTAAATTCCCTGTCAAAAACTTCTGAGACATAAAATAATTGTCTGTATTATGAATGATAAAAATAATCATAGATTTTACTTTTACTTTTACTTTTACTCAAAATACAGAAAAAAAGTTTGCATATTTTTGTGCTATTTCTGCAAAAACAGTAGCTTTTTTTCAGTTTTTCAAATGAAAGAATTCCCTAGTTCATATTTCAGTGTATTTTTAAATCCCTTTTAATCAGTCTGGAGGTTTCAGGGTAAAACAAGAGCATTTCTTTAAAGTTCCTGTCATGGATCATGGCCACGCTTTATATTCATTTGTTTTTCTGTGATTACGTATGATTAGTTGCCTGTATTATTTGCCTTTTGTGCATCCCTGGGTTCTGTATGGTCATTGTCATATTTCGCGTGCATCCCCTCTGTGTCACGCCGCGCCATTCATCAGCGGCGCCACCTGCTCACGCACCTGACAATCATCAGCGGCGAGGGATAAAGGCCGTCTCGCCCGGAGGCTCGGCCTGAAGCCGTCAGACTTCGTCCCTCACCGTTGTGAGCATACTTCCCTTCAGCGTCACCATTTTGGTAAGAAGATCGCTTACCTCTTTTCTTCAGTCTTCTCCCCTGTGCACAGGTGGATTCCCCAGCGGCGGACATCTCCACTCCATCGCCCAATCCTCGCTGCTGTACAGAGCTCTCCAGGTGGCTGTCTTCCGGGCTTCGCCCCCTTGTTGTGCCAGCTGTCCTGACCCACCAAGTAAGTCCTTCTCTCGCCATAAATCCCTCCTGTGTTGGTGTATGCCCGTCACCCTCTCCCTGTGCTCTCTCCATAGGGTTGCTCGGCTGTACGGTCACCTGCCTCTGTGCCTGGAGCAGACACCATCACCAACACATTTACATCCCGCAGACACGCACTCATTCACTCCTGCTGTTAATAAACTCTTTGAACTACTCTAAGCCTGTGTGTGTGCGTCTCCTGAGCCGTGCGTTATGTCAGTACGGCTTCAGCAGAGCGGCTCGGCGGACGGCGGGCTCGCACACCGGTTTTCCACTCTCGAGGCTAGAGTGGATCAAATAGCTTATCAACAACAGGTGATCTTTAATCAATTATTGAATTTAACTAACCGGTTGGGCCGCTTGGATCCTCAACAGCCGTTCCCCCCGGCTCGTCAGGGTGGCGCGGCTCCTGCTGTTCCAGCGGCCGTCCAGCCGGCTCCGGTGGCACCGGTTCGGCTCACACCGATTCCGACCCCCGCCCGCTTTAGCGGTAAGCTCGGCGGAGCGCGGGGGTTCATTATGCAGTGTGAGTCCGTGTTCCACCGTGTGCCCGGAGATTTTCCCTCGGATCACAGTCGGATTGGTTACATAGGGAATCTTCTGGAGGGGCGTGCGTTAACTTGGACCTACGCCGTAATGGCGAGGCCCAGTTATGCCACCCTCACCTATGACCAGTTCGTGAGGCGCTTTCTGGAGGTCTTTGACCATTCTCAAACCGAGACGGTCCAGGTCGATCGGCTCCTCGCTCTCCAGCAGGGAGGCCGGTCGGCAGCGGACTACTCGGTCGACTTCCGGGTAGCGGCGGAGGAATTGGGCTGGGAGGAACGCTCCCTCTGTGGCCTGTTCCTCCGCAGCCTCAATAGTGATCTGAGGGATGAACTGGCTGGACGGGATATCCCTGGGACGCTAGCGGAGCTGACATCCTTAGCGATAAGTTTGGATAACAGGCTGCGCGAGCGCTCCTCGGGGCGGAAGTCTTCTTCTTCTCGCCCTCGTGGAGTCTCGCCGCACCTGTTCCAAGCTCGCCCCCTGGCGGCGCCGCCAGCATTGTGCCCCGAGGAGTCGGAGCCGATGGTGACGGGCTGGACCAAGCTTTCCCCTGCGGAGAAACAACGCCGCCGTGAGTTGGGCCTCTGCATGTATTGCGGAGGTGACCAACACACTGTGGAGCGTTGCCCGCGGAAAGCCAGTCGGCGGGGTCCGCGAATCGCTGTAGGGAGCCTCGCGGATCCCAACCGGTTAGACTCTCTCACTCAATTAAAGCTGCCCATCCGTTTTTGCCACAATCCCACTGGGCACCTCACCCACGCACTGGTGGATTCGGGCGCAGAGGGCAGCTTCATTTCACAAGGCCTGGCAACCCGATTGGGCATCCGCTGTCAGGCATTAAAACACCCCATCTCCCTGGTCCATCTCTCCCGTGCCTCCCTTGGGAGAGTTTCTCACCAAACCATGCCTGTCCCAGTCATCATCTCAGGGAACCACCGGGAGGAGATGGTATTTTACGTCCTGCCCAACTCTGTGTCGCCCGTCATCCTGGGGTATCCCTGGCTACGCCTCCACAACCCTGTCCTGGACTGGAGGTCCGCTGGGGTATCGGCATGGAGTACCTTCTGTATGGGCACCTGCCTTCAGTCCGCTGCCTGCTCCCCATCCGCGGCTCCCCCTGTGGCGGATACAGCACCTCCGGACCTGTCACTGGTGCCTCCAGAATTTCACGACCTGGGTATGGTATTTAGCAAATCGAAAGCTATGTCTCTTCCCCCGCATCGACCATATGACTGTGCCATCAACCTCCGCCAGGGGGCTCCCCTGCCATCTGGTCGGCTCTACAGCCTGTCGGCGCCAGAGAAGGAGACCATGAATACATACCTGAAGGAATCTCTGAGCGCTGGGATTATTCGCCCATCGTCGTCACCCGTGGGGGCAGGGTTTTTCTTTGTCGGGAAAAAGGACGGATCCCTCCGCCCCTGCATAGACTACCGAGCGCTGAATGACATCACTGAGAGGGACCGTTACACCCTGCCCCTCAAGGACACTGCCTTTCACTCCCTCCAGGGGGCGACCTGGTTTACCAAGCTGGATTTACGCAGCGCTTACCACCTCGTCCGGATCCGGGAGGGAGATGAATGGAAGACAGCCTTCCGTACCCCGAACGGCCACTTTGAGTATCTCGTCATGCCGTTCGGGCTGACCAACGCTCCTGCCGTCTTTCAGCGCCTCATTAATGACGTCCTCCGGGATTTCATCGGCCTTTTTGTGTTCGTCTACCTGGATGACATCCTTATCTTCTCCAGGTCCAGGGACGAGCACCAGGTCCATGTGAGGCGGGTCCTCCAAAGACTGCTGGAGAATCGTCTGTACGTGAAGGCTGAGAAATGCGAATTCTACGCTAGGACCACATCCTTCCTGGGATTCATCATCGCTCAAGATCAGGTGCTCCCAGACCCAGAGAAGGTGAAGGCGGTGGTGGAGTGGCCTACTCCCGCATCCCGGAAGCAGGTGCAACAGTTTGTTGGCTTCGCCAATTTTTACCGCCGCTTTGTCCCAAATTTCAGCTCGATCGTCGGACCGCTGACCCGCCTCACGTCCCCGAAGGTCCCGTTCCGGTGGACTGAAGAGGTCGCTGCTGCCTTTAGGGCGCTGAAGGCGGAGTTCTCCTCCTCCCGGGTCCTTCGCCAGGTCGACCCCGCGCTGCAGTGCATTGTGGAGGTGGACGCATCGGACACGGGAGTGGGAGCAGTGTTATCCCAGCGGTCACCTGACGATGGCGCCAAACGGCCGTGCGCCTTCTTCTCCCGGCGCCTGTCCCCGGCGGAGAGGAACTACGATGTGGGGGACAGAGAGCTCCTGGCCATTAAACTCGCCTTACAGGAGTGGCGCCACTGGCTAGAGGGGGCGGACCTGCCGTTTGTGGTCCTGACGGACCACAAGAACTTAGAGTATTTACGATCTGCCAAGCGCCTGAATGCCCGCCAGGCGCGCTGGTCTTTGTTCTTCGCCAGGTTCCGCTTCTCGATCACCTTCAGGCCGGGCTCCAAAAACGGCCTGCCTGACGCCCTCTCTAGGCAGTTCACCCCCGTGGAGGCTGAGGAGACGCCCCACACTATCCTGCCCAGGTCGTGCGTCCTCGGTGCCATCTCTTGGGACATTGAAGACAAGATCCGGAAGGCGCAGGAGGTGGAACCTGATCCTGGCGGCGGACCGGAGGGAAGACTGTTCGTCCCATCTGCGGTCCGAGGAGAGGTCATCCACTGGCTCCACACCTCCCGGCTCACCTGTCATCCCGGCACCTCTCGGATGATCAGCCTCCTCCAACGGTCCTTTTGGTGGCCAGGCCTGCGGAGGGATGCAGCCCGCTACGCCCGGGCTTGCCCAATCTGTGCCACCAGCAAGTCGGGAAATGCCCCCCCAGCGGGTCTGCTCCAGCCTCTGCCCGTCCCCGGCAGGCCCTGGTCGCACATCGCACTGGACTTCGTCACCGGACTCCCCGTTTCCAACTCCTTTGACACCGTCCTGACCATTGTGGACCGTTTCTCCAAGGCTGCGCACTTCATTCCCCTGCGAGGTCTCCCTACTGCCCTGGAGACGGCGGGCCTCCTCGTCCAACACGTGGTCAGGCTGCACGGGATTCCGGTGGACGTGGTCTCGGCCCGGGGTCCCCAATTTTCATCCGAGGTTTGGAGATCCTTTTGTAACGCCATCGGAGCCAAGGTGAGCCTCTCCTCCGGCCATCACCCCCAGTCTAACGGGCAGTGTGAGAGGACCAATCAGGAGCTGGAGGCTGCGCTCCACTGTGTTACTAGATCCAAGCCGACGTCCTGGAGCAACCATCTCGCCTGGGTGGAGTATGCCCACAACACCGCCCGCTCTTCTGCAACGGGGATGTCCCCCTTCAAGGCGTCCCTGGGTTACGACCCCCCGCTGTTTCCAGCGCAGGAGAACGAGGTGACTGTCCCCTCTGTTAGGGCGCACCTTAGGCAGTTCCGCTCCACCTGGGCTGCCGCGCGTCATGCGCTTTTACGCACGGCGGAGCGCAACAGGACCGTGGCGGACCGGCACAGAAGACCTGCCCCGGCGTACAGAGTTGGGCAACTCGTGTATGTGTCTACCCAGGACGTCACATTAAAAGGCGAGAGGAGGAAGCTGGCACAGCGATTCATGGGTCCCTTTCCCATCACCCGGATCATCAACCCGGTGGCTGTGCGCGTGGCTGTTCCCCCCTCCCTCCGCATCCATTCCACTTTCCATGTGTCGAAGGTGAAACTGGCAGTCACTGACCCCCTTTGCCCTCCTCCTGCAGCGCAACCCGCGCCCCGGATGATTGGTGGCCATCCGGCCTGGTCCGTCTCCTCCATCCTGGACTCCCGGCGCCGAGGTCGTGGGTTGCAATACCTGGTGGACTGGGAGGGCTATGGGCCCGAGCATCGACAATGGGTGCCCCCGTCGTTTGTGTTGGACCCATCGCTCATCGCGGACTTCCACCGAGCGCACCCGGATAAGCCATCGCCAGGAGGCGCTGCTAGAGGGGGGAGTACTGTCACGCCGCGCCATTCATCAGCGGCGCCACCTGCTCACGCACCTGACAATCATCAGCGGCGAGGGATAAAGGCCGTCTCGCCCGGAGGCTCGGCCTGAAGCCGTCAGACTTCGTCCCTCACCGTTGTGAGCATACTTCCCTTCAGCGTCACCATTTTGGTAAGAAGATCGCTTACCTCTTTTCTTCAGTCTTCTCCCCTGTGCACAGGTGGATTCCCCAGCGGCGGACATCTCCACTCCATCGCCCAATCCTCGCTGCTGTACAGAGCTCTCCAGGTGGCTGTCTTCCGGGCTTCGCCCCCTTGTTGTGCCAGCTGTCCTGACCCACCAAGTAAGTCCTTCTCTCGCCATAAATCCCTCCTGTGTTGGTGTATGCCCGTCACCCTCTCCCTGTGCTCTCTCCATAGGGTTGCTCGGCTGTACGGTCACCTGCCTCTGTGCCTGGAGCAGACACCATCACCAACACATTTACATCCCGCAGACACGCACTCATTCACTCCTGCTGTTAATAAACTCTTTGAACTACTCTAAGCCTGTGTGTGTGCGTCTCCTGAGCCGTGCGTTATGTCACTCTGTGATTGTTTGTTCAGCCCTGCCCATCCTGTAGTGCCTCCGTTGCCCTTGATTGTTCCCACCTGTCCTATGTTGTCTTGATTACCCCCCTGTCTATGTATACAATGTGGGCACCAGATAGTGTCCTGTCTGGTGTCCTTGAGTGTCAAGTGGCGTGAACAACACGCTTCTGTCCATATTGAGCTTTGGAGTTCATTCTTGTTTAGCCTGTTATTTTTGCCTGCCTGCTGTGCTTTATTTTGTGTTTTGACCCTCGAGCTGCATTTGGGTGACCAGCTCAAATAAAGACTTTTTGAACTTGCGTCCTGCGAGTGAGTCCTGCTTCTAAACACCATGACAGATGGACACCAGCTGTTATGGACCCAGCGGATTTAAAGTTTCATCTAATGGGCCTCAATGAGGAGGAAGCTTGGGTCGCTTCTTTCATCGAGGACCTTATCGAGGACGCCCACACCTCTCGCACGCCGGAGAGAGCCCTTCGCGCCCTTGCGGGCGCAGAACAACTCATTAAGGATTTTCCTTCCCTGCATCGGTACCCCCAGCTTGCTGGACTCCTGTGCTCCATACCAAATTTACAGAGGATGCTCCGGGAGCTGGTGAGGCTGTCACCGGCGGCGGGAGAGGAGTGGAGAGAAGGGGGACTTACACAAGCAGAGGGACAAGGCTCGCGCCGGTACCGATGGACACAGTGGCCCGGCTTTTCATCTCCGGCGGAGGCGCTCCTGGCCTCCGTGTCCTCCTCCCTTGACACTGCACCTCACCACCATGCAGCGGCGCCTCGTAAGACAATATCCGTTATCTCCCGGGAGGGATCACCTGACTCCTCAGAAGAAGCAGAACAGGGACAATGGCAAGTGCCTTCTCATTTTTTAACTTCAATAAATGAAAAATCTCACCTTGTTCCCAGGGAGAGGGCTCAGCTGCAGCCACCTACCATCACTGCTGAGCTCAATCTACCACCCTCTGCTGCCGTTTATGTCCAATCATCCTCATCTGTGTCTCCCTTCTCCCCAGCATCACGTCTGGGGTCCTGTTAGCAGCTGCCTCCTTGTCTGTCAGCACGCCTGCAGCCACACCCTCCACATATGAGTTCCAAGCAGCTGTAGACTCCCAGCCTGATTCTCTACCAGTCATCAAGCCTGCAACTCTGCCTGCCAACCAGCCTGCATCTCCGTTTGCCATCAAGCCTGCAGCTCTGCCTGTCATCAAGCCTGCAGCTCTGCCCGTCAACAGGCCTGCAGCTCTGCCTGTCATCAAACCTGCAGCTCTGTCTTTGAACAAGCCTGCAGCTCTGCTTGCGAACAGGCCTGCAGCTCTGCCTGCAAACAGGTCTGCAGCCCTGCCTGTGAACAAGCCTGAAGCTCTGCCTGTGAACAAGCCTGCAGCTCTGCCTGTGAGCAAGCCGGCTACTCCACCTGACATCATGCCTGCAGCTGCAACCCCTATATGTGGGTTCCAAGCAGCTGTAGCTTCCCAGCTTGATCCGCCGCCTGTTGCCATGCCTGCAGTTTCGCCTGTCGCCGTGTCTTCAGCTTTGCCTGTCGTCACCCCTTCTTCATCTGCCACGCCTGCTGCTTGGCCTTCTGCAGCAGAGTCACTGCGGTCCTCCTCGGCAGTGGAGCAAGAGCTCAGGCAAGTCCTCTTCCTTGTATTTTTAACATCAGTTTAGAGAGGTCTTGCCTAGGTCTTAGTGGGGGGACCCGGTTGCAGCTACCATCTGCTTCTGGGCTCTCCCCGCCAAGCTCCACTGCCACCTGTTGTAGTGACCCAAGTGTGTTTTCCTCCACATCTGAGGTGGCTGTTTTGGGGATGGATTCCCAGACGCTGGGGCTTGAGAACCTTCAGCCCTCATCATCTGGCTTCACTGGTGGTTAGGTCACCTTGCCTGTTCCAGAGACCGGTGTGCCTCCTCCGGGTGTTCCAGAGGCCGGAGAACCTCCATCATGTGTTCCTGAGGTTAGCGTGCACCTGTCATCTGCTACTGTGGTTTGCGCCTCAGTCATCTGTTTTAGAGCAAAAGGCTCTCATGTTACTATCGTCTGAGCCAAACACTCCTCTATTTTTGCCTCCTGAGCCAAAAGCTCTTGTATCATTGTCTCCCGATCGAAAAGCTCCTCTGTTATTGTCTCCTGTGTTTAAAATCCATATCTTGTTGTCCCCAGAGCGAACCTCCTTTGTGGTGTCCAGAGCAAAAACCTCTTGTTTTCTCCAGAGCAAGAGGCTCCCATGTCATCTCCTGAGGTAGGAGGTTCTACGTCGTCATCTCCTAAGTTTGGAGGTTCAGTGTTGCCATTTCCTGAGTTTAAAGTGTCCATGTTGTCATCTCCAGAGTTTAAAGTTTCCATGTTACCATCTCCAAAGTTTAAGGGTTCCATGTTTTCAACTCCAGAGTTTATTTAAGGGTTCCATGTTGTCATCTCCAGAGTTTAACGGTTCCATGTTGTCAGCTCCTGAGTTTAAGGGCTCCATGTTATAATCTCCAGAGTTTAAAGTTTCCATGTTGTCAGCTCCAGAGTTTAAAGTTTTCATGTTATCAGCTCCTGAGTTTAAAAATTTCATGCTGTCCGCTCCTAAGTTTAAAGTCCTTGTGTTATCCCCAAAACAAAAAGCTCCTGTGTTATCTCCTGAGGTTAAGGCTCCTGTGTTGCCTCCTGTACAAGGAGTTTCTATGTTGTTGTCTCCCGAGTTTAAAATTCCTATGATGCTATCTCCAGAGCAAAGGGCCTCTATGTTAGCTCCCGTGTTGGAGGCTCCTGAGCTCAACGCTCCTATGGTGTCATGTTCATCCATCTGGTGGCCCTTGGACTTTGGTAGGCCACCCGGTGTTTCCTGTTCCTCCATGTGGTGGGCCATGGACATTGGTAGGCCACCAGATATGTCATATTCCTCCTCCTGGTGGTTGTGTGACTTTGGCCGACTGCCTGAACATTTTGTCCTTGGTTATGTTCTTGTTTTGCCCTGCTGTACCTATGTCCCCCCTCCCCCTCCCCCCAATTGGGGTGTTCCTTGTTTTGTTTGGAGGGCAACTGGAATCCGCCCTTGGGGAGGGGGGCTCTGTCATGGTCTTATGCTAATTTATTATTTTTTTGTGTAATTACATATGATTAGTTGCCTGTATTATTTGCTTTTTGTATTTCCCTTGGTTCTGTATGTTCATTGTCATGTTTCGTGTGCATCCCCTCTGTGACTGTTTGTTCAGCCCCGCCTATCCTGTGCCATCTCCATTGCCCTTGATTGTTCCCCTATGTTGTCTTGATTAACCCCCTGTCTATATGTGTGCATCTCACTCTGTGTCCTGTCTGGTGTGCTTGAGTGTCATGTGGTGAGAACAACACACTTCTGTTCCGTCCTACCTGTCTATATCTAGCTTTGGAGTTTATTCTTGTTTAGCCTGCTATTTTTGCCTGCCTGCTGTGCTTTATTTTGTGTTTTGACCCTTGAGCTGCATTTGGGTGACCAGCTCAAATAAAGACTTCTTGAACTTGAGTCCTGCGAGTGGGTCCTGCTTCTAAACAATGTGACAGTTCCAAACAGTGCAGTTACAGGAAACCTATTGTTTTTAATACCAGACTACTGTCATTTTAAACACAGGAGTATAAGGAGATTAATCCGTTTTATAGCCACCTTAAGTTGAAAAATTAGTTTTCACCCAATTTAATAAGATAATAGACTGATGAAAAACATCCATCCATCCATCCATCTTCTACCGCTTTTCTGGAGGTCCGGGTCGCGGAGGCAGCAGTTCAAGCAGAGAAGCCCAGACTTCCCTCTCCCCAGCCACCTGCTCCAGTTCTTCAGAGGGGATACCAAGGCGTTCCCAGACCAGCTGGGAGACATAGTCTCTCCACCGAGTCCTGGGTCTGCCCCGGGGTCTCCTCCCAGTGGGACGTGCCTGAAACACCTCAAGTGGGAGGCGTCCAGGAGGCATCCTAATCAGATGCCCATACCACCTCAACTGACTCCTTTCAATGTGGAGGAGCAGCGGTTCTACTCTGAGCCTCTCCCGGATGACTGAGCTCCTCACCCTATCTCTGAGGGTGAGTCCAGCAATCCTACGGAGAAAGCTCATTTCAGCCGCTTGTATCCGTGATCTCGTTCTTTTGGTCATTACCCAAAGCTCGTGACCATAGGTGAGAGTAGGAACGTAGATTGACTGGTAAATCGACAGCTTTGCCTTAGAACTAAGCTCCCTCTTCACCACAACAGACCGGTACAACGTCCGCATCACTGCAGATGCTGCTCCAATCCGTCTGTCGATCTCTCGCTCCATTTTCCCCTCACTTGTGAACAAGACCCCAAGATACTTAAACTCCTTCACTTGGGGCAGGAGCCTGTCCCCAACCCGGAGAGGACAATCCACCTTTTTCCGGCTGAGGACCATGGACTCGGACTTGGAGGTGCTGATTCTCATCCCAGCCGCTTCACACTCAGCGGCAAACTGTCCCAGCAAGAGCTGTAGGTCATTGCTGGATGAAGCCAACAGGACAACATCATCTGCAAACAACAGAGATGAGATCCTGTGGTCACCAAGCATGACACCCTCCATTCCCTGGCTGCGCCTAGAAATCCTGTCCATAAAAATTAGGAACAGGATCGGTGACAAAGGGCAGCCCTGACGGAGTCCAACTCTCACTGGGAATGACTCCGACCGAGTGTTGGCAATACAAACTAAACTCTCACAACGGTCGTACAGAGACCGAATAGCTCATAACAACAAGCCCGATACCCCATACTCCCGAAGCACCCCCCACAAAAATCCACGAGGGACGCGGTCAAATGCCTTCTCCAAGTCCACAAAACACATGTAAACTGGTTGGGCAAACTCCCACGAACCCTCAAGAATTCTCGAGAGGGTAAAGAGCTGGTCCGATGTGCCACGGCCAGGACGAAAACCACATTGCTCCTCCTGAATCCGAGGTTCAACCAACGGCCGGACTCTCCTCTCCAGTACCTTGGCATAGACCTTCCCAGGGAGGCTGAGGAGTGTGATCCCTCTAAAGTTGGAGCACACCCTCCAGTCCCCTTTTTTGAAGAGAGGAACCACCACCCCGGTTTGCCATGCCAAAGGCACTGCCCCCGACCTCCACGCAATGTTGCAGAGGCGTGTCAACCATGACAACCCTACAACATCCAGGGCCTTGAAGTACTCGGGGCGAATCTCGTCCACCCCCGGGGCCCGGCCACCAAGGAGATTTTTAACCACCTTGGCGACCTCAGCCCCTGTGATAGGCGAGTCATCCCCCTCGTCCCCAAACCCTGCTTCCTCTGTGGAAGGCGTATCAGTGGGATTGAGGAGATCCTCGAAGTATTCCTTCCACCACCCGACGATATCCCCAGTTGAAGTCAACAGTGTCCCATCCGCACCATACACAGTGTGGACGGGGAGCTGCTTTCCCCTCCTGAGCCGCCGAACAGTTTGCCAGAATCTCTTTGAAGCCGACCGAAAGTCTTGTTCCATGGCCTCACCGAACTCCTCCCATACCCGGGTTTTTGCTTCCGCAACCACCCGAGCTGCACTCCGCTTGGCCTGCCGGTACACCTCAGCTGCTTCAGGAGTCCCACAAGCCAACCAAGCTTGATAGGACTCGTTCTTCAGCTTAATGGCCCCCCTCACCACTGGTGTCCACCACCTGGTTCGGGGGTTGCCACCACGAGATGCACCGACCACCTTGCGGCCGCAGCTCTGGGCCGCCGCTTCAACAACAGAGGTGGAGAACATGGCCCATTCAGACTCCATGTCTCCAGACTCCCTCGGAATGTGGTTGAAGTTCTTCCGGAGGTGGGAGTTGAAGACCTCCCGGACAGGGGCCTCAGCCAGACGCTCCCAGCACACCCTCACTATACGTTTGGGTCTACCAGGTCTGAATGGCTTCCTCCCCTGCCATCGGATCCAACTCACCACCAGGTGGTGATCAGTTGACAGCTCTGCACCTCTCTTTACTCGGGTGTCCAAGACATACGGTCGCAGGTCTGATGATACGATAACAAAATCGATCATTGACCTGCGACCTAGGGTGTCCTGGTGCCAGGTGCACATATGGACACCCTTATGCTTGAACATGGTGTTCGTTATGGACAGACTGTGGTTAGCACAGAAGTCCAATAACTGAACACCACTCGGGTTCAGACGGGGCAGGCTGTTCCTCCCAATCACCCCCCTCCAGGTTTCACTGTCGTTGCCCACGTGCGCATTGAAGTCCCCCAGTAGGACAATGGAGTCTCCAGGAGGAGCACCCTCCAGTGTAGAGGGTTGGAAATAGTTAATAGTTATGTAAGAGGTGAAAAAGACATTTGGATAAGAAAATTTAAAAAAAACAGGCACCCCTACAATTTTATGTTATTCCTTAATTGTTTATTTTTCTACAATGCATTTGTAATCCACCTGGTTCCATTATAACTCATGTGAGTTGAGTGCAGTTCCATACGCCGACCAATAGATGGCGCATGTCGCACAGTGATAGAGAGTAGACTCACGCACTGGAGTACGAAGAATAAATTCCTTGTGTGAAATAACGAAACGTGTTCTGCCGATTCTCTATCACAGGTTGGTAAATACTAATAATTCAAGAGTGCAATACAAACTGTAAGAGTCCTAGGATGTCCGAGATTATATTGTGATACGTGTGAGGCGAAAAGCGGGTTTGTAAGGGTATTTCTGTTAAAGTTGATGTGTTGTTGTATAAGCTAACCTGCTAATGTTAATGATCGAGTGTATGGGACGTGCCACAACAGTGAAATCCGCCCACGTTAAGAACCATTTGCTTACTTTATTTAAAGACAGTTATGAAACGGTTTTCATACAGTACGACATTTACTGGTTTGATTTGTCACCAAGTGTGCATATTTCGGGTGTATTACCGAATACCAGGAATACTATTGTAAGTGTGTTAGGTACACAGTGGCCAGGTCAGTGAATTGTTAAGAATAACACCACATGCTGTACATTTATGACAGTGCTTAAAATGATTAATGTAAATGTAAGTTCATGGGTTATTGTTTAAAATATAAATATTTGAACAAGTTAAAAGCTATATACATGGGAAGGAGATAAAACCAATAATTCATTTCATGTTAGAGTAATTTGTTAAGAATGTTAAGTATACAGTTAATGTCAAATCGGAAATTGTGATAAATGGACATGATTGTGTTTTGTTTAATGGTGATGTGATCAGACAAGAGAGAAACTATGGACTTTGATAGTAAATACTAGTCAGTTGATGTTGGTCATGTGAATGACTTGAACGAAGAATAAACTCCTTGTGTGAAATAACGAAACGTGTTCTGCCGATTCTCTATCACAGGTTGGAGAGTTAACTTCCACATGCACGTTTCCTCCTCCTGGGCCGCTACCCAGGGGAGCAACACCAGCACCCCAGTCACAGACTCCAAAAAGGGTGGGTACTCTGAAACATCATTTGGTGCATAGGCACAAATGATGGTCAGGACCCATTTCCCAATCCGAAGGCGCAGGGAAGCAACCCTTTCGTCCACCGGGGAAAACTCCAATATAGAGGCAGCAAGGTGGGGCGATACAAGAATACCCACCCCTGCTCGTCGCCTCTCACCCGGGGCAACTCCAGAAAAGGCCAAGCTCCAGCCCCTCTCCAGGAGACTGGTTCCAGAACCAGAGCTGTGTGTTGAGGTGAGGCCGACTATATCTAGCCGGTATCGCTCAACCTCGTACACCAGCTCAGGCTCCTTCCCCACCAGAGGGGTGACATTCCACGTACCAAAAGCCAGTTTAGAAAGCTTGGGATCAGTCCGCCAAGGTCTCCGCCTTTGACCGCCACCTAATCCACATAGCACCGGACCCCCATGATCCCTCCTGCAGGTGGTGAACCCACTGGAGGGCGGACCCATGTAACTCCTTCGGGCTGAGCCCGGCCGGGTCCCATGGGTGGAAACCCGGCCACCAGACGCTAGCCTTCGAGCCCCTCCCCCAGGCCTAGCTCCAGGGTGGGGCCCCGGTAATCCCATACCGGGCGGGGTACACTGAATCCTTGATATACAATTTATCATGAGAGTCTGTTGGATCGTTCTTAGTCTGGCCCTTCACCCAGGACCAGTTTGTCTTGGGAGACCCTATCAGAGGCAAATTGCCCCGGACAACATAGCTCCTGGGATCACTGGGGCACGCGAACCCCCCCACCACGATAAGGTGACGATCCATGAGGGGGTGATGACCCCCATGAGGAAAAAAAAAAAAACCATGAGGGTTTGTTTTTGTTTTTTTTTGATGAAAAACAAAAAAATAAAAAAACTGTATTAGAATTGTGCATTTTTTTCTGAACTGGCAAATAATAGCACCTGCATATGATATAGTCCACCATTAAAGTTTGGTGTAGTCCCGGCCCGGGGGATGGGGGCGCTGGCCTCCCAGTGCCTAGGGCCCGGGGGCCGGCGTTGGCCCTGCTGGAGGGGTGGGGGGTTGGCGGGTCTGGGGGGGTGGGCCAGCCGCACCAGCCGCCTGGCCTCCCTCGGCCATCAATCCTGAGGCAGATGCTTGGCTTTCCTGGGGCTTGTTGGCCTCTGACATTTGTGCTGTGTGGGGGTTGCTGGCGTTGTCCTGCTTGCTCGGGGTTTCTGGGGGGGGGGGGGCGGTGTTGCTGCGACTGGCCACCCTCTTCGTATGTTTCCTGACAAACCACTCTCATGCACACATTTATTTTGTGCGCACTGTCATACACACGCACACGGATGCACACACACAAATGTCTCTCCTTTAACAGGTGTGGATAGCAGACTCATGTTGAGACCTCTTCGGTGGAAGAAGCAGTCTGTCTTCTTTTTGTTTTAGTTGTTGGTTTGTTTGTCTTCTTTGTCTGTTCCTCTCCCTTTTCTTTCCCCCTCCCCGCACCTCCTTTCCCCATTCCCCATCCTGTCGGGTCCTTCTTGGATAAAATAATTTAAACAAAGTATTATAAGTTATTACAAGAGGAATTTATAACAATATACAGTACATAGATAGGTACTGTATAAGCTCATTTTGGCAAAGTAAATCTGTTTGGCACAATAACGGTAGCAGATTTCTGTTCTGCTCACCTAGCTGCCTAGCAGGACAAGGGAAAAAAAAAGTTTGATGTAGTGTTTGTGAAGTGTAGTGTAGTGTTTGTGCATTACTTTTGTGGAGCTTGCTTCCATTTACTGATGACACCACCCTCTCTTTTCAGCAAAATACCAATAGGTGATGCTGCTGTAGTTACATCATTCTTTTACACATACTAACCACGGACAGACAAACTACATTGTCAAAATAAATGGCAAGAGTACTTCGCAATAAACTATACCTTAGTATTTCCTGATTTTCTTTAAAGCATCTGTATGCTCAGGATGCTTCCATGCACAGTTAAGTCAAGCAATGGTTATAGCTCGACTAGTACCATTAAACGGCACTGCTTTCTTTGTCTTAGACAATTCCCCTTCCATGCTTTTATGCTTCCAGTTCCATGCAGTTCCCCTTCCATGCTTCCAGTTCCCCTTCCATGCTTTTATAAAAGCATGGAAGGGGAACTGATTTATTTACTGAAGTACAGTTGTATGCAAAAATTTGGGTACCCCTTGACAAATAACATATTTTAGCAATTTTAGTGAACTGTAAAAGAAAAAAAAGTCTCTGTAAGATATGGAAAAAAAAAACATTATCAGAAAACCTTGATGCATAGTTAACAAAAATTAAACATATGATTAGAAATTGTCAGCCGGCACCAGTTTTAAAGCCTTTAAGTTCTCTGACTCTTCAGACTTTGTACAAATACTTGGTACCCATGGGTTCCTCTAAGCAGCTGTGAAAGACACTAAAAATGAAAGTTGTTGATGCCCACAGTGCCAGTAAAGGCTAGAAGAAGATAGCAAACCATTTGTTTTGCCGTATGCTTTACTTTTTGTACAAAGTACATAGCTCTTATTTTGAAAGTTCGTTTGTGAAGAGAGCTTGATTTTCTTACCTGAAGAGTTCAGACTGGAAATGTTTATCTTCATCTGGCTCCCCCACCCCCTGTTTCCTGTGCTAAAGATGGACCTACATTTATTCTGTTAATTCTGTTATCCTGCTTTTTTTAATCTCTGTTAGCAGCAGAAATTCTCTGTGGACAGCCGCATGCAGGGGGGCGGGGCAGTGAGAGAAAGCGAGCAAGAGAGAGAGCAAGAGAGAGATGCTGCATGGTGTAAAGTCCTGGTTCATATTAATGTGACAAATTATACTCGATATGCACAATATAGGCATTTTATGTATCGCGGGTGGCTAAATATACAGATACATTGAATATATTCGGTATATCACACAGTCCTACATACGCCATACATCTCTGTTATTTAATGATGTTTGACTTTCGGGTCAAACGGCGACAAAAGGGGGGAAACTTGGGAGCATTAGTTGAGCCCCTGAGCCAGTTTGGGTCTGACTCAGTGTTCACATGCAGGAGAAACTTGACTCCAAACTGCATCACTGAGATGTGCTAGTCCCGACTTTTGAGAAATTTGATTCAGTACAATTCAGTCATTTACTACATGTATTTTAAAACTGCTTTGAGTCATCATATTAATATATTGACTGATTCTGCCCTAAACTAAAATAGCATTTTCACTGTGTGCACATGAGGAAGGTTATCCCAGAATTTAACTGAAGCAGACATACACAGAGGATTAATTTAAAAAAAGACATCTTACTTCCCACAACGATGATCTTGCGCTGTGTTTCCTCACAGATAAAGTGTTTAATGAGGTTGTATGCCATGGGAAACAATCTGGGAGCTGGGGAAAATGCAGAAAATTATTAAACCAAAGTTAGTGGCACAACTAAAACTAAAGGAGCAGACAAACTGTGATTGATCTGCTGAAGCACCTTTGATAATAAACAATCTCTTCAGCCCCTCAGGATAATGGTTTTCAAACATGGTGAGGACCTTCAACAAATGGGGAAATGGTTTGATGATCAGATACGGGCACTGATGATAAGACATTTAATCAGTGGGCAGATGTGACAGATGTGAGTGTACATCAGACCTCTCCATAGGTGTCAATAGCAGGTTTCCACATGTGCTTCAGTCCAAGTCCTTCACAGTCGTAGATCAAAGTGATGGATTCAATGTTTTTTCCCAACTACAAAACAAAAGGCAGGAAAGTTAGAGAGGAACAAGAAGGGAAAAGTGAAGGAGAGGAAGAAAGTGCTTCTGTCTCACCTTCTCAGTCTGCCGCTGACACTCACGCCGCAGCATCTCTGTGTGCTTGATCTTCAACTTCATGAAGTCCTGTTTGGTTGCTGACATCAGCAAACCTTTCGGATCCAGAGGACCAATCACATCGTACCAGATCGGACTTCCCTCTCGGTCATAGCCGCACATCCCTCCAGACACATACTTTTCTATCACCTAAAGGAGGTGCGAGCAGGAGAACACTGAAACTATTCAACAGGTGGGTGTTTTTGCAGACAAACCTACCTAAATGTATTTTTCCCTATAGTTCAAAGGGACAGTTCCCTTCAAAATTAAATGTATGTACTTTCGCTCTGGCCTTTCTTGTAGTTTCAAACATACCTGCCAACATTTAGGTTTTCTTGAGAGGGCATCAGAACAATAATCTGAACAATGTGGTCAAAATGATGTTACTTCCACGTTAACTGTGTTCTAACAAAACATATCATGGCAAAGGTTTCATGCACAAACTACCACCTACTGGGCATAAATAAAGATGGAAGGCATGAGAGCTCTCTTAAAGTGAAGCCCATGCATCTCAATCACCCTCTATTGGCTGACTACAGTATGACAACAAGCCCCGCCTCACCCCATTATCGTGTGTGATTTTGCCAAATTATTTGATGCTATAAAAATGAGATTGCTGGTCAAATTTGAGGGCTGTTGTGACTGGTCATATTGGTGGGTGATACCTATGAGCTGCTGCATAGACTGTGATCAATGACTGTGTGGGTGGTAACTCTGTGCTTCATGGCTGCTATTCCAACAAGAGACTCAAAGCTGACCCAAATCAATGCAGTCCACTGCACACCATAGCAGCATGTTTTGTTGGCTATCCAAGCAATGAAGTAATTCTGATTCCACTGTGAGTGGCAACAGTATGCACTTTTCCAGACATAGTTCAGCCAACATAGAATTATATAAAAATTTAATTTTGGAGTGAATTGTTCTCCTAATCTGCATGAACTGCATGAGTCACAGAAATGTGCCAACAAACTCCGGAGGCTTCCATCCTCAGTTAAGACTACTTATTAACAACTTAATATGTTGCCCACCAAAGACCTCAGAAGACCATTAAATGGTTTAAAAAGGCATTTACCTCTGGGGGTTTATAGTCAGTCAAGATAGTGTCTACTTTCATCTGTTTCCTGAACTCCACATGCTGAAAAAAGAGAAGAACACAGGAGATTCACCAGGTTAAATGTCAAGTAGGAAAAAAAATAATCTGTATACAAACACACAGGTGACAAATTAAAGGAAAATGGGTAACAGCTTTAGTTTCTCATCACAGAATTTAGTTCTTAAAAAATTGATACATGATGCACACTGAAGCATATTTTTGGAGAATTTCACAATGGTTAAAAATTCAAAAGGGAAAATCTTACATTCATAAATACAAATTCAACACACCAAGTTCTTTTGGATGCAGCTTTGTGTCTTTCTGGCTTTGCACACTATCTCATTCCTTTTAGCAGATCCTATAAAGAACAGATGTTCTGTGGGGTTTAAGTCTGGGCTTTGGAAGGGACACTCAAAAAAAAAAAAAATAAAGTTGCAGACTTTTGCAGGACAATGCTCCAGTTGGATCCTGGCTGTTTGTATGGGGTTACTGTGGTGCTGAGAGGTGAACACTTCACTTTTACATGTATGGGGTGCTGTGAAGTAGCGTATCCTGAATTTAATAGCAACATTTTTGCCACATTTAGCTCTGCACTACATTAAAAATGTAGTGTGAAACTTTTAAAGTCACTTCTTTACAAGATTTACAAGCAATACTTGTGACTTTTAAGTCTAAATGATACTTTTTAAATCTAAATATTAAATGCTATATCTATACATACTAAATATTAATCTAGATAGATGGATGGATGGATGGACGGAGGGAGGGAGGGAGGGACGGACGGACAGACAGACAGACAGACAGACAGACAGACAGACAGACAGACAGACAGACAGATAGATTTTATTAACCCCAAACTGGGAAATTACAGTGTACAACATGTGTTCTTTGTGGTGTGATAATCTGACATTCACAGACCTTTCTAAAGGCTATCAGTCAGGACTTAACCAGCTGTTAACCAAATGTTAATATCTAAGTATTAAATGGTAAATCTAAATGTAAATGCTACATATAAATCTAAAGGTTAAAACTAAATGTTAAACCCATCTTCAATCATTTAATCCTTTTTGGGCTGTGGGGGGCTACAGTCTATCCCAGCATCTTTGGGCAAGAGGTCGTGTACACCCTGGACAGATCGCCAGTCCATCGCAGGGCCAACACAGTGAGACAGACAACCATTCACTCTCACATTCATACCTAAGGACAATTTAGAATCCCCAGTTGATGCCAATTAACCTAACCTGCATGTCTTTGGCCTGTGGGAGGAAACCAGAGTACCCGGAGAAAACCCACGTAGACACGGGAAGAACATGCAAACCCCGCCCGAGAAGGGTCACTGCTGGCCAGGAGGTGGGATCGAACTCACAGCCTTATTGCTGTGCTGCCACAGTGCTAACCACTGAGCTAAATGTTAAATCTACTGTTAACTAGTGCATACCTGTGCATGCTTGCGCATACCTGTGCATGCCCATAGAAACCAAGTATAGGCAAGTATTTCTACATGCCCGTAGAAAGCAGGTGTAAGCAAACATGTCACCACTCGTTCAGTGATGCCTGCCTTTGATCTTTGATGACGTTATAGTGAGTCCTACGATCTTTGATGATGTCATAGCGAGTCCTATGATCTTTGATGATGTCATAGCAAGTCCTATGATTGAGTGATGCCTGCCTTTGATCTTTGATGATGTCATAGTGAGTCCTATGATCGTCAGTAGCGAGTCCTATGATTGTCTTTGATCTTTGAGCCTTTGATCTTTGATGATGTCATAGCGAGTCCTATGATCGTGAGTGATGCCTGCCTCGTTCAGTGATGCCTGCCTGTGATCTTTGATGATGTCATAGTGAGTCCTTTGATCTTTGATGATGTCATAACGAGTCCTATGATCTCTTAGTGAGTCCTATGATAGTGAGTCCTTTGATCTTTGAAGATGTCATAGCGAGTCCTATGATCTTTTCGTGAGTCCTATGATCTTTTAGCGATACTGAGTCCTTTGATCTTTGATGATGTCATAGCGAGTCCTATGATCTTTTTGCGAGTCCTATGATCTTTTAGCGATAGTGAGTCCTATGATGATGTCATAGCGAGTCCTTTGATCTTTGATGATGTTAGCGAGTCTAGCAAGTCTTATGATCTTTTAGTGAGTCCTATGATAGTGGGTCCTTTGATCTTTGAAGATGTCATGGCGAGTCCTATGAAATGTTTGCGAGTCCTATGATCTTTTAGCGATAGTGAGTCCTTTGATCTTTGATGATGTCATAGCGAGTCCTATGATCTTTTAGCGAGTCCTATGATCGTGACAGACACACACAGACAGGGGAGTTGTTCGGAGCTCCTTGTGGGAACTCCTTATACAAAGATATAGAATAATCAAGTCAGTGGCAGTAATGCACCTATAAGCTGGTTACCAGCTGGTTGCCAACCGCCAATCAAGAGAGACTAGTACCTACCTGTGTATGCCTGTAGAAAGCAGGTGTAAGCAAGAGTGTAAGCAAGCACGTCACCACTCGTCCAATGATGCCTGCCTTTGATCTTTGATTGTGTCATAGCGAGTCGTATGACCTTTGATGATGTCGTAGCGAGGTAGGTGGTCCTATGATCTTTTAGCGAGTCCTATGATCATGACAGACACACAGACATAGGAACATCATAGGACATCATGTAGACATCATAGGCAGTCCTATGATCTTTTAGCAAGTCCTATGCCCGCGACCCGAAAAGGATTAAGCGGAAGAAAATGGAAGGATGGATGGATGATCGTGACAGACAGACAGGGGAGTTGCCACTTCATTTCACTGGAGGGTGCGATTCCACTACTGGATAAGTTGAGTGCCGTGTCACACTTTCCACATCTGCAGACTGTGAGGGCCCTACAGGAGTTTTTGGGAATGGTCAATTTTTACAACCGTTTCCTCCCCCGGGCAGCCCAGCTGATGCAGCTGTTGTATGCCACGCTTAAGAAAAAGAAGCCTGCGGAAAACATCGACTGAACTCCCGAGCGAGTCCAGGCTTTCACAGACGCCAAGAAAGCGCTCGCAGATGCCGTTTTGCTAGCCCACCCGGACCCGTCGGCATGGATAGCACTCACCACGGACGCATCTGACATTGCCATAGGGGCAGTGGTGGAGCAGTACGTCTCTGGTTCATGGCAGCCGCTTATGTTTTTCAGTCGACCTTTGCGCGACAACGAACGCAAATACAGCACGTTCGACAGAGAATTGTTGGCTCTCCACCTGGTGATGCGCCATTTCCAGTTTTGGCTAGAGGGGCGCGAGTTCACTGCATTCATTGACCATAAGCCACTGATGCACGCAATGTCTAAGGTCTCGGAACCGTGGTTGGCCCGGCAGCAACGGCATTTAGCCGCGATGTCGGAGTCTATGACCAACATTCAGCACGTTGCCGGTAAGCTCAGCGTCGTGGCCGATTGCCTGTTGCGTGCGGTGGTCTCCCCGGTCTACATGGGAATAGATTTCCCTGTTATGGCCATGGAGCAAGCCGGGGACGTGGACATTTGTGCGCTCCAGTCTGCACCTACTGGGTTAAAGCTGAAGAGCAGGGTGGTGGGTGAAGGGTCCCCTCCCTTGCTCTGCAACATCTCTCTGAGCTCTTGGCACCGCCATATTTTTGAGTCAGTCCACTCCCTTTTGCATCCAGGTGTGAGCACTTTGGTTAAACTGGTGGTGGCCGCGCTTGCGCAAAGATGTGAAAGAGTGGGCTGCAGCATACGTTGCGTGCCAACGGGCCAAAGTACACAAGCACACCAGAGCCCCCCTTGAGCCATTCCAAATCCCAGCCAGGAGAACCGACCACGTCCACGTGGATTTGGTGGGACCTGTCCCGCCGTCGCAAGGTTTCACGCACCATTTGACAATCGTGGACTGCATCACACACTGGCCTGAAGTGGTCCCGCTGGCTTCCACCACGTCCGCGGAAGTGGCTCACGCTTTTTTGTTGGCTTGGGTTGCACGGTTCGGATCCCCATCAGACATCACTTCCGACAGGGGTCCACAATTCATTTCGGAACTTTGGTCTGCGATGGCCCAGAGCCTGGGGTCAAAATTCACTGTATTACCGCGTACAACCCCCAGGCTAACGGATTATGCGAGCGTTTTCATAGATCGCTTAAAGTAGCACTCAGAGCTTCACTCACGGATGCAAATTGAGTTGACTGCCTTCCCTGGGCTCTTTTAGGGTTTCACTCCGCGCCTAAGGAGAACCTGGCAGCCTCTCCAGCAGAACTCGCTTTTTCTCAGCCACTGCGGATCCCCTGCGAGTTTTTACCGGAAAACCCAGTGCCCGGGGCCGATCCGCCTGTGCAATTTTTGCACAGTACGGAGGCTTTTAACATGCCGTGCCGGGCCTGGCCCATCATTGTTTTCCCCACACCTTCCCATCCCCACTTACAGAACGTCGGTTTTGTTTTTGTCAGGCACGATGCACACCAGGTCCCACTGCGCCCACCATACAACGGACTGTTCATGGTGCTGGAACCTGGGGCGAAGCATTTTGTGTTAGACTTGAGGGGGCATAGGGAGACCGTCTGCATCGACAGGCTGAAGCCCACTTTTGTATTGGCAGACGAGCAGGTGGTGTTGGCCCAAGCCCCAGCACGGATGCCCACTATCGGTGGCTCCACAAGTTGGTGTTCCCTCGGTAGAGACCTGCGCTCGCGAAGCTAACATGTTTCCTCCCCCACCCTTTTTCCCTCCACAGACTGATGTGCCCACCTGTACACCTCACCAGCAGGGTGTTTCGACCGGATCGACGACCCCCCGCTACAGCCGCTATGGGTGCTGGCTCAAGCCCAATGGACGGGGGGGGGGGGGCTGTGTGGAGGCGCTGTGTGGAGGCGCTGTGTGGGGAATTCTCCACCCAGAGTAGGGAGCCGGGGGGAAGAGGGGGACAATGGACTCAAGGAGGAAGTGGTACCGGGTGGTCTCAGATGGGACAGAAAGGACTATGCACCTCCTGGGGAGTTCAGGAGACACCAGAGCCGCTGAGGAAGAGAGGGTGTCAGAAGCGGGTCTGGCGTTATGTGATGTTAATGTGCCAAGCATGTCTTTGTTCCACTAATTGTATTGTTGTTGAGCTTCCTGGGTCTCAGGGCAAGGGATTGAAGGTTATAAAGGGAAGGTGCTGAGAGACCCAGGCAAATTTAATTACTGTACTTGATGTTGGAGGTGGAATAAAGTTCGTGTGCTAGTCCAGCTCGTTGCCTCATCTGCTTTCTTCCTCCACAATACCACCATTGAATGTGACCCTTTGATTATTTACTTTGAAACACCTTGGATACTATTCAGGAAAACAAAGATACTGTAATTTCAAGATATGTTTATTTTTGTACATCCTTTTTATGAAATAGTTGAAAAGATCAATGGAGATGAGACTTAAATTTAACAGCTGCTGACTGGAGTTGCCCTGGGCGAGAGGCAACGAGCAGGGGTAGGTATTCTTGTATCCCCCCACCTTGCTGCCTCTATATTGGAGTTTTCCCCGGTGGACGAAAGAGTTGTTTCCCTGCGCCTTTGAGTTGGGAAACGAGTCCTGACCATCATTTGTGCCTATGCACCAAATGATGGTTCAGAGTATCCACCCTTTTTGGAGTCTCTAACTGGGGTGCTGGAGAGTGCTCCGCTTGGAGACTCCATTGTCCTACTGGGGGACTTCAATGTGCACACGGGCAACGACAGTGAAACCTGGAGGGGGGTAAGTGAGAGGAAAGGCCTGCCCGTCCTGAACCCGAGTGGTGTTCAGTTATTGGACTTCTGTGCTAACCACAGTTTGTCCATAACAAACACCATGTTCAACCATAAGGGTGTCCATATGTGCACCTGGCACGAGGACACCCTAGGTCACAGGTCGATGATCGATTTTGTTATCGTGTCATCAGACCTGCGACTGTATGTCTTGGACACTGAGGTAAAGAGAGGTGCAGAGCTGTCAACTGATCACCACCTGGTGGTGAGTTGGATCCAATAGCAGGGGAGGATGCCATTCAGACCTGGTAGACCCAAACGTATAGTGAGGGTGTGCTGGGAATGCCTGGCTGAGGCCCCTGTCCAGGAGGTCTTCAACTCCCACCTCCAGAAGACCTTCAACCACATTCCGAGGGAGTCTGAAGGCATGGAGTCTGAATGGGCCATGTTCTCCACCTCCATTGTTGAAGCGGCTGGCCAGAGCTGTGGTCACAAGGTCATCGGTGCATCTCATGGTGGCAACCCCCGAACCAAGTGGTGGACACCAGTGGTGAGGGGGGCCATTAAGCTGAAGAACGAGTCCTATCAAGCTTGGTTGGCTTGTGGGACTCTCAAAGCAGCTGAGATGTACCGGCAGGCCAAGCGGAGTGCAGCTTGGGTGGTTGCTGAAGCAAAAACTCGCATGAGGGAGGAGTTTGGTGAGGCCATGGAACAAGACTTTCGGTCGGCCTTGAAGAGATTCTGGCAAACTGTCCGGCGGCTAAGGGAAGCAGCTCCCTGTCCACACTATGTATGGTGCGGATGGGGCGCTGCTGACTTCAACTGGGGACATCGTCGGGCGGTGGAAGGAATACTCCGAGGATCTCCTCAATCCCACTGACACGCCTTCCACAGAGGAAGCAGGGCTTGTGGACGAGGGGGACGACTCACCCATCACAGGGGCTGAGGTCGCCAAAGTGATTAAAAAACTCTTCGGTGGCTGGGCCCCGGGGGTGGACGAGATTCACCCCAAGTTCCTCAAGGCCCTGGATGTTGTTGGGCTGTCATAGTTGTCATGCCTCTGCAACATTGCGTGGAGGTCGGGGACAGTGCCTTTGGCATGGCAAACTGGGGTGGTGGTTCTTCTCTTCAAGAAGGGGGACTGGAGAGTGTGTTCCAACATTAGAGGGATCACACTCCTCAGCCTCCCAGGGAAGGTCTATGCCAAGGTACTACAGAGGAGAGTCTGGCCATTGGTCAAACTGCGGATTCAGAAGGAGTAATGTGATATTCAGCCTGGCCATGGCACATCAGACCAGTTCTTTACCCTCTCGAGAATCCTCAAGGGTTCGTGGGAGTTTGCCCAACTAGTTTGCATGTGTTTTGTGGACTTGGAGAAGGCATTCGACCATGTCCCTCGTGGTTTTATGTGGGGGGAGCTTCGGGAGTATGGGGTATCGGGCTTGTTGTTACGAGCTATCTGGTTTCTATATGACTATTGTGAGAGTTTGGTTCGTATTGCCAACACTCAGTCGGACTCATTCCCAGTAAGAGTGGGACTCTGCCAAGGCTGCCCTTTCTCACCGATCCTGTTCATAACTTTTATGGACAGGATTCCTCGGCGCAGCCAGGGAACAGAGGGTGCCATGCTTAGTGACAACAGGATCTCATCTCTGTTATTTGCAGATGATGTTGTCCTGTTGGCTTCATCCAGCAATGACCTACAGGTCTTACTGGGACAGTTTGCTACTGAGTGTGAAGCGGCTGGGATGAGAATCAGCACCTCCAAGTCTGAGTCTACGGTCCTCAGCTGGAAAAAGATGGATTGTCCTCTCCAAGTTGGGGATAAACTCCTGCCCCAAGTGGAGGAGATTAAGTACAGTATCTCTGGGTCTTATTCACGAGTGAGAGAAGAATGGAGCGAGAGATTGACAGACGGATCGGAGCAATATCTGCAGTGATGCGGACATTGTACCAGTCTGTTGTGGTGAAGAGGGAGCTGAGCTCTAAGGCAAAGTTGTCGATTTACCGGTCAATCTACGTTCCTGCCCTCACCTATGGTCATGAGCTTTGGGTAATGACCGAAAGAATGAGATCACGGATACAAGTGGCTGAAATGAGCTTTCTTCGTAGGATTGCTGGACTCACCCTTAGAGATAGGGTGAGGAGTTCAGTCATCCGGGAGAGACTCAGAATAAAACCACTGATCCTCCACATTGAAAGGAGCCAGTTGATATGATATGGGCATCTGATCACGATGCCTCCTGGATGCCTCCCACTTGAGGTGGTTCGGGCACATCCTACTGGGAGGAGACCCCGGGGCAGACCCAGGACTCGCTGGAGAGACTGCGTCTCCCAGCTGGTCTGGGAATGCCTTGGTATCCTCTCTGAAGAGCTGGGGAGTGGGAAGTCTGGGCTTCTCTGCTTGAACTGCTGCCTCCGTGACCCGGACCTCCAGAAAAGCGGTAGAAGATGGATGGATGGATGGCGCTGTTGACTTACCAGTATAAATCAATGAACTACCCTGTTTTCTGACTACAGTACTTGGTTAAACCTGAAAATGGGACCCAAATGGATGTGGTTTTTACATAAGGGGCCACAAGTCACAAAGGTTGGCAAACACTTCTTTAAACTGACACTGCATTGAGATATATCACCTTACCATATGTTTTATTTTAGATTATTAAAACTAATTTTTTTAAAAAATGTGGATTGCAGCACATTTTTAACCTTTCAAATTCAGTGCATGAGAAGTGTCATACAGCATCAAATGCAAAATAAACATCCATCCATCCATCTTCTTCCACTTAATCCTTTTCGGGTCGCGGGGGGACTGGAGCCTATCCCAGCATCTTTGGGCGAGAGGCAGGGTACACCTTGGACAGATCACCAGTCTATTGCAGGGCCAACACAGAGAGACAGACAACCATTCACTCTCACAGTCATCTCTAAGGACAATTTAGAATCCCCAGTTTGATGCCATTTAACCTAACTTGCATGTTTTTGGCATGTGGGAGGAAACCGGAGAAATCCCAGAGTAAACCAACGCAGACACGGGGAGAACATGCAAACTCCACACAGACCACTGTTGATCGGGGGCTGGGATCGAACCCAGGATCCCCCGGCCAAGGGTGAGTTGCTGTGCTGCCACAGTGCTAACCACTCCGCCACCGCGCTGCCCACAAAATAAACAGATAAATAATTTTAAGCCAAAGGTTACACTTCAGAATGACAAAGAGCATACCTTTCTGATCATTGCTTCAGATTTCTGAATATTGAAGTTACGGGCTGAAAAAAGAAAAAAAAAATCCCACATTAGATTTCCTCTGGACTTCTACTGAACAGCAAATATTCATTTTAGCATGAAACACACAATTCATTTTTCCTCTATGTGGACAATATTAATTTAAACTAAAACAAACATCCTGGTCAGTTCACGAGATAAAGAATGTTACTCTTTATTTATTTGATTTTTTGTGTAAGGATTACAAAAACAGGCACAAGTCCCTCCTCCCACACTGTTTTAAGCAAAATCAGAAAATACAAATATTTTATAGTGATTGGGCCTCATCCAAAAACTGTTAACACTACTAACAGATTTGTTCATAAACATGGCCTACAATCAATTAAGTAAACTTGTCTGAGTCACCAATGCCTTAGTATCTTGAGATTTAGTACAGACACAAACAAAATTTTCAAGTGGTCCAGACCAGTTGTAAGAGTTTTGTGTAAGTACTTTGTTAATCTAACCTTAATTTTCTTTAAATGGCTCTTTGTTTTATCGAGCTGCATTAATAGAGTGTAAACACTATAAACTTAATAATTAGTTTACAAGATTTTATACTTTGATTCAAGTTATAATGTAAATTAAAATACACTGTGTTCCAAATTATTATGCAAATGATGTTTGTCTCTCATTTTCTTAAATAGTTGATGCAAATGACAGTCAGTATAATTTCCAAATCATCAACCATTAGAGTGTAATTCAAATTTTATCGAACAAACCTCCTAATGATGACTATTTTTTGCAAAAATAAAAAAACTCAGAATGCACTGTTCCAAATTATTATGCACAACAGAGTTTCAAAACATTTTATTGGTTGTAAAGAACTGAAAATGGTCATTTGTTGAATTTGCAGCATTAGGAGGTCATATTTACTGAAATCAAAAGCTATTTCAATCAAAAACACTGTAACAGGCCAAGTTACATGTTAACATAGGACCCTTTTTTATATAACCATCACAATTCTTGCATCCATTGAACTTGTGAGTTTTTGGAGAGTTTCTGCTTGAATTTGCAAGATGTCAGAATAGCTTCCAACAGCTGCTGTTTTGATGTGAACTGCCTCCCACCCTCATAGATCTTTTGCTTGAGGATGCTCCAAAGGTTCTCAATAGGGTTGAGGTCAGGGGAGGATGGGGGCCACACCATGAGTTTCTCTCCTTTTATGCCCATAGCAGCCAATGTCTCAGAGGTATACTTTGCAGCATGAGATGGTGCATTGCCATGCATGAAGATAATTTTGCTACCGAAGGCATGGTTCTTCTTTTTGTATCATGGAAGAAAGGGGTCAGTCAGAAACTCTATATACTTTGCCGAAGTCATTTTCACACCTTCAGGGACCCTAAAGGGGTCATGAATCCCATGACATTAAAGGGGCCATGATTCCGGCCCAAAACATGACTCCACCACCTCCTTGCTGATGTTGCAGCCTTGTTGGGACATGGTGGCCATGCACCAACCATCCACTACTCCATCTGGACCATCCAGGGTTGCACGGCACTCATCAGTAAACAAGACTGTTTGAAAATTAGTCTTCATGTATTTCTGGGCCCACTGCAACTGCTTCTGCTTGTGAGCATTGGTTAGGGGTGTCAGAATAGTATGTTTATGCACAACTGCAAGCCTCTGGAGGATCCTATACCTTGAGGTTCCTGGGACTCCAGAGGCACCAGCAGCTTCAAATACCTGTTTGCTACTTTGTAATGGCATTTTAGCAGCTGCTCTCTTAATCCGATAAATTTGTATGGCAGAAACCCTCCTCATTATGCCTTTATCTGCACAAATCCATCTGTGCTCTGAATCAGCCACAAATTTCTTCACAGCATGATGATCTTGCTTAAGTTTTCATGAAATATCTAATGTTTTCATACTTTGTCCAAGGCATTGCACTATTTGACACTTTTCGGTAATAGGGAGATTCTTTTTCTTTCCCATATTGCTTGAAACCTGTGGCATGCTTAATAATGTGGAACATAATTCTTAAGTAGTTTTTCTTTAATTGGGCTCACCTGGCAGACTAATTAAGACAGGTGTCTGAGATTGATATCAATGATCCAAAGAGCCCTAAGACACAATACCATCCATTAGTTTAATTGAAAAACAAAAAATTGAATGTTTATGACACTAAAATCCTATTTGCATAATAATTTGGAACGGAGTGTAATTGAAAAGGGTGCTGCCCTGTGGCTGCTCTGCTGTGTGTCACTTGTGGGTATGTGAAGTTTATGTGGACAAATTGTCGTTTTATGTGTCTGCACTTTGCTTTTAGTGTCTACTGTGAAGTGTGCTGTACTGTACTGTCTGTGTTTTTGTGTATGCTGTTTTATTTCTTTTCAGTGAACCTGTATCCACATGACATCTCATCCTCGGGACAGGAGCTTTATACCAAATTAATCACACCTGTGGAAGCGCACCTTATATATACTCCTTGCATCCACCCATTCTTCTTCTTTCTATCCTCCTGTTTGGTAAGAGCTTATACCAGTCTGTTTAACACTGTGGTTTTTTTGGGCTGTTTGGGCTGCCTTACCCTAGGTACCCCATCGCTGTGTCATAAAATTGTTGTGTTTTTCTGCTGAATGAGAGAAAGTTTGCAGCAGCTGTGTAGCATGACGTGCACTGTCCATGTCTGGTTGAGGTATGTAATATACACTTGCCTTCTTTTCAGCGGGAACTGTTAACAGTTTAGCAGCATGAGGTATGTACTACCCTTACCTGTTTAAGGTTTGTCATGTATTTTGTGCCTTCTCTTCAGGCAGAAGAACTGGTTAACAGCTTAACAGCACACAATATGCTTTATCTGCTTGGGATATGTGATATATTTTTGCCTTCATCAAGGAGGAATTGCTTAACAGTTTAACAGCATGGTACAATTTGCCGTTAATTCTGTACTGTTTCTTTTTCTTGACTGACAGTCATCTTCTTAAAAAAAAGATGTCTTCTTTGTCTGGGTACTGACTGCTCCTGTGCTTGGTGCACTCTCGCCACCTTTTGTAGGGGAGTGGTACTGCATACAGGTTAGAACTGAAATCTGATATTTCTATGTTGTCTTATGACTAGCGAGCTTGTACCTCATGGAACAGCCCTTTGGCCTGTTTATAATAACAGTAATGAGAATAATGAGAATAACTGTCTTGTTTTCTCTCCTATTGTTCTCCTGGAGGAATAATGGCTTCTGCTGGGAGTGAAGGAAGAAGAAATAGCCCGGACACTGGTATGCCACCAGCCCAAGGCTCCATCCCTCCAGGTTTAAGTGCTCCAGCTGGAACTGGGCAGGCCAGGAGGAAGCAGGAGCAGATTGAAGGAAGCCAGCCACGCAATCCAGCGGGTGGATTTCATGCAGAGCCAATTGGAGGAAATGCATAAGACCATTGAACATATGGCTGCAAATCACTGTCTCCTTTGGGTGTGCTGCACCAGGCCCCCGTATGTGCCCTGAGACCGCATCCTGATGCAGTGTCTCTCGTGGCCTCTGATAACTTGGGTAAGACCATCAGCTCTGGCTGTGGCGCCATTGGGAGAGTGGATGTCTCTCTGAGGATAACAATGAAGTCGACGGTGACTCCCCGGTCAAGGAGACTTTCCTGAGCCCTATGATGTATCTGCCAGGGCACGGCTCTCTGGGCAGCATCAGCTGCGGGGCTTCCTCCCCCATCTTCTCCACCTAAAGCGTCGGCTTGGAACAGAGGTCCTGCAACCCAGAGGCGGGTTCCCTTGTCAGTTTATCCTGACTATGTGGAACATCTGCAGAAGTAGTGGGCATGTCTAAGAGGCTGTTGCCCCTCGTTCTGCACTCAGTATTTTGAGTGGTGCTGCGGAGCAGGATTTGGATAGTGCACTGAAAGTGACTCTACCTGTGCACTACTGGTTGGAGCTTCCCCCATAGACAGCAAGCCTATATGCCACCCTAATGGCAAGTGTCGTGCCACTGATTGGTGAGTGGGTAGTACCTAGCAGTCTGTGGCTATGGCCTCTAGGCTGGCAAATGCTAATACACTTCTTTTAGTGTATTTAGAAGGTCTGATAAGGGACCTAGAGTCAAAAGTGGAACTGACCTTTTGCCAGAGTTGGTAAAGGTGGTGGACACTGTGATTCAAGGAGCTAGCTCACAAGCTACAGCACTTGGGAACTCCCTGGTCAGCTGACCATCCTGTGGCATGTGTGGTTGAGTCAGTCTGGATTGGCGGATATGGACAAGGCTGCTGTTTTGAAGGCTGCGGTAGTGCCTGGTGAGGTCTTTGCACCTTGTCCAACATTGCCTCTGTTGCCAGCCCAGAGGATGAGACTGCACATGCGCATGTTTCATCAGCCAGGACCATCCAGGTCGAGCATCCGGAGACCTCTTGAGGGGGTGAGAACCCACAGTGGCTTTGTCAGGTTCCTTTCAGAGCTTGGGTCACCCAAGGCAGAGGGCCTCCAGGCAGCGGGTGCAGGTTCAGCAGCACTCACGTCCGCGCTCTCGGGAGCGTGTAGGCCATGGTCCTGCTAAGGCCCACCAGCATCTCTCATGGTACGCTTCCCCTGATGTCAACCTTCTTCGCAGCGCATCTCATGAGTTGGTGTCTGTGCACCTCATGTCCATGGGTGATCGATGCACTGGAGTGTGGATACCGCCTACAATTCAGATCTCATTCCCCAACTTCAAGGGTTCTGGAAGCAAAAGTAAGGAGGACACTCTTTCCGCGGTTCTGGGCAGCGAGGTCTCTGCCCTGCTGGCAAAGAACGCAATACGGTCTCTGTCTCCAGGAGAAGAGAGGTGAGGCTTTTTACACTGCCTATTCCTTGTCCCCAAGAGGAATGGTGTGTGATGCACGGAGCTACCAGAGGACTGACCCCCCCAACCCCCAACTGTAGCTTTCGCTACTTACAATGGCTGTGTGGCCTAAGGTCAGAGAAACAGGATAGGTGCTGCCCTATACACCGTATGGTGTCCCACATGCTGTGGGAGGGAATTACCTAACTAACTAAGCGAACCGGGGGTCTCCATCCAGTTTTGGACCTGAGGTGGTTGAGCAGGTATCTCAAGGTGCTCCTTTGTCCATTGCTCAGGCTGAGAACATTATTCAGGTCATAGGGCCAGGTGATTGGTTCACAGAAATGGACCTTCGCAATGCTGATTTCCATATTCCCATAAATCCGGCCACAGGAAGTTCCTCAGAGTTCCTTCAGGACAAGCCTTCAGTTACGATGTCCTGCTTTTCGGCCTGTCCCTGGCCTCGGATGTTCACCAAGTGCATGGACGCTGCTCTCGCCCCACTGCAGCAGAGGGGCATTCGAGTTCAACTGGCTGGACAACTGGCTGGTTTGTGCATCATTAGAAGCCATAGCGAGGAGCAATATGGAGACCATATTGGCTCACCTGGCAGCACTCGGGTTGCATTTGAATGCAGTGAAAGGCTGCCTGGTTCCAACCAGGGTTGTCGAGTACTTGGTGCTCACCCTGGATTCAGTTTGCCATGAGGGCATCCAAAGAGAGGACATGCTATCAGGAAACGCATCGAGAGCTGCTTTTCACAAAGGACTGTGTCAGTGCAGCAGTGCCAGAGGATCTTAGGCTTCTTTGCTGCAGCTGCCTAGGTAGTACCACTAGGTCTTTTACGCGCTCATCCCCTTCAATGGTGATTTGCGCTTCAGAAGGTGGTTTGCCCAGAGACAAGAGGAGGAGGCTAGTTCTTCCGAAGGAGCTTCATGGTTCTCAGGTGGTGGAGACACTCATCAGCAGTCCGAGATGGTGTTCCCATGGGCCAAGAGGGCTGCAGGGTGACCATTACAACCAACGCCACCCAAGCAGGCTGGGGTGCAATCTGGGAGGGCAGGTTTGTTCGGGGACACTGGGCTCCAGCACAGCAGTCTTGGCATATAAACCATCCCAAGATGGAAGCAGTGCATTTGGCTCTGGGGCTTTTTCTTCCAGTCATTCAGGGCAGAAAAATTCTGGCACACATGGACTGCGCGGCAGTGGTGTCGTACATCAACCAGCGGGACGAACTGGGGTCTCCCCCTCTCCATGCGAATGTGCGTCATCTGCTCGTGTAGGCTCAAGCCTGCCAGGTCCATTAGCTACAGATGCTCTGAGCTTGCCTGGCCTCCAGTGAGCTGTTTGCATTTCCACTACTGCCTCTTCTGCTAGCTTTCCTTGCGAAAGCGAGACTACTGTCTGTTCAAGTAGGTTTGATGGCCCGAACTGGCCACGAGACCATGGATGGCGGAGATCCACGAGATGTTGAGGGGCCGTCCTTGGCCTATCCCAATCAGATGGGATATGCTCTCACAGGCACAGGGCGGGAGCTGGCATCCGAATCCCCAGCTCCTTAGGCTTCATGTATGGCCCTTGAACAGGAATAATTGTGGAAACTTGGCTTAGAGAAGAAGGTTATAGACACCGTGCAGGTTTCATGGGCCCCATCTACCCAGCTGCAATGCAATGTGAAGTGGAGAGTGTTTTTGAACTGATGTCTGTCATAAACTCCCTTTCAGGGAAAGATAGAGGCACCACGCACCGGCTGTGAATTTGCAAATGTATTAGTTACACACACAACACAAAAACTTACAAAACTAGTGAACAGGAAAATACAGAAAACGCTAAAAACAGCAAACAGCTAAGGTGAGAGGAATCGCTGGCTAAACCTGGAAAACAACGCTAGAAGCACACGTTGGGACTGCATAGAGATAAACTGAGGAAAATAAAGAGGAACTGTCCTGCTGATGAGAATGGTGCTGTGCTGAAGAATCGTGCACAGCCCCTTAAATAAGGCAAGGGAAAAAGCAACAGGTGTGGAAAAGGGGCGGGGCATGATTAAACAGAATGATGACAGCTGTGTAATACCGTAAACTTAACCCAAAACAGGAAGTCAATAAACATACTGTCAAAACAAAAGCGTAAACCGGAAATGGCAAAATCAAACACATAATATGACCAACCACATAAAGTCAAATAACACTGGAAAAAAGAAGTGGCCAGGAATAAACTAACAGCATGAACACAGTGGGTCGGCGTCACGACAATGTCAGACCAAGGGTGAGAATCTCTTGACATGTCACATCTCTGTCATCTTGTTTTTTCCTCCAGTACCTCTTTGCCGAGGTTGGGTGGAGTCAACTATCGGGGGCTACCTGTGGAAAATGTGATGGCTTGTTGCCTGAGGCACATCCCTTGGCTAGGTGATTTTTTGAGAGGCATGAGACAGAGCCACCCATTCCAGTGTCCTTTGCTGCCCACTTGTAATCTCCAGACAGTTCTCAGGGCTCTATGCTTGCCCCCTTTTGAGCCACTCTCCATTGCTGACTTCCATCTGATCTCTGGGAAGACTGCTTTTCTCTTGGCAGTTGTCTCAGCCAAGAGGGTCAGTGAACTGAATGCAGTCTCTGTGGATGCTGCATGTCTTAGGTTTGAGGGTGATCGGTTGGCCCACCTGTGACCCAACCCAGCTTTTCAACCCAAAGTGCTACTAGTGGGGTTGTTTTCCCACCCTCTCGTGCTTCAAGCCTTCTACCCCCCCCCCCCACCACCACCACACACACACTTCTTTGAAGGCTGAGTGGCTCCTTAGGTTGTGCTGGTAAGGGTCCTTAAGGTTTATATTGACCGTATGAGGTGTCTGCTCTTCAGACAAGCTTTTGTGCTCTGTGGGGAGTCCACAATGACTGGGCCTATCTTTTAGCAGCACCTGTCCCATTGGATAGTCAACCTGATTGCCTTTGCATATGTACAGGTTGGAGCAGAACCATCAGATAGGCTGGTGGCCCACTCGACACAGGGATTGGCCACTATGTGGGCATTGTTAGGGATGCACCCTGGAGGATGTATGCGCAGCCGCTGGCTGGGCTTCTTCCTCAACGTGTTCCGTTCTATAGGCTCAACCTGGCCTCATCAGTCGTCCCCTCATCGTTTCTGGGGGTCGCAGCAGGTTCTTAAGTTGCATCTCAGTTTCCCTCATGTGAGCCGGCATGTGTGCCTTGTGCTCAAAAGGTTTTGCTCAGCTCCGATTACCTGTAGGAACCGGTTTAACTTGTGCATACTCAGTTAAGTGCAATAAGGGAGCCAAACTCATCTGACTGTGTTTGTGCTTAATGGTGTGTTGGGGCATTGTGCATTGTGCTCCTTCGATCTGTGGGTGACGCCACCTCCATTCTCCTCAGGACTCATTTAGTATACGGTTACCACGTGGTTACAGGTTCACTGAAATAAAATAAAACGTACGTTTAAGATAAGATAAGATAAGATAAGCCTTTATTAGTCCCACAATGGGGAAATTCCAGGATTGCAACAGCACAGGGATAGCAACACTCAGAGCAACAATCAGAAGGCAAGAAAAAACAAGAGCAGCTAGTATACATATGTACATATTACTATAAATATATATATATATATATATACTGTATATATACTGTATATATATATATATATATACACACACACACACAGTGTGGAGCATTGTGGTTGGTGGATGTGCAACAGAAAGTCTAAGCTCTCTCTCCGCAGATGTGGCGGGCCAGCTGGATGTCTTTGGGCATGATGGTGGCCCTCTTGGCGTGGATGGCGCACATGTTGGTGTCCTCGAAGAGACCCACCAGGTAGGCCTCGTTGGCCTCCTGCAGAGCCATGATGGCGGAGCTCTGGAAGCGCAGGTCGGTCTTGAAGTCCTGAGCGATCTCCCTCACCAGGCGCTGGAAGGGCAGCTTACGGATGAGCAGCTCCGTGGATTTCTGGTAGCGACGGATCTCTCTCAGAGCCACGGTACCGGGCCTGTAACGGTGAGGCTTCTTCACTCCGCCGGTGGCCGGAGCGCTTTTTCGAGCAGCCTTGGTGGCCAGCTGCTTCCTGGGGGGCTTTTCCTCCAGTAGATTTACGGGCGGTCTGCTTGGTTCTTGCCATCGCTCTTTATTATTCTGTCTTATATTTCTTGCACGCCGCCTAAACTCCAGCCCGGCACCCGCGTCGTTTTCGCTTCAGTTCCCCGGTATGTCGAGTTTCTCCGTTAGCACCGGGTGGCGGTTGAGTGCTAGCTAGCTCTTCCCTGCTGTATCGTCTCCTGCTGTAAACAGTGGCTCCGTCCGCCGACTCGGGAGACCTTTGGGGCGATCTGTGAGTCCGTGATATATATAGAGTGAAAGGTGTGCCGGATCAGAAAGTTATCACCAGATCAGAAAGAAGGAAGATAAAAAGACTCAGAATTGAGCCACTGTTGCAAAAGGCAGCCAACTCGTGTGGAGCCGGAACCAAACCACTGGAACGTTTACGGATGTAAACGCGGTTTTATGAATGAAAGTGAACCTGTAACCATTCATTGTTCTTTGTTGGTGGAGGCAGGCTCCTCCCAGTCATTAGAAAGGGGAAGAATGGGTGGATGGAAGGGGTATATATAAGGTGTGCATCCACAGGTGTGATTAATTTGGTATAATGCTCCTATTCCGAGGATCAGATGTCACGTGGTTACAGGTTCACTTTCATTCATAAAACCGCATTTACATCCATAAACATAGGTTTGTGTGTATGTTGTTTTTGTGATGCTACAGCACAAAAATTTCCCCAAGGGGACAATAAACATATAAATGAATGAACAATTAAAAGCAGTATCATTCCATTAATGTTCAAATCATATCAGATGAAAAATATAAGATTCTAACATTTTTCCCGGGGCAGCACATGACGTTGTTATACTGGAGAATAGCACAGTGGAGAGTATCTCACACAAGGGGCCCAATTTTAAGATAAGATAAGATAAGATAAGCCTTTATTAGTCCCACAATGGGGAAATTCCAGGATTGCAACAGCACAGGGATAGCAACACTCAGAGCAATAACTAAGAAGATACGGCAGATATAAATAAGAGCAGTGGATATACATACATACCCATAAATATATAAATATATATACAAAGTGTGGAGCATCGTAGCAAGATGGAATAAACAGCATAACCGTCTACTTAGTTATCCTACATAGTATGAATATGTACCCATACATATTGTCACCCTCCGTAGCGACCGATACTGTCCTAGACCGATGTCCTTTTGACGGTCATCAGCAGACTTTTGCACTAGGCTTCCCGTTGTACACCAGTGTTTTTTTAGTTTCTGTCAGTGCATTGTCTGTTTTTTTACGTTTTGCGTCACGCCATCTAATTACCAGTAGACAGTGCGCCCGCTTTGCACTGAGAGGTGGAGCCTCATTTCAAAGAAGCGTGGCAGCTCACAATCTTATGCACATCAATATTATGGTGCATTTCATGACAATCTGCTTTTGATCAGGCAAAAGGAGCTCTATCGTCAGAAGCACATTGTTTAATGCTATTTCAGTGGCATGTTTTGAAACTGCACAGCTCCGGAGCGCATGAGTAAACAGCCTGCACTGGGATTTTCTATTATTTTAATGGAGAGAGTTGTAACAGTCATAATATAATTTACCGTCATTTTATTTATAAAATGATCACATACTAAATATTTTTTAAATTCCATCCACACTCTCATTTTAATTACGGGCTTACTGTTGGAGTCTATAGATTAGGCATTAATGTGTTTAATTTTAGGGGGATGAATGAATGAACAAGTGGTGTGCAGCGTTTCACTTTTCACTGGAACTTCCCGGAGAGAGATGTGTCCACACCTGCCTGCGGCCGTGTGCCCCCTGATTTCCAGCCAGGCTGAGGCCACCCACACCTAAGGTTGAGGTTCTCCCCCAGCAAGGGCCCCGACTGCCACCCATTAGCCCCCAGGAGGGGCCACTAAGAGCGGGCTCGCTTTGCGGCAGGAGTCGGTGGTGGACAGGAAGCCGCACCAGATCTCCTCCTTCCCTCCTGCCCAGGAGGGACTGGGATAGAGAGCCGCAAACCTTGGCAGACCCCCGCATGAAACAGGAAAGACCCTTGGTCGGCGAAAGCAACAGGAGAGAGAGCACTTCATCTCCCCACAGGCCGGAGCATCTTCCATGGCATCGTTAATTAAAGTTTATGAAAATGTGCACAGGCATCATCTTCTTTTCCTGAAATTTCAAACCCATTCATGTCTGTGTGTCACACCCGTGCACACTACATTAAATCATTCAGCTGACTGTTCAGCTCAGCATTCTTCCCCGTTTGCAATCTCTAAAATAACTTACTGGGCATCAACTGTGATTGATGCCTTCCTTATTACTACGCAACGTTACTATCGCGTACATTTTTGCTGACACGCACAGGCTTTGGTCAGCGCAAAACCCTTCTTAAACTAGCCGTCATGATCACAGTTCACTTTAGATAATGTGCCTCTTTGCATTAATGGGATAGGCAGGAGCGCTTTGGATTGGATTATCCAAAACACACCTCTGAATAATTAGACTGGCCTCTTCGCACCTTGCGCCCAGCAGAAAATTAATTTCTGCACTGCTGTGATAAGGAAATGAACTTGGAAACGCCCATAAACACATTCTGCGTCAGTCACAACTGATGATTGATGTGGTAATACAGCCCAAGGTATTGCTAATGGGTGGCTGATTGATAAGCGACTTATCAATTATCACAATGCAAATCACATGGAGATCATTCTGATTTTTACTGCTTTGATATGAGGTGTGGGCTTCACCTCTGGGTTAGAGTGCAGAGCAGGGTCCATTTCAATAAGTGATTCTGAGGAAAGTCTAGATTCTATTTTCATATAAACTAACATTATATTATGAAAATTAACAAAAGTCAAAATTTTTACTACTTTTTATGCATGCATTTTAAGCCTAAATTGTTGAAATGTCTCATACTGCTCAGCAAAGTGGGATAGTTTCAGTACAGGGCACATGAGTAGCACAGACGACCAAAGTGCACTCAGCTGTGTCTTCATGTTGGCTGTTGCTAAGAGGACATGCACTGAAATATCTCTCATAATCTAATAGAATATTTCATTTTTGCCAGTTCTTTAATTACCCCGCTGAAGCAACTTAAATTATATTTTTTTTTCATTTTTTTGGATCTCAGACAGGAGAACATCCATTTCACACACAAAGTTCATTTTTCTTAGACTTTGAAGCCATTTTTGTTCATGAAATCCCCTTATATGCTATGGAACCACGGCCTTATATGGTAGTTTTAGGGCATCAACCATGCAAATCTTCAATTCTTGTAAACATACACCCACTTACTGTCATATGTGCCTCTGTGAGGCACACAGAGATACTAGAAACAAACTCACACACTGGATGAAATTTTGCAAGCATTTATTTGGAGAAAGAAACACCAGTCCAAAGAGGGTGCACAAACACAAAATGCAAAAACGAGAAAAAGATGCACTCCTGAGCAGTTTAGCCCAGGAGAAGACGAGGCAAGGGTAACAGGAATAACGTCCAGAGGAGCACTCAGAACAGGACATCAATCAGTTAATGCAACGACAACAATGGAGTGAATAGACAGGGTTTAAATACGTGAAAAGTGATTAACGGGAGTGAGTCCCCGGTGTGAGCTCATCTGAGCAGGCAACAAGAGAGATACATAAATGATTAAGACCAGCTGGGGGATGAGGGAGGAGCGGCTGGGTTGACAGTCTTGACAGGCGACACGACACCCCCAGCAGAGAATAACCCCGGAAGTCGCCTGACAGCTGTCAACCCAGAGAAAAGCATCAACATGAATATATGAGGACGAGCATAATCACTGCAGGCAGAAAACAAATATTAATAGACATGGACCAAAAACAATTATAAGACAAGGCCTGGCCAAAAATAACTGAAACACAACAGGAGAAAATAAAAGGGAGAATAACACTAAGGGAAACACGATACTATAATAGATGAATGAATACACAGAAAAAGCCACGAGACTGGGTCTAGTAGAATACTCAACCCCAGCTCGTCACACTTACAAGTGAATTCTATCACTTTTACACGTGCTGTTTACACACATTTGAGTGTTTGTTGAATCTGGAGCGGTTTGCTCATACTAACGCGGCTTACAACCAAAAAATTCTATAATTTTCAAGCTTAAGACTTTTATATCTCTAATTATATATTTCTAATTTGATTTATTGTTAATGAATGCTTATTTATTTGATTGTAAATTTGCACCATTTCTCTCAAAAAAGTGACCTCCGCTTATAAACATTATACTTATTTTGAATAAATATCCCATTCTCTTTTTCCTTAAAATGCCAGTATTTATTTATTTACTTTTTTGGTAAATTTAAGTTTTTTCTTCTCATTAATTTTCAAGTTCTTCATATAATTTCAAGGTTATTTTTTAATATTTACTAACATATTCATGTAAATTTATTCCTTTTTATAGCATCAACTTATTCAAACCTTTGCCTGTGAATTTGCTATTTTATCTGTAAATATGTGAGGTTTTTCTCCAAATTTTAGTATTTTTAATTTTGCCGTTACTAAAATTGGACAGTAAGAAAAAAGCTGAATCCAAATATCAAATTTAAAAACCCATGACATATGTAGTTAAGGGATAGCCACATAATTGATTATTCCGTTAAAAATGTAGACTCTCAAATTTAAAAAAAAAAACAACTTGAAAATTTTAAAAATAATTTCAATAAGGATGTCAACATACGTACAGTGAATGAATGAATGAGAATTTTATCCAGTAATGAACATACATACAATAAAAACAACAAAAATATGTAGAACACATAAAAGAACAACCGAAAGGGTGTAGGCTGAAGCTAGTGCTTATGTAGCACCTACCCTGTTACAATTTTAAAATCAATAACATAAAAATTTAAGTTATACCCAAAATCAACAAAGAAAATCAAATAGAATAAGTCAAAACAAACAAAACAAAAAACAAACAAACAAAAACCTTTATTACAAGTTTATCTCCTGGCATTTACAGTAAGATACTGAGATATTTTCTCATCTTTGTACAATTTTTTAAATTGTTTCAGAGTAGAATATGTTTTAATATTTTCAGAGCAACAGTTCCACAGTTTAACTCCAGTGACAGACATGGAATGATACTTTGTATTTGTTCTGAACTTTGGTTTGTTAAAAACAGAGTTTCCTCTTAGCTCATATTTGCTTTCCCTTTGTTTAAACAGTCTCTGAATACTGACAGGTAATTGGTTATTATTTGCTTTGTACATGATTTGAATGACGTTGCTTTTGAATTGTGGTTCAACAGAATTATTTTAAAAAACAAACTCATGAAACAGGCCTGGACAAAAATGATGGTACCCTTAACTTAATATTTTGTTGCACAACCTTTTGAGGCAATCACTGCAATCAGACGAATTCTGTAACTGTCAATGACACTTCCGCACCTCTCAGCAGGTATTTTGGCCCACTCCTCATGAGCAAACTGCTCCAGTTGTCTCAGGTTTGAAGGGTGCCTTCTCCAGACGGCATGTTTCAGCTCCTTCCACAGATGTTCAATAGGATTTAGATCAGGGCTCATACAGTAGAAGGCCACTTTAGAATAGTCCAATGTTTGGCTCTTAGCCATTCTTGGGTGTTTTTAGCTGTGTGTTTTGGGTCATTATCCTGTTGCAAGACCCATGGCCTGTGACTGAGACCAAGCTGTCTGACACTGGGGAGCACATTTCTCTCTAGAATACCTTGATAGTCTTGAGATTTCATTGTACCCTGCACAGATTCAAGACACCCTGTGCCAGATGCAGCAAAGCAGCCCCAGAACATAACAGAACCTCCTCCATGTTTCACAGTAGGGACAGTGTTCTTTTCTTGGTATGCTTCATTTTTGCGTCTGTGAACATAGAGCTGATGTGCCTTGCCAAAAAGTTCCAGTTTTGTCTCGTCGGTCCATAGGACATTCTCCCAGAAGCTTTGTGGCTTGTCAATATGCAGTTTGGCAAATTCCAGTCTGGCTTTTTTATGATTTGTTTTCAACAGTGGTGTCCTCATTGGTCGTCTCCCATGAAGTCCACTTTGGCTCAAACAACGACGGATGGTGTGATCTGACACTGATGTACCTTGACCTTGGAGTTCACCGTGAATATCCGTCTCTTCCATTTTTCATGAAGTTTCCTCCTGCGGCCATGTCCAGGGAGGTTGGCTACAGTCCCGTGGATCTTAAATTTCTGAATAATATGTGCAACTGTAGTCACAGGAACATCAAGCTGCTTGGAGATGGTCTTATAGCCTTTAACTTTAACATGCTAGTCTATAATTTTCTTTCTAATCTCCTGAGACAACTCTCTCCTTTGCTTCCTCTGGTCCATGTTTAGTGTGGTATACACCATGTCACCAAACAGCACAGTGACTACTTGTCACCCTTTAAATAGGCTGACTGACTGATTACAAGTTTGTAGACACCTGTGATGTTGATTAGAGGACACATCTTGGTTGAACATGTCCCTATGGTCACATTATTTTCTAGGGGTACCATCATTTTTGTCCAGGCCTGTTTCATGAGTTTGTTTTTTTAAAGTAATTCTGTTGAACCACAATTCAAAAGCATTGTCTGATTTTCATTGGTTAATTTTCATAAAATTTTTATTTATTACCACTTTTGTCAGATTCAAGTTATTTCTGTGACCATTGTGGGTTTTTCTTTCATTAACAGAGGGATACCAACAATTTTGTCCACGCAGTATGTCATATAAGGAACTATCAGTGAATTATACAAAATGCAAAGAGATTTCTGACACAGGAGATCCTTAACTTTATACAGTATAGCAATGAATCTAGATATTTTAGTTTTGACATCATTTATGTGTGATTTCCAGTTTAGTTTGTTATCAACAATGACCCCTAGGAACTTGGTTTCCGAAACTATGTCAATTTCAACATTGTTTATTTTAATTTTTCTGTGATTATATAATTTGTGGTTTCCAAATATTATACATTTTGTTTTTCCAAGGTGAATAAATAATTTATTGGCAGTGAACCACTGATTGATTTATTTTTCATTTTCTACTGAGTCCAGAAGCTGCATAAGATTTTCTCCACTACAAAAAAAGTTGTGTCATCTACAAATAAAAATATGCTTATTTTGTATGTTAAATCATTAACATACAAAATAAACATCAATGGACCAAGTACAGAATCTTGTGGTACCCCACACGTCATCTTCAGCAATTCAAAGTCTGTATTATTCACATGAACATATTGATATCTGTCTTCTACATAGCTGTGTAACCAGTCAAAAGCAATTCCTCTGATGCCATACTTATGTAATTTACTGAGGAGTAATTTATGGTCAACTGTATCAAATGCCTTTTGTAAGTCCTGAAATATTCCAACTGTGTATTCTCTTCTATCTGTTGCATCTGTAATCTGTTCAACAAAGTCCATGAGTGCCAGTGAGGTGGTCCGGTTCTTCCTGAATCCATACTGTTGTTCACAGAGTATATTGTGCTTATCAATGAGATCATTTAGTCTCTTAAATAATTTTTCCAGTATTTTGGAGAACTGAGGTAACAATGAGATGGGTCTGTAGTTTGACAATAAGTGTTTGTCACCAGTATTATACAGAGGAACGACTCTTGCTATTTTCATTTTCTTTGGAAATTTACCAGCAGTAAGTGACATGTTGCATATGGAAGTGAAATGTTTAACAATACAATCAATAATACATTTAACCAAGAACATACTAAAATCATTACAATCAGTTGATTTTTTTTTTTTTTTTTTGTCTTTGAATTTGTTAACAATGTCAAGAATTTCTTTTTCATCTGTTTCTTTAATAAACACTGAGTAAGCGTTTATGTTGACAACACTGTTAGCACCCCTTGTATTTGCTGATGAAACAGTGGAGTTGTTGATCTTTTTTCCTATATTAACAAAATATTCATTAAACGTGAATTTAAATAAGAGATGGTTTTTTTCTGAATTTAAATAAGAGATGTGATTGGAATTTAGTTTCCCTCTCTTTATTATATTATTTAACACCTTCCATGTATTACATGTATTAGTTTTGTTATTTTCTAATAATTTACTGTAATACATTTTTTTTACTCGATCTTAAGATACTACTGAGTCTATTTTTTTATAAGTCTTGTGTTTCTTTTCAGCTTCCACAGTTCTTAATTTCAGAAATGTTTTATATAACAAGTTTTTCTTTTTAAAAGCATTTTGCAGGCCCTTGGTGATCCAAGGCTTATCTCTGTATTTAAAAACCTTATCTATTTCACCCGTTCGTTCCAGAGTGCAGATTGCGACACAGACCATTCATTGGTGTGTTGCAAGGTCAAGCTGCAGCTGAAGAAATTCCATCGTGCTAGACAACCTGGAAAGGCACGGATTGACACCAGCAAGATGGCCCAACCAGAACTTGTTGAGCAGTTTGCCTCCACCTTTGAGAAGGAACTTGGTGTACCACAAGGAGGAGAATCTGCAAAGCAGAAGTGGGAAGAGCTGCGAAACACCATCTACCGCACAGCCTTGGCTACCTTTGGGAGGAAGACCTCGAAGTCACAGGACTGGTTTGATGCCAAGTTGACCGAGATGACCCCCGTCATTGAAGCCAAGCGCTCAGCACTTGCTGAGTACAAGAAGTACCCAAACGAGAAGAATCTCCAGATTCTCAGGGCTGCGAGAAGCAAAGTTCAGCAGACTGCTCGGCGCTGTGCCAACGAGTACTGGACTCAGCTCAGCCAAGACATTCAAACCGCTGCCATAACAGGGAACATCCGTGGTATGTACGATGGCATCAAGAAAGCACTTGGTCCGGCTCAGAGCAAGACGGCCCCCCTCAAATCTTCCACTGGGGAGATGATCACAGAGAAGAACAAGCAGATGGAGAGATGGGTGGAACACTACTCCGACCTCTACTCTAGACAGAACACCGTGACACCGTCAGCCCTTGATGCCATCGACTGCCTGCCATCCATGGATGAACTTGACGCCGAGCCAACCATCGACGAACTCAGTAAGGCCATTGATAGCTTGGCCGCTGGCAAGGCACCCGGCAACGACGGCATACCCCCTGACCTGATCAAGCACTGCAAGACCGCCCTACTGCTGCCATTGCATGACGTCCTCTGCCAGTGCTGGAAGGAAGGTGCCGTACCACAGGACATGAGGGACGCCAAGATCATCACCCTCTACAAAAACAAAGGGGAGAGAAGCGACTGCAACAACTACAGGGGCATTTCCCTCCTCAGCGTTGTTGGCAAAGTCTACGCACGAGTTGTTCTCGTTCGTCTACAGAAGCTTGCCGAACGTGTCTACCCCGAGTCTCAGTGTGGCTTCCGCACTGAGCGATCGACGGTAGACATGATATTCTCCATCCGCCAACTCCAGGAGAAATGCAGAGAACAGAACATGCCTCTGTACGTCGCCTTCATCGACCTCACCAAAGCGTTCGATCTGGTCAGCAGAGAGGGCCTTTTCAAGATCCTGCCAAAGATAGGATGCCCACCAAAGTTGCAAAGCCTCATCGAATCGTTTCACACCAACATGCAGGGGATAGTGCAGCACGATGGCAACGTCTCAGAGCCATTCAACATACGCAGCGGAGTGAAACAGGGCTGTGTACTTGCGCCAACCCTCTTTGGGATTTTCTTTGCTATGCTCCTGAGGCATGCCTTCAGCACAGCAACAGAGGGAATCTACCTGCACACAAGATCTGACGGCAGGCTTTTCAACCTCGCCCGCCTGAAAGCCAGAACCAAAGTACGCGAGGCTCTAATCAAAGACATGCTGTTCGCAGACGACGCTGCAGTCGCAACCCACACACAGCAGGAGCTTCAGACCCTGATGGACCGCTTCTCCCAGGCATGCAAGGACTTCGGGCTTACCATCAGCCTGAAGAAGACTAACGTCTTGGCGCAAGGCACGGAAGCACCACCAACCATCACCATTGATGACTACAAGCTGGAGGTCGTGAATCAGTTCACGTACCTGGGGTCCACGATCAGCAACAACCTCTCCCTTGATACAGAGATCAACAAGGGGATTGGAAAATCAGCCTTCACACTCGCTCGCCTCACCACACGAGTGTGGGAGAATCCCAAACTCTCTATCAAAACGAAGATGGCAGTGTACAACGCCTGCGTCATCAGCACACTGCTCTATGGTGGTGAGACGTGGACAACATTCGCCCGGCAGGAAACGAGACTGAACTCCTTCCACTTGCGCTGCATTCGCCACATCCTGGACATATCCTGGCAGGACAAAGTGCCCAACACAGAAGTTCTGTCCCGCGCCGGCCTTCCCTCCATGTTCACTCTACTCAGGCAGCGCAGGCTCTGCTTGCTAGGCCACGTTCACCGTATGGAGGATGGCAGAATCCCCAAAGACGTCCTCTATGGAGAACTGGCAACTGGCAGGAGAGACGTTGGCCGCCCACAGCTGCGCTTTAGAGACGTCTGCAAGAGAGACATGAAGGCCCTGGATATCAACACAGAATGCTGGGAGGACCTTGCAACGGACCGCTCCAAATGGAGAGGCACCCTGACCAGACAGCTCAAGGCGGGTGAAGAGAGACTGACTGCTGCAGCAGATGAAAAAAGGACCCGCAGGAGGAACCGCCACAGACCCAGCAGCACGGAGACCACCCACAAGTGTGACCTGTGTGACAGGGACTGTCATTCGCGCATCGGCCTGTTCAGCCACAGGCGGTGCTGTTCCAGCAGAGTAGACGTTTAGGATTCTCTTCCATGGTCATCATAGACCGACGGAGGCCGACGACGAGATATGGCCATTTGGATTTAATAAATCAATACCGAAGTCTCCACAAATAAATATCAGCTTCTTTTTACCTACTGCCTATGCCGCCATCAGTGTGTGAATGTGTGTGTGAATGGGTGGATAGCAGGATCTGTAAGCGCTTTAGTCATCTAGAGATGAGAATAAAAGCGCTATATAAGTGAATGCCATTTACCATTTACCATTGTACTGCACTGAAAAGCTCAGACAATTTCTCTTTGAAAATGTCAATATCGGTACCCGGTGCTCTATAAATACAGCTTATTATGATGTTTTTTGTAGTTATTGTAATTAATTCCACAGTTACACACTCCATGATGTTTTCCATTTCAAAAGACATATTATCTACAACTTGGCTTTGGTAGCAGGACCTGATATATAAACCAACACCACCCCCCCTCTTTTTTTTACCTGTTTGTAATATATAAATCATAGCCTCTCATTTGCACAAGTTGGTCATTTTTTTAGCCAAGTCTCAGAGATTACAACAGCAGAAAAATTTGTGTTATATTACAACAAACTGTCCTGGATTTTGGAAAAATTCATGTTGAGACTTCTACTATTAAAGTGTATTATTGACAATGATTGGTCAGAATTAGTATTTTTTAGTTGGTCTGAGCTAAAGTATTTACACTGATGTTTCATACAGTTGAAAAAGTGATTTTCAGGATCGGTCTCATATTCAACATTGTGTAGCTTATGCTCAGTATATTCATACCCTTTAAAAATGGGGTCGTTTCTTATATAGGTTTGCATCTTAATTATTCCAGTCAATGGAAACAAATGCACAGTTTATATCTCTCAGATGATAATGAAATGTCAATCATTTCTGGTTGATTTTTGGCTCCATTGATTTTGGTGTACTGTTATGGGGATGGCGTGGATGACTAATGACTCTGTCATACCCTAAGTAGGCTACTGTATGTGCTTTTGTGCTCTTGCAGCTTTCAGCTCTGGCATTAATTCTTTTCTCTTCCTTCTTACTGCATCAGTGAAGTCCTCATTAATGAAGATTTTTGTTCCTTTGAGGACTTGGCTCTTTGAAGAATGGTCATCCTGTCCTTGTGCCGCAGAAACTTGACCACAATGGGCCTTGGTCTTTCTCCTCCAGGTTTCCCGGTGCGGTGGGCTCCCTCCACCTTGATCCCCGGTGGTAACTGTAGTTTCTTCATGAGAATATTTTTAATCTTCTCCTCCGTGTCAGCCAAGATCTCTCCTGGTGCCTTCACAACACCATCAAATACCAGATTATTTCTCGGGATTGTCCTTCCAGGTATTCAAATTTGTCGGTGACAGTCAAGAGCCTGTCAAACACTTTAGAAACTTCTGATTGCAGCGCGTTGTTGTGGTCTGCCTCCATCCATCCATCCATCTTCTACCACTCTTCCGGAGGTCTGGGTCGCGGAGGCAGCAGTTCAAGCAGAGAAGCACAGACTTCCCTCACCCCAGCCACCTGCTCCAGCTCTTCAGAGAGGATACCAAGACGTTCCCAGACCAGCTGGGAGACATAGTCTCTCCACCGAGTCCTGGGTCTGCCCCGGGGTCTCCTCCCAGTGGGACGTGCCTGAAACACCTCAAGTGGGAGGCGTCCAGGAGGCATCCTAATCAGATGCCCATACCACCTCAACTGACTCCTTTCAATGTGGAGGAGCAGCGGTTCTACTCTGAACCTCTCCCGGATGACTGAGCTCCTCACCCTATCTCTGAGGGTGAGTCCAGCAATCCTACGGAGAAAGCTCATTTCAGCCGCTTGTACCCGCAATCTCGTTCTTTCGGTCATTACCCAAAGCTCGTGACCATAGGTGAGAGTAGGAACGTAGATTGACTGGTAAATCGACAGCTTTGCCTTAGAACTCAGCTCCCTCTTCACCACAACAGACCGGTACAACGTCCGCATTACTGCAGATGCTGCTTCGATCCGTCTGTCAATCTTTCGTTCCATTCTCCCCTCAATCGTGAATAAGACCCCAAGATACTTAAACTCCTCCACTTGGGGCAGGAGCCTGTCCCCAACCCAGAGAGGACAATCCACCTTTTTCCGGCTGAGGACCATGGACTCGGACTTGGAGGTGCTGATTCTCATCCCAGCCACTTCACACTCAGCGACAAACTGTCCCAGCAAGAACTGTAGGTCATTGCTGGATGAAGCCAACAGGACAACATCATCTGCAAACAACAGAGATGAGATCCGGTGGTCACCAAGCATGACACCCTCCATTCCCTGACTGCAGTCTGCCTGTTTAGACAAATCAACTTTTATATCATCTACGTCTTTCTGGGTGAACTGTAGACTGGTTTTAATGTCCTGCAACTCTCTTGTCATCATGTCCACTCTTGCATTAGCTGAATTCATGATCACTTTGATGAGGCTTTTGAAAGTTTCCTGTTGTTGGTTTAACAATGCAGAAAACAATTCTTTTTGCTGTTGCATTAAGTCATTTACCTGTGCGTGGGACACGTATTCCTCCTCGGATTTGGCCTCTGCTTTCGGCTTAGGTGGCATTTTGTTACAGTTTTGCAATAATTTGCAGTGGACAAGGACACAAGAGTCTGTTTCCAAGAATATTTCAGTTTTGAGGAAAGATTCCAGCAGCAACAACAACAGGAATGCGTGTAAGGCCTGGTGCCAGGCTTGAAGCGTGATGGAGGTGGCTGCAGGGCCTGGTGGTGGTGACTGCCTGTGAAGCCTGGTGGTGGTGGCTGCCTGTGGAGCCAGGTGGTGGTTGATGCCTGTGTACCCTGATGGTGGTGGCTGCTGGCCTGGTGATGGTGGCTGCCTGTGAGGCCTAGTGGTAATGGCTGCCAGTCTGCTTCTAAGGCAGAAAGGCCCAACTCCAAATCCACCAGAATCATCCCTCTAGCCACCAATCCACTGCCAAGTGTCAACCAAATCACCTCCAAAAGTCCAGAACTAGCCACAGGTGAAGAACTGAAGTCCTATTACCTCTTGAACATGTAGTATTTTAATTCTGCTGCTCAGTGCTGCTGCTCATTATACAACATTATACTTTAAATATCATTGGAAGATAATTATTGTTTACTACTATGCGCCATTTAGAGGTCAGCATGTAAAAGTCGGATTTAATTAAAATAGGAATGCATAGATAAATTGTGCCAATATATCATCAGCCAATATTCACCTTAACTGACATTGGCTATCGGCAAATAAGATAAGCAGTTTTCCACTTTGGTTAGTTGTTTTTTATATTACATATTCCTTCGTCTTCTGTGATACAGTAATCAGTCCCTCCAGGATTTTGCGATCACACCAATTCACATGAAATCAGCCAATCAGCGCAACTATTGCGCGACCTTGCAACTTTGTCCAATCACCGCAACTTTCCCATAATTTTGGCCAATCCTCGTCATCTTCCGCCAATTTCACCAATCAAATTTATCTCCAACGCGCTGAAACGCTAAGTCTAACCAATCAAATGCATCGCTGCACCGTGTTCACTTCCATGTTTACAGTGAGTAGTGAGTTTATAGTTTACGGTGAGTAACGAAACACATCAGCAAACAGAGTGTGTGATTTAAAAAAAAAGCACTCACCCGTGAGATTTTCAACACCGTCCCTTCCTCCATCTCCCCCAGCCTGCCCATGGACGCCTTGCCACGTCTCCGTCCTGACCGCGTGTACGAAGCGCTGGGTTTGTGTTGAAAAATATGTGCCTGGCCAAAAGCACCCCGTCGCAGGAGCGCATGTGAGGAGAGTACACTACACTACAGCAAGTGTTTGAACATTTTACACATATTTAGAGGTAAAATCATTACTACGTCTGGTCAATGAACTTTAAAACTGTTAATCTCCGGTGTGGACGGACAAACGCACCCACCCATCTCGACCCCCCACCCCCCACCCCCCCGCCATCCCGCTGTAAATGAAAGGTGTGTGTGTGTGTGTGTGAGAGAGAGAGGGAGAGAGAGAGAGAGAGAGAGAGAGAGATTGATTGATTTTTAAAAGATCTTTAATAAACACACTTGTCCATCAGTCAATACAATTTCTATATCATGCTATGTTACACAGAAAATTAATCCCCCCAAAAAAAGCTGTCCATCATGAACTGAACAGAGGACATTCTCCAGGGACCAGAGGGTCCTGAAACCTTCCACATCCCCATTCCCCATAAAAAACTGAAAGTCCAGCCTGATTCTGGCTTTAAGTAGCCTCACAAATAAAATTTTGACATCAACATCATTCTCAACATTTTCAAGTTTTCTTCTCCGGCTTACATAGATAGCCAACTTTGCCTGTCCTAAAACAAAGTTCAGTAGTTGACACTTCTGCTTAAAACGACGATTGTACATAAAACCACAAATGAAAACCTGCTTAGAGAAAACTTCCTTAAAAATATGAAAAAGTTTTGTGAGAAGTTCAAAGAGGCCACTCAGGCGCTGACATTCAATAAAACAATGAAAAACAGTCTCCCTAGAGGAACAAAAAACACACTGATCACTGACACTGCTGTTAATCACAGAAACAAAAGCATTGACTGCTATAATACCATGCAGGACCCTCCACTGTAAGTCTCCATGCCTCTTAGGGAGAGGGGCTTTGTAAAGAGCCCTCCAGGCAGGCCGATGCCCTTTTCCTAGTTTAAAATAGGCTCTCCAAGGAGTGTCCACACAGGTGTTCAATCGGTCCTTGTTGAGTGCCATCACCACCAGTCTGTAGAGTGCCTTACCACTGGCTCCTCCAAAGTCCACACCAGTGGGAGCACAGAATGCCAGTAAGGAGCAAGGAGCGACGTCAAAGTCCATATGGAGCGTGAGAGAGGGAAAGGGGTCAGTGCTTTCTGGCTGCAGCGTGCCATTGCTAAAGTCCAAGAGTAGGGAGTGCTCAAGTCCATGAAGCTCCTGTTTCCAGTGTGCAAGAAGACCATCGATGAAACGATTCGACCTGACACCAAGATGAGCTGCTAAAGCTGAGGCGTTGTTGAGGCCAGGACCAGCCAGTTCCACCACTTGCTTCAGAGTGAGAATGTTCCTGGAACACAGCCTATCAAGGAAGGTCCTTCCAACTCCCGGCAGGACACCAAGGCGACCACCAAAAACCAGCGGCTCCCTCAACAACCAGTAGAGGGAATCGCATGGCCCTCTTTGTTTTTTAAAAAGAGTCCACACTGAAAAGAGACTGCGGTAAAAACTGGGTAAAGACAGTGCATTAGAGTTCTTAAAATCCATTAAAAACACAGGGAGGTCTAGCCCAAGCCCAAGGACTCTCTGTAAAATAACACAGGCCAAAGGCCTCCATACCAGGTCCTGGGGGCCCGTCAGCAGTCTCTGTATGAAAGTCAGTCTAAAAGCAGCACCTCTACTAGCTAAATGAATCACTCCTTGCCCCCCCTCCTCTTTGGGAAGAAATAACAGGGCTTGAGGAACCCAGTGGAGTCCACCCCCCCAAAAAAAGTCCACCAAAACAGACTGAATTTTGGACAACAAACCAGCAGGGGGGTCCATGCACATGAGGCGGTGCCACAGGGATGAGGAAACAAGATTATTTAAAATGAGCACTCTTCCTCTAAAAGATATTCTTGGCATTAGCCACTTCCACTTGTTTAGTCTCCCGTTAATCTTCTCTATGACCCCATCCCAATTTTTTTGCTCAAACTGCTGATTTCCAATAAAGACACCAAGATACTTAAAACCTCCTTTTTTCCAAATCAACCCACCCGGCAGCGTAAGCTGATTTTCTAGTTTCTCCCCCACCATCAGAGCCTCGCTTTTTCCCCAGTTTATCTTTGCAGAGGAAAGTTGGCCAAAAAGATTGACACTCCTAACCAGAACGTCAATGTCACTCTGCTTGTTTAGCAGAATGACTACATCATCTGCATAGGCCGACAGCTTGAACGTGGTGTCACAGCCAGGAAAAGTAACTCCTGATAGATCCCTTCTCAGGCAGTGAAGCAAAGGCTCTATGGCGAGGGAGTACAGCATCCCTGAGAGAGGGCAGCCCTGCCGAACCCCCCTCTGGACTTTTAAAGGGGCAGACAGGCCCCCATTTATCTTCAGCACACTCTCAATGTCACTGTACAAGACCCGTATCCTGGCTATGAAGCCTGGGCTGAACCCAAAAGCTGTTAAAACTGTCCATAAATATTGGTGTTCAACCCGATCAAACGCCTTTTCCTGGTCAATTGAAATCAAACCAGTTTCTACCGCCAATGAACCAGAGACCTCCAAAATATCCCGAATTAAAGTGACGTTGTCACTAATCAGCCTGCCAGGCACACAGTAAGTCTGGTCTACATGAATGAGCTCGCTCATCACCTTTCTCAGTCTTCGGGCCAGAGCTTTTGAGAGAATCTTGTAGTCTGTGCAGAGCAGAGAGACTGGCCTCCAGTTCTTTAGGCTCTGGAGGTCCCCCTTTTTCGGCAACAGTGTGATGATGGCCCTCCTGCAGGTCGTGGGTAGGGTCCCCCTTTCCAAGCTATCTTGGAGAACCTCCAGCAGGTCTGGACCAAGCAGGGGCCAGAATTCCTTAAAAAAGTCCACAGAGAGACCATCTATGCCTGGTGATTTTCCATTCTGGAGGCTCATTAGCGCCGTATGCAGCTCAGACAGAGACAGTGGAGCATCCAAGCCGGCAACAAGGTCCTCTGAGAGCACTGGAAGACCATCAAGGAAAACCTGGCCCAGTGACGTGTCCTCCCTCCACTCTGCTCTAAACAATTCACTGTAAAAGCTAGCAGCGTGTTTCCTGATCTCTGCTGCTGTGGAGATTGTTCTCCCGTCATCGCCCAACAAGGAGTGAATGAGCTTTCTCTGTCCATTTTTCCCCTCCAGTCCAAAAAAGTACTGGGAGGGCGAGTCCATCAGAGCTACATCCATGTAGCGTGAGCGGACCAGAGCACCCTGTGCGGTGACCCCTAGCAAGCTAGCCAAGGCTGACCTTTTTGACTTGAGAGCCTCTAAGTGCTCCTGTTTTCCTGTAGAACTGAGCAACTCCTCTAGTTCTACCACCTCAGTCTCCAGAACTTTCAAGGATTGGGTCAAGCTACGAGTGACATTTTGAGTGTACTGTTGGCAGAGTTGTTTTATCTGGGCCTTACCAAAATCCCACCACAATTGGAGAGAACTAAAAGAGGGTTTTTGTTCCCTGTGTGACTTCCAAACATCATGAAAAACCTCTTTAAAAAACACATCATTTAAAAGTGTATTGTTAAAATGCCGAAAAGCACTCTTACACTTTACATTTTCAATAAACACAGAACAAAACAGCAGGCAGTGATCAGTGAAACCAACAGGACAGATACAACTATTTTTAAAAACACTCATTTGATGTTTAAAACCATAAAAACGGTCTAACCTAGCCATAGATAAAAGGTTATCTTTGACATGGCTCCAGGTGTACTGCCTCTGGTCCCCATGATGTGATCTCCACACATCGGCCATTTCATGTGTTTTCACCAGTTCTCTCAGCCTATTGGCAGAAGCAGGGTGAGGCTCCTGATGGTTCCTGTCTAGTCTGTGGTTTAATGTACAGTTAAAATCACCCCCCAGAAATAAAAAACTATTTGGATCACAGGACTTAACCGTATCCGAAAGCACGTCAAAGACCCTGATCCTCTCTGCTCTCTGTGTTGGCACATACACATTTATAAAAACGAAGTTCACGTTTTCAAACTGTACCTTTAATAAGAGGAAATGACCTCTCACCACCTCTTCTACCTCATAAGAGACAGGCACACAACCCCTAGAGAAAAGTACAGCCACCCCCCCACTGCTACTGGATTTGTGGCTAAAAAAAATGCAGCCATCCCACTCTTTTCTCCAATGGCTCTCAATGTCCACAGTGCTGTGAGTCTCCTGGACCATCAGCACGTCAAGTTTCTTTAAATTAAAAAGCTTGTATAAAGAGGCCCTTTTTACATCATCCCTGGCCCCATTAATATTGAGAGTGCCAATTCTAAGGTGGGGCATTAAAAAGGATAAAAATAGGGTACAGTAAAAAAACACACACATAGCATAAAAGGGAAGAAACAAACTAAGAGTCAACATGACTGTTAGTAATTTGCAATTTCAGTTTAGCAACCAGTTTCTTTAGACGATAAATTTCCTGATCAGTGAAAGTCTCATTCCCATCATTCAGTTTCATAAATTTGCGAGCTGATGCCACGAATAACTCCAGATCTGGAAAGTAATTTTCCACTTTCACAGCTCTGCTCCCCTTAGTCACCTGGAGAAATTGCCTAATTTTAGTAAAACAATAGGAGCTTTGCTCCTCCTGCGTCTGCGTCTGCATCAGTTCAGACTCATCTCCACTTTCGTCAGAAGCGCTCTCATTCAGTAAATCTAAATTCCCAACCCTACTAGATTTAGCAGAGCTCTGCAAGTTTTCCGCACTTTTCCTTTTTTGTGCAGCTTTAAAAGGATCCTCTTCAACAAAACTACATTCCTGCATTTCTTCATGAAACGCAACGTTTGTCATGCAGTGTTTGCTCTGTGTGTCCGCTACAGCCTCAAACCGCTCCTCCCCCGCCTGCAAAGTCTGTTCATTCACGTTCCTTCGTTTAACTGCACTTTTACTTACACCCTCCACCTGTTTACCCCGGGCGACAGGCTCGTCACAATGATCAGAGCTGCCGCCAGACAGAAATTCCCCACCATCACTGTTTGGGGAGACAACTACCGCGCCCGCCGCGGCCACCCCAGCAGAGGCGGCCGCGGCCGCCCCAGCACAAGCGGACGCGGACGCGGACGCCCCCGCAGAAGTAGAAGCGGACGCGGACGCGGACGCGGCCGCAGTCGCGGACGCGACCGCCCCAGCAGAAGCGGGCGCCGCAGCGGCATCCGCCGCACCACATGTAGCGCTACCCTCCGGACCACCAGAAACAGCGGCGTCACCTTTCTTACCGCCAGTGCTCTTTGTGTTTGCCTTTTCAGGACATGACCTAATAAGATGGCCTTCTGCGCCACACGCAAAACACTTCATGGTTTCAGATGTTGCAAACACCAAGTAGCTAAAGCCGTCAATCCTGAAATTAAAAGACGCGTTCAGTTCAGCAGAGCTGTCTTTCAACACCATGAAACACTGCCTCCTGTGACATACAACATGCTTCAGCAGGGGTGATTTACTACCCAGAGAGACCATTCTGATAGGGGACACAACCTGGCCAAAACGGGACAACTCTCTAATCAGCTGATCATTTTTAACGAAAGGAGGAGCGTTTGAGATGGTGATCCTCCTAGACGGATTCGCCAGCGGTAAAACGGGAGTAAAAGTGTCACCTATGACCACTCCCTGTGCCACCACCTGATCAGCTTTTTCAGTCGAATCCAGAAAGATCACAATTGCGCTGTTCATCCTCGATGCTGATTTTATGCTGCCATGCCCAACCACCTGTCCTACAGCGAGGCTGGCCTCCTCCACAGAACAGGGAACTGTCGGGAGGATTCTCACGCCATGACGCCGGGTTAAGCGCTCAAACTCCACACCACCATCAATCACCGGCATGATGCCGGCCGGGAAAAACCGGCAGCAGAAGCTACCGTTCCCCAACACACTCACTCCAACACTCACACCCCAGCACACACACACTCAACCCACTATATTAAACACACACACCTCAAACACACAAGATGGAGAAAAAGTTAGAAAATACAAAGTTTAAAGTACTCACTCGACACCACTCCACACCCCTGCTCCCACAAACGCCCACGCATGCGCACGAGAGAGAGAGAGAGAGAGAGAGATTTGATTTTTAAAAGATCTTTAATAAACACACTTGTCCATCAGTCAATACAATTTCTATATCATGCTATGTTACACAGAAAATTAATCCCCCAAAAAACGCCCCCAAAAAAGCTGTCCATCATGAACTGAACAGAGGACATGCTCCAGGGACCAGAGGGTCCTGAAACCTTCCACATCCCCATTCCCCATAAAAAACTGAAAGTCCAGCCTGATTCTGGCTTTAAGTAGCCTCACAAATAAAATTTTGACATCAACATCATTCTCAACATTTTCAAGTTTTCTTCTCCGGCTTACATAGATAGCCAACTTTGCCTGTCCTAAAACAAAGTTCAGTAGTTGACACTTCTGCTTAAAACGACGATTGTACATAAAACCACAAATGAAAACCTGCTTAGAGAAAACTTCCTTAAAAATATGAAAAAGTTTTGTGAGAAGTTCAAAGAGGCCACTCAGGCGCTGACATTCAATAAAACAATGAAAAACAGTCTCCCTAGAGGAACAAAAAACACACTGATCACTGACACTGCTGTTAATCACAGAAACAAAAGCACTGACAGCTATAATACCATGCAGGACCCTCCACTGTAAGTCTCCATGCCTCTTAGGGAGAGGGGCTTTGTAAAGAGCCCTCCAGGCAGGCCGATGCCCTTTTCCTAGTTTAAAATAGGCTCTCCAAGGAGTGTCCACACAGGTGTTCAATCGGTCCTTGTTGAGTGCCATCACCACCAGTCTGTAGAGTGCCTTACCACTGGCTCCTCCAAAGTCCACACCAGTGGGAGCACAGAATGCCAGTAAGGAGCAAGGAGCGACGTCAAAGTCCATATAGAGCGTGAGAGAGGGAAAGGGGTCAGTGCTTTCTGGCTGCAGCGTGCCATTGCTAAAGTCCAAGAGTAGGGAGTGCTCAAGTCCATGAAGCTCCTGTTTCCAGTGTGCAAGAAGACCATCGATGAAACGATTCGACCTGACACCAAGATGAGCTGCTAAAGCTGAGGCATTGTTGAGGCCAGGACCAGCCAGTTCCACCACTTGCTTCAGAGTGAGAATGTTCCTGGAACACAGCCTATCAAGGAAGGTCCTTCCAACTCCCGGCAGGACACCAAGGCGACCACCAAAAACCAGCGGCTCCCTCAACAACCAGTAGAGGGAATCGCATGGCCCTCTTTGTTTTTTAAAAAGAGTCCACACTGAAAAGAGACTGCGGTAAAAACTGGGTAAAGACAGTGCATTAGAGTTCTTAAAATCCATTAAAAACACAGGGAGGTCTAGCCCAAGCCCAAGGACTCTCTGTAAAATAACACAGGCCAAAGGCCTCCATACCAGGTCCTGGGGGCCCGTCAGCAGTCTCTGTATGAAAGTCAGTCTAAAAGCAGCACCTCTACTAGCTAAATGAATCACTCCTTGCCCCCCCTCCTCTTTGGGAAGAAATAACAGGGCTTGAGGAACCCAGTGGAGTCCACCCCCCCAAAAAAAGTCCACCAAAACAGACTGAATTTTGGACAACAAACCAGCAGGGGGGTCCATGCACATGAGGCGGTGCCACAGGGATGAGGAAACAAGATTATTTAAAATGAGCACTCTTCCTCTAAAAGATATTCTTGGCATTAGCCACTTCCACTTGTTTAGTCTCCCGTTAATCTTCTCTATGACCCCATCCCAATTTTTTTGCTCAAACTGCTGATTTCCAATAAAGACACCAAGATACTTAAAACCTCCTTTTTTCCAAATCAACCCACCCGGCAGCGTAAGCTGATTTTCTAGTTTCTCCCCCACCATCAGAGCCTCGCTTTTTCCCCAGTTTATCTTTGCAGAGGAAAGTTGGCCAAAAAGATTGACACTCCTAACCAGAACGTCAATGTCACTCTGCTTGTTTAGCAGAATGACTACATCATCTGCATAGGCCGACAGCTTGAACGTGGTGTCACAGCCAGGAAAAGTAACTCCTGATAGATCCCTTCTCAGGCAGTGAAGCAAAGGCTCTATGGCGAGGGAGTACAGCATCCCTGAGAGAGGGCAGCCCTGCCGAACCCCCCTCTGGACTTTTAAAGGGGCAGACAGGCCCCCATTTATCTTCAGCACACTCTCAATGTCACTGTACAAGACCCGTATCCTGGCTATGAAGCCTGGGCTGAACCCAAAAGCTGTTAAAACTGTCCATAAATATTGGTGTTCAACCCGATCAAACGCCTTTTCCTGGTCAATTGAAATCAAACCAGTTTCTACCGCCAATGAACCAGAGACCTCCAAAATATCCCGAATTAAAGTGACGTTGTCACTAATCAGCCTGCCAGGCACACAGTAAGTCTGGTCTACATGAATGAGCTCGCTCATCACCTTTCTCAGTCTTCGGGCCAGAGCTTTTGAGAGAATCTTGTAGTCTGTGCAGAGCAGAGAGACTGGCCTCCAGTTCTTTAGGCTCTGGAGGTCCCCCTTTTTCGGCAACAGTGTGATGATGGCCCTCCTGCAGGTCGTGGGTAGGGTCCCCCTTTCCAAGCTATCTTGGAGAACCTCCAGCAGGTCTGGACCAAGCAGGGGCCAGAATTCCTTAAAAAAGTCCACAGAGAGACCATCTATGCCTGGTGATTTTCCATTCTGGAGGCTCATTAGCGCCGTATGCAGCTCAGACAGAGACAGTGGAGCATCCAAGCCGGCAACAAGGTCCTCTGAGAGCACTGGAAGACCATCAAGGAAAACCTGGCCCAGTGACGTGTCCTCCCTCCACTCTGCTCTAAACAATTCACTGTAAAAGCTAGCAGCGTGTTTCCTGATCTCTGCTGCTGTGGAGATTGTTCTCCCGTCATCGCCCAACAAGGAGTGAATGAGCTTTCTCTGTCCATTTTTCCCCTCCAGTCCAAAAAAGTACTGGGAGGGTGAGTCCATCAGAGCTACATCCATGTAGCGTGAGCGGACCAGAGCACCCTGTGCGGTGACCCCTAGCAAGCTAGCCAAGGCTGACCTTTTTGACTTGAGAGCCTCTAAGTGCTCCTGTTTTCCTGTAGAACTGAGCAACTCCTCTAGTTCTACCACCTCAATCTCCAGAACTTTCAAGGATTGGGTCAAGCTACGAGTGACATTTTGAGTGTACTGTTGGCAGAGTTGTTTTATCTGGGCCTTACCAAAATCCCACCACAATTGGAGAGAACTAAAAGAGGGTTTTTGTTCGCTGTGTGACTTCCAAACATCATGAAAAACCTCTTTAAAAAACACATCATTTAAAAGTGTATTGTTAAAATGCCAAAAAGCACTCTTACACTTTACATTTTCAATAAACACAGAACAAAACAGCAGGCAGTGATCAGTGAAACCAACAGGACAGATACAACTATTTTTAAAAACACTCATTTGATGTTTAAAACCATAAAAACGGTCTAACCTAGCCATAGATAAAAGGTTATCTTTGACATGGCTCCAGGTGTACTGCCTCTGGTCCCCATGATGTGATCTCCACACATCGGCCATTTCATGTGTTTTCACCAGTTCTCTCAGCCTATTGGCAGAAGCAGGGTGAGGCTCCTGATGGTTCCTGTCTAGTCTGTGGTTTAATGTACAGTTAAAATCACCCCCCAGAAATAAAAAACTATTTGGATCACAGGACTTAACCGTATCCGAAAGCACGTCAAAGACCCTGATCCTCTCTGCTCTCTGTGTTGGCACATACACGTTTATAAAAACGAAGTTCACATTTTCAAACTGTACCTTTAATAAGAGGAAATGACCTCTCACCACCTCTTCTACCTCATAAGAGACAGGCACACAACCCCTAGAGAAAAGTACAGCCACCCCCCCACTGCTACTGGATTTGTGGCTAAAAAAAATGCAGCCATCCCACTCTTTTCTCCAATGGCTCTCAATGTCCACAGTGCTGTGAGTCTCCTGGACCATCAGCACGTCAAGTTTCTTTAAATTAAAAAGCTTGTATAAAGAGGCCCTTTTTACATCATCCCTGGCCCCATTAATATTGAGAGTGCCAATTCTAAGGTGGGGCATTAAAAAGGATAAAAAATAGGGTACAGTAAAAAAACACACACATAGCATAAAAGGGAAGAAACAAACTAAGAGTCAACATGACTGTTAGTAATTTGCAATTTCAGTTTAGCAACCAGTTTCTTTAAACGATAAATTTCCTGATCAGTGAAAGTCTCATTCCCATCATTCAGTTTCATAAATTTGCGAGCTGATGCCACGAACAACTCCAGATCTGGAAAGTAATTTTCCACTTTCACAGCTCTGCTCCCCTTAGTCACCTGGAGAAATTGCCTAATTTTAGTAAAACAATAGGAGCTTTGCTCCTCCTGCGTCTGCGTCTGCATCAGTTCAGACTCATCTCCACTTTCGTCAGAAGCGCTCTCATTCAGTAAATCTAAATTCCCAACCCTACTAGATTTAGCAGAGCTCTGCAAGTTTTCCGCACTTTTCCTTTTTTGTGCAGCTTTAAAAGGATCCTCTTCAACAAAACTACATTCCTGCATTTCTTCATGAAACGCAACGTTTGTCATGCAGTGTTTGCTCTGTGTGTCCGCTACAGCCTCAAACCGCTCCTCCCCCGCCTGCAAAGTCTGTTCATTCACGTTCCTTCGTTTAACTGCACTTTTACTTACACCCTCCACCTGTTTACCCCGGGCGACAGGCTCGTCACAATGATCAGAGCTGCCGCCAGACAGAAATTCCCCACCATCACTGTTTGGGGGGACAACTACCGCGCCCGCCGCGGCCACCCCAGCAGAGGCGGCCGCGGCCGCCCCAGCACGAGTGGACGCGGACGCGGATGCGGACGCGGACGCCCCCGCAGAAGTAGAAGCGGACGCGGACGCGGACGCGGACGCGGCCGCGACCGCCCCAGCAGAAGCGGGCGCCGCAGCGGCATCCGCCGCACCACATGTAGCGCTACCCTCCGGACCACCAGAAACAGCGGCGTCACCTTTCTTACCGCCAGTGCTCTTTGTGTTCGCCTTTTCAGGACATGACCTAATAAGATGGCCTTCTGCGCCACACGCAAAACACTTCATGGTTTCAGATGTTGCAAACACCAAGTAGCTAAAGCCGTCAATCCTGAAATTAAAAGACGCGTTCAGTTCAGCAGAGCTGTCTTTCAACACCATGAAACACTGCCTCCTATGACATACAACATGCTTCAGCAGGGGTGATTTACTACCCAGAGAGACCATTCTGATAGGGGACACAACCTGGCCAAAACGAGACAACTCTCTAATCAGCTGATCATTTTTAACGAAAGGAGGAGCGTTTGAGATGGTGATCCTCCTAGACGGATTCGCCAGCGGTAAAACGGGAGTAAAAGTGTCACCTATGACCACTCCCTGTGCCACCACCTGATCAGCTTTCTCAGTCGAATCCAGAAAGATCACAATTGCGCTGTTCATCCTCGATGCTGATTTTATGCTGCCATGCCCAACCACCTGTCCTACAGTGAGGCTGGCCTCCTCCACAGAACAGGGAACTGTCGGGAGGATTCTCACACCATGACGCCGGGTTAAGCGCTCAAACTCCACACCACCATCAATCACCGGCATGATGCCGGCCGGGAAAAACCGGCAGCAGAAGCTACCGTTCCCCAACACACTCACTCCAACACTCACACCCCAGCACACACACACTCAACCCACTATATGAAACACACACACCTCAAACACACAAGATAGAGAAAAAGTTAGAAAATACAAAGTTTAAAGTACTCACTCAACACCACTCCACACCCCTGCTCCCACAAACGCCCACGCATGCGCACGAGAGAGAGAGAGAGAGAGAGAGAGAGAGAATGTGAAGATCGACGTGCAGCAGACAGACAGGTAGGCATGGACAGAGAGAGAATATTCTCCGTATTCTTTTTTTTAGAAAAACACAGACTTCAATAGCCAATACAGTGCAACAGAATACCGAGTGGTTGAAAACCGTAGGGAGTTTTCAAATGAAGGTGCTGCCAATAATGACATGTTTCAGGACCCAGGAGACAGACACTGACACGAGCAGATAGTGACAATAATCTTTATTTAATTATGAGTGAGTGTAATGCGAGTGTAAGTGCGAGGATATCATTCTGGTCACTGGAGCTGAGCGACCTGGACGGAGACCCGGCAACCCTGGAACAGATAAGCAGAGACAAATTACTAATGCTCCACACTAGCAAAGAGCTGCAGATAACAAGG